>JAPDOI010000124.1:1200000-1669897 GCA_029168955.1 Aplectana chamaeleonis | reverse complement strand
CAGTGAGTGTGTGAGTGTGTGATGTAGTAGTAGTATCTTTGCAGCAGATGAGTTTTCAGATCTCAATGACTACTACTACACCTCAGCGTAGTGTCGTTGTAATGCCAAGCGCACTCACAGAGACTTTACTTCCTAGCGCTGGCCGCCCCAGAGTCGCACCTCACGGGCAGGAACACCTATGCGGTGTTTGCTCTCTGGTTCTCACTTGCAGGAACTCTTTTTTTTTCTTTCTTTTCCAGCCTTTTTCTAGATAAAAGTTTAGTTGTATAGGCCAAATTTTCGAAAAAAAAATTGAATAACATTCCCTAAGCGATTATTAGTTCTAGTTGTTAGAAAATAACCACAGCAAAAAAAGCTCAGGTGTTTCAACACGTTCGCGTCCAACTGCATACATACATACCATCATATTTTAATGCACTAATCTGTGATTCAAACCTGTTGAGAACTTATAAAGCAGCTGATTTTTACTTTGCTTGACTGCTTTTCTAATAGTTGGAACGTATATCTGTTTTGCATTTGTCAATGCGTTATCTTTGGAAGTTTCTCATGTTTCCCTTTGTCCAAAAGTTTTTCTGTCCTCTCGAGAGACAAAAAGCCGTGCCTGGGACGATTTATGTGCATTCGCTGGGTGCTTTTCCCCGCCGCTTCTCCATCATTTTCGAATTTTCACGCTTGTTTCTGTATTTTCACATCAACTCTGCCTGTTGCGGCTGGCGATGAGAAACAGCGCCGGTTTTTTATCCTGTAGCGGTTCTCCAGCCCCTTCAGACGTCCACGCCCGACGAGTTTTTGTAGCCGGCGTGGAGCGGCACGCTGGTCAGTGGAGAAGCTCTCGTGAGGAACTATCATTTTTACTACTAATTGTTCCTTTTTAAATATAGCCTAGGCTGCTCATTTTGAGCCGGTCGAAGCGAGGCCCATCGGGCTTATCATGTCAAAATCTCCTTATCACTGATATATTTTGCCATCACCGACCGCTCCGCTGCTGACTCCGCCCGGACTCATCCTATCAACCTAAGCTATACTTATCATTTGGGTAGTGTGGGGGTGTTTCCAATGGGGTACATTTTCGTGGCAGTGAGTTAAATCGCGGTTTTTGCATGTGTTTTTGGATTGGATAAGACTTTTCGAGCTCTTTCAAATCAATCTTACTCTTGGCTATACAGAAAATTACTATGTGGTTTAATACCAATATTTCTCAGAATTAAGTAACCTTTTTTCTAAGTGCCGTAATTATAGATAATGACTTTTTGTGGAAATGATACGTCACAGTAATTACGCCTCACTCAGGAAAAAAATTTATCTCGAGAAATCGAACCGCTAATAAGATTATGAATTCTAGTTGTTAGAAAATACCCACCACAAAGAATCTTATGTATTATGACACGTTTGCATCATATTTTCGTGTTAACAAGTTGACTTTACATTTCATATAATTTTTTGTCAGTTTCTGGACCCAACGTGTCAATACATGCTATCTGCCGTGAACTTGTTAAACAACTAAAAGAACCTGTGGTGGTTAACCCCTAATAACTAGAAATCATGATCATGTGAAAATGATCCAACGATTTCTTAATCAGAGTCAGGCAGACTCTTGTCCCCAACCTTGATAAAAGTACGCCCCCTTGTTGACCAAGATTATTAAAAATGTTGAAGATTCTAACGTCCTCACTCTAAGCAATTTTTTTTCGATAGCTTTGGGACTGAATGATTTTTTTCCGAATTTTTAGATTTTTTTGCCATTTTTTTTCTTCATTTTTTCCGGCTTTTTCATACCACTATCCTCCTCACCCTACTGACGAGCATTGAAGAGTGCTTTCCATTTTTGCCCAGATCTTCGAAGCCCCCCCCCTGCTGAATCTTAATTTTTCTTTAAATTTTTCACATCCCCCTTGTTAACCCGCGAGACAGCAGCCGCTTAACCATGTTTTTCATATTTTCATTTGAACGATGATATTCGTTGGCTTTTTGTTTTGTGCGTAAGTTCTCACAATGAGAAGTAATTTCGGAACCCAAATGTGTGGAAAGCGCAGAAAATCTTGCGAAAGTACATAGTTAATTTATCTCTAATCGATTATTGATTTCTCTTTCTGACAGGGTATTAAGTGTACTCTAAAAAAAATGTTTTTCGTAATTATTAGGGTTATGATCGATAGGTACCATGTTTTTCTAATGCAAGTTAGAGAGTATAGTCGTGGGTAACCATGGGTTCGTGGCTGATCTATCGTGACCGTGTATATACTAGTACTACTGTTGTTCTAAGCCTTAGAATGGATCTCGTTGAAGATTGAAGCTGCTACTGAGCTTTAGTGATTAAGTGGCAACAGTGGTGTCCTGAAAGTGCAGAGTTCTCTGTGCAAATCTCAACATAAAAAGGATTCTACAATTCCAGGCTTCTCGAAGGCGTCGTTTTTGCAGAAAAATCAACCAATTGCCTAAATCCATTGTTTCCAATGGTTAAAATATGTGCGTATTTGCCATCAAGTTATGTGCAACATTGCACAAGTAAGTTGCGATCATGATGCAACTTGTATGCAAATTTGAAGTAGGTTGCATGTATGTTTGATGTAACTTTCTTAGCAGAAATTGCACAAAACTTGCAAATGTCTCAAAAATGTTTTGAGTGAAGTTAGAGCAGCGTTCAGGATCAGGTAGAAATAGCTCACCGATCGGATTACTCAAGTTGCAAGCAAGATACCGACTACTTGCTTGCGTGTCGAATGTGGGCCATCACGTTGCTCGCAACATATGCGAAAAGACTTTGTTTTTTCGTTGCCTGCTCGCTGTGGCTCACGTCAGAATATGCGAGTGATTTGAATGCCGCTTTCCAACATGCATTCAAGTTGTCAAGTGAAGGACATGTTGCGCGTAGCTTGTATCTATGTAATTATTAGCCGAATACTTGCAAGTTTTAACACTGGATTGCAAAAGCTATCGAATGTTTTGCTGCCGAAAATCGGAATAACCTTCGTAAGAACGCTTTAAAATATGAAATGAAGCTTATACTACTGCTAGTTTATACTAATGCCTTACCACTTTTTACGAAGCTGCTGTATCGTAGTCATTTCTCAGAATTTTCTCGTGTTTGAGCAGAATATCCTTCCTTCTGTTGTATCGATTCGTGCTACTATCAAGTTTGCAATGAAAACTGCATACTTTCAACGTTATTCTCCACGGCTTCTGCGTATATGTAATTACATGTTTTACATTTTGAAAAGCTTTTGGTATTCTAATGTGTCTGCCTGCAAGGCGATTCATGTCGTTGGAAAATGCTATTGTTCACCTGACTGCTTCTTCTTGACTACACGACGGAAATATCTTTTCTCTGATCTTGTTTTCGCTTTGAGAGAGTTTCTCAGACGCAAGTTACTATGTTCAACCAACGAAAAACTTATTTCACAAACTAGTGTTCTTTAATTACATTAACAAGTTTAAGATTAGCATGTGGCATCAAATAAAGGGAAGCAAGTTACGCGCAAGATAGACGCAGTAGTAGCTCAAGTTGCCATGAGGTTGCACACAATTTTCTGTGCCCGTCTCGCGATTAACTTCTTTTGAAAATTTTTCATACAGTCAGCACGGATACTTTGCGTTTCTAGTCGTTCGTTGGCACAAACTCGGTGCGGATATGCTATGACATGCGTGCACCAAGTTTACGCCAACGCACAGCAAAGAACGGAAAGTATCAGTACAATCCGTGCTAAGTGTACATACGTGTCATGCAAAATCGAAGATCATTTGTAACATGGAGTACGCAGGAACTTTCGAACAAGTTGTCTGCAACTTGAGCGCAAATTACATGCTGCCTTCGCGCAACTCACTAAGCCTATCTGGCAATTAGCATGTTTTGCAATCAATGCAGCAAACAACTTGAGAAATCGCATATAACAAAAAAAAGGGGAAACAAGTTGGTTGCAAGATATGCGCGGCGCACTCAATGTTTCGAACAAGTTAAGAGTAACGTTGACGCAAGCTAGTTGTAGGCTTCGCACAACTTGTTTTTTTTCTCAAGCAAGGTGCATGGTCCATTAATGTGCATTACATGCAAGCTCAACATTGGCATGTAAGAAAATACTGAAGAACTTCTGGAAAAAATTGAGCTGTTACATACTTCGGTGCGAGTTGCTTGCAGGCTTAATGAAACTTACTTCTTTTCTCTCTCTATGAGGCATGCGAAATTTGAACTGGCATGCGACATAATATCATATGGCAGAACGCTTTACTTGCTAGAGGACTGCGGTAAGTTGCGTGCCACCTTCGAACAACTAACGCGAAAGTCGCAGGTAACTTGTTCAAAAAGGGAGTTTTTACCGAACGGCGACTTTTCAGACAGTTAGATTGAGCTCGTGAATGTAATTTTACTCACGATCTCGAAAATTTATTCAACAGTTTTCGAGGCAGTTTGAGGTCAACTTATCCCAGGGAGGGTGGTGTCAGTAAATACTTGGGTACTTTTCGGTTCAGAATTTACTGACAGAATTCCGTTCCCCTCCGACTGACTGCAAGATTTCAGAACGTTTGAAATCCGCCGCCAAACACATATCCGCAGCATTGTCCTCGTTGACCCGATCGGCCGGGGTGCTATATCTTTGGTGTATCATCTGTATGTGTGAGATAGCGTGATGGTTGTCCCCGTCCTTGTACGTATAACAACACCGCGTACCGCACCTTCAGTAGCGAGTAGCGCCTTAATCGGGGCCCAACACGCGCCATGGTAATCCTCAGTTAGGACCAGCTGGTTGTCAGTAATCACTCGCGCAGGTGTTTATTTTGAGATCTCCGCTAGATAGGGGAACTTTTTGGCGGACAAGAGCGAGAACTACTTATTTTTGTGAGGCCGCCTGGAAGATACGGCTTTTTGTCCTGCAAGGATATTTCGCCTAAATGTATTTCTTTCTCCATCTAATATTCTTTTCGCTCTGTTTGCCAAGAAACTGATAACTTTCGAGAGTCACATCGAACGTAATTCTGTTTTCGGTGCTAATTATTTTGTCATATTTTATTCTTTTGGAAACTACAACCTCAGGACAGCCTTTCAGAGGAAGTAGTGTCTTTCATACTTCTCTGAATTTTTTCCGGGAAATTCGCCTAGCTTAGACAAAAACAGCTGAAAAATTGTAATCGACAAGCTACATTGGTCTGAGCAAGGATCCAGGTACATACTGTGCTTCTCTAGGTCAAATTCCGGTCCGCAATTGCGTCTCGATACGCTTTGCGGCCGCGCGCATTCGAGTCGGAAGAGTTTCCAGAGCCGCAGCTGCTGATCTGTTGACTCTAGGTGGGTTTTAGAAACTGGAAAGTAAACATAATTAGAGAAAACTGCATAAAAAAGCCATATCGACTCGGCTTCGGCGCTGGAAACTCAAATGACTCGAGCGCGTGCGGCTGCAAAGCGTGTCGAGACGCAATCGCGGACCGAAATTTGGCCCAGATAAGAACAGTATACATGTCGGGCTGCGGCACGAGTTTTGCAAGTTGTGCACGGTTGTCTTCATAGATCCAAGTTCGGTACCATAGTGCCTTTCAAAGTCGTGTTTATTCTTTCAGCTAGAGTGCCGAGAAGTATGTACATATTACTATTCATCATTTACGTTCATGCAGTGATTGAAAATCGATATGGTTTGAGTGTACTGCCGCTGTCCCACTTCGCGGTAAGTAAAGTTTGTCCGAAAGAGACTACCCGCTCAAGAGATAGGCGTGCGTGCCGAGCGGCTGTGCTGAAGGCATTTTTTGAGCTTGGAAACCGAGTTTGCAGCATTGGGAAGGCTCATCCGAGATAATACATTTGTGACGGCTGCTTCACATGCACTTCGACCGCATGGGCGGAGAGTCTCGTTTCGAGAAACTTTATGTACAAGATCTTTACAACAGCACTACGACGCGTACGCGCTCGCATGAATGCGCGGCGACCGTGGTTCAGTCATTTTCCACGAATGTGAGTATATCGACGAGAGTCTAACAAGAGAGACGAGAGTCTAACGAGAGTTGTAAGCAATCGACTGAATTTGCTAGTTTCAATTTCAGACAAGTGCTTTGCGAAATTGTGATTTCAAAAATTCCAGAAAGTTCAACCTTCCTCCCGCATTCATCCCCGAGAGCGTCTATGCTCTCTCTCGAGGTAAAATGTATTTCCGTTAGTCGCGTGCGTTTGCGAGCGTATGCTGCATCTCCTCCTCACCTCACTTTCTCGCTTTCTCTCCCTCGCACCGCACCAGCGCTCAAAGGATCAGAGTAAATTTGTCTTCGAAACAGCGGATAGATCGAAGATGAGTGAAATTTCGCATTTACGGTTCCCCAAAGTGCTGAAGGTGCCACTGGATACGGAAATACACGCAGGATCGAGAACAGATCAACGAACTCGGAATTTTTTCACATTTCGTTATTCGCAAACCGCATTTTCTAACTTTTTTGAGCGTTTTGCTCCGCAATCCCGAAAAAAAATCGTATCGATACTCAATTTTAAAATTTTTTATTCGATCTTCCCAAGGTTAGAATTTTTGAAAAGATTCAGTGCATACATATTCCTTGTAACCTTTTTCGCCATGTACATTATTTTTCCTTTTCGTTACATGCACATTAGAGTTTCTATAGATCGATGGACATTAGCCATCTCTTCCAGCAGTAACCCCATAAAATTCGGTTTTTCATCGTGTGTGAGATGGTTTATGTGGCGTTTTGTCTCTTTTTTATTGGCAGCCTGTTCAAACAAAGCTGGGAAAGCTGAACTCTGCTATGCGCGCCTGCTATCAAGCCCATTGGACCTGAATAACGGAGGACATCTAGCCGAACTCTGCATTTTTACGGGTAGATCCCATTCGATTTTTGTTGCGCTACCCGATTTTCACCTTGTGCCTCGTTTTCCAGTCAGATGATGCTTTCACTGTGTACTCATGTGACATTACAGTAAAACTCCTCTTCGTCAAGTTTGTCTTTGCCTTGCCCGATGTTTGAACCTGTAGCGTACTGTGTCCACGACTCGGACAGAAAAATGAAACGACCGCGCGCAAGTTTCGCCCTTAGTACCGACCGCGCACAAGAACCGTTTCGACCGCTCACCGCCGAATAGGGCTGACCGCGCGCAAAAGCACGCGGTCAGTACGATGCGCGAAAGTTGCGAGCGTTCCGACCGCTCTTAATCCTTTTCACGGCTCCACCTCTTACCGTTCGGACCGCGCGCAAATTTGCAAAGCGGGCAGAAACTCCCGCGCAACTTTAGGACCAACCGCGCGCAGACGTGAGGAGATTGCATGGTATGTAGCGGCGAGGACACATTCAATTTCACGCCTGAGTCTCGATTATTTCTGCTGCAGTTTCCGTGTCATCTCGCTTTTTTATGTTTTCTTTATTTTTTCTTTCTTTCCACTGTATGGTTCTGGGTTCCCCTTATGTCTCCTGTATGTACACCTTTTATCATAACCTGCGTTGTTTACACTGGTTACTTAACAATAATACTTATTGAAAACGGAGTGTTGACAGTCGGTTGATGAAGACATGTGCAGAATGTTGTGGAAGGTGTGTAGGGATTCAGTTGGGTGGGTAGCTTTGAAACAAGAAGGAAGCTCTAAAGGCGTGAAAGAGAAGTGATCGGAAGTGGGCGGGGCTTCGACAGGAGTGCGCTCAGCGGCAAAAAAAGTGCTGTGAAACTCGAAAAAGTGTGGGTAATAAGGCTGGAAGTCTTTGAGGGCTTCGAGCAAGTTTTCAATGTTCCCAAATGTGGGCGGGGCTTCGACAGGAGTGCGCACAGCGGCGGAAAAGTGCTAGCTGAAATTCGAAAAAGGTGTGGGTAATTAGGCTGGAAGTCTGTGAGGGCTTCGGGGGCAAGTTTTCAATTTTCCGAAATGTGGGCGGGGCTTCGACAGGAGTGCGCACAGCGGCGAAAAAGTGCTTTGAAATTCGAAAAAAGTGTGGGTAATTAGGCTGGAAGTCTGAGGGCTTCGAGGGCATGTCTTCAATGTCCCGAAATGTGGAGGCGAGGCTTCTGGGGATTGCGCACAAGGGCAAAAAGTGCCTAGAAGTTTGGAAATAAGGTGTGCATTGTCGTTGAATGTGTGCAAGGGCTCCTAAGGAGTGTTTCGAAAAGTGGGAGGAGCTTATCCAGGAGTACGAACAACAGCAAAAAAGTGCTTTGGGATTTGAGAAAAAAATTGGAGCGACGTTGTAGGTGTGCAAAAGCCGATAGAACTGAGATTGCGAAGCCGATGAACTCTTGCAGCCTGTACTAGAACGCTAATCTAATTGTACGCATCAAAAACCAGCCACAGCGACTGCATTCGAAGAATCAATCTGGACTGAGTTCGTATTTGGAGGCGGGGTTGTCGAAGCTGGTGGGGGGGGTTAACGAAAATTTTTGTCTTGCATTGTTCAAATTTAGTAGTTTAGACTAGTTTTTGACGCTTCCAACAGCGCGAGCGTTCTACTAGGGGCCATACGACTCCAGTGGTTATCCCAACGAAGTTTTTGAGCGTTTCTGCTGCCTTTAGGTTGAGAAAGAGCTTTTGCATCTTAATGTATGTACAAAATGTGCATAGCGTGTACACTTGACCTGGTATTAACAAAACAGCTTTTTCAATAATAAGCTACTCATATACTTGTTGCTACAGTTTAAACACAGCCAACTGATAAATCTGCTTTTGCAACATAGGCTCACGACGTTTGCGACTTAAATTGGTTCTATTACCAGAAATTTCTGAGAGGTTTCGCATGGGAAGGCTCGAAGCGGCGACAGGAAAATTAGATGGAACAGATCGAAGGCTACAAAGCGAGGTATGCGTTTTGTGTTACGGTTTAACAGTTGAATCCAGTGAGATTATTGTTCTAGGAAATGCTGAACCACAGTACGATGATCCCGTTAAGTTTCTGCACTACATTTGGAGAAGGCCGTCGTAGCAGAGCTAGGTCTGTAACACTTTTTGGGACTAACTTTGGATTCTCCCTACGACTGGATTTTTCAGAACTTTGTTGTGACAGTTGTAGGTATTAGGCAGGACTAAAATGTTCAGCATTCAAAGTTTATGCCAAACTTTGGTACAGTTCCGTTTTCATTGTTTTGGATAGAAAGCAAGCTCATGTTGTTCTGTCTGTTATGCAATGAAGAACATACCAAGTACAATTATTCCAGTTAGAATAATCTTAACTGAAGAATTTGTTCCTTCCTCTGAATAAGTGTGATGAAATGCTGTTTAATAGTGCTTATTCGTTCAATTTTGCCGCTAGTACTTTTTTCGAATCGATCAGTAATCTGATTACAGCCGTTCAACGGATCATAATAACATATTAATCAAATTTCCAGAGTTCATAAACCCTCTTTTTGATCCAAATCAGTATGCAGGTGTTTATTTTAACAATGAGCTCATTGAACTTTTTCCGTAAAACCACTTGATTTACTCTAGAACAAATAAGTTTTCTGATTTCATATTCGAGCGTCGTCACCTGCATTCCGTCCAAGGTTCATGTAGTTGATTAGTTCAATTTTCGTATGGGCCGAATATCTAAAACACTTTTTGTAACTGCCTATTATTCTTTTTCGAACTACAATACCGCTGCTATCAATACCTACATAATTATGTGACTTGTGGGCCGACTATCCTAAAATCGCTTTGTTTTGAAGGAAGTTAATTTTGCGATCGTTTATAAAAACGTCGTGCGCTGCAGTGCGGCGAAATTTTTAGCAGTATTTGCACGAGTGATGGAAGAGCGATCTGTATGTTTTCTTCATGAATTAGGTGCAGGTGAGAATCTCGAGGTTTGTGTTGGTTGAATTCTTGAAGTCCTTCATTAAACACGCACTTGAGAACTACATGAAAAGTCGGAGTTTGTTGCGAGAACCCCGGACTCTTAATTGAAAGTTTTCTAAAATTCAACCCAAACAAACCTTGAGATACTCTCATTTTACACCTAATTTATGAAGAAAGCGCTCTTCCATCAATCGTGCGA
The DNA here is from genome assembly GCA_029168955.1 of Aplectana chamaeleonis. NCBI lineage: Eukaryota > Metazoa > Nematoda > Chromadorea > Rhabditida > Cosmocercidae > Aplectana > Aplectana chamaeleonis. Next base: position 1,659,964 of record JAPDOI010000124.1, on the reverse strand, counting down.
ATAATGCTGAAAATTTCGCCACTAACACCACTATCAATACTTCTACGAATACAGCTCAAAGTTTGGCCGCGCGCGACACTTTTGAAAAACGGTTGAAAAAACTATTTCCTTCAAAAACAAAGCGAATTTAGGGATCTTTGGCCTAAAAGTCGCATAGTTAAGTAGCTTTTTTTATCTGCGAATATGATAGCGTTTTCAGAAATCGAAAAATCATTATTAAAAGAAGTTACGTGCATCAGACTTTTGACCAAGTTTTCCAGATGCTCCCAGTTTTTACAAAACTTAGTGCGGGTACTGTAGATGCCCACTTAGTTTAACATGGGGAGATATTTGTAAGTTCTACTAGCCTTATAACATGCCCTACTACCATTATCTCGTTTAATGATATCGATTTCGCTTCTTTGCTGTAGGGAATCTCGAATGTGCTGTCGTCTTATTGTTTATATTTTTAGAGGCAGTGTTCACGATGATCATCATTGTTATGACTCACAATAAAATGATAGGGGAGAAGGATCCTATGCTCCCAGTGCCAAAGGAACGGTAGAAAACGAGCAGGAGTGGCAAAATAACGGCTGCAAACAAGCGTTTTGGTACCCACGACACGCGATCGGCCTCTCGGAATGAACAAATGAAGACTCAGATAATAGGAATGATCAAGTGAAGGAAGTGCTGATAAGTGAGCTGTTTGCTTCATTGCACTGATAGGTATCATCCTTCTAGCGGTCCATTCCTCCACGCTCAAAATCAACATGTAAACAGGAGGGCCCTATTTTTGCTCAAAAACGCGTCTTTCGTGTCCTTTTTAAGCATGCCTTGCTATATAGGGCACCAGACCTTTCGTGAACCGTGGAGATATCGGAAGTGAAATTCATCGTGAACACTGCCTTTAAACGCGGTCTGGGTATCTGTGTTCTTGGAGAACAATGATCAGTTACCACTTGTGTTCTCAGTTTTGATGACTTCACTTTTGTGCGCTGTAAAAGTTTTAATTTTCGGGTTCACAATTTTTGAAAGATGGTTTGAAATAATTGGAAACAGTGTTGTTTATAACATAATCTTCATGTAACAGCGTGAAAGCAGAACAAATGAATGCGGATTGAAGTTTTACAGTAATAACATTCAAAATATGAATCACTTGACTGGATGTGACACAAAGGGTTCGCAGTTCGATTGTATATGTTTTCAGTTACTAAAATTTCTTTTCACTTGTTTTCTAATATTTGACATTTATAATCACACCAACGTGCACTATTTTCGGATTCTGACATCCAAATTGCCCATACTTCCAATTCGTTTTGTCTCCAAGTATTTGAAGTCATTTTTGGAAACTTTTGTGAACTCGATCATGTAATGTATTTCGTTGCATATTTTTGTGTATAACCGTTAGCCATTATTGTGAACAAACACAATTTGTGTCACAATTATTGTATCATTACTAATTGATTTGGAAATAAATTTGCTTATATTATCATTTCGTGTCATGTTGTTGTGCAATACGCTAGCCTGGAGTCCCCCAATCGTGATATCCAGTACTGGCTATTTCATGCTGTAAAATAGCCAGTAGTGGGCTGTAGGGTCTCCTGTTGGCGTATTGCGCTGTTCTGAGCCCCTCCCATCCGGAAGGGCGCCGTGATATCATACTTGCCCGCGGTCGAACGCAAAGCGCCGTGATGCAGATTTGCGTTCGGAACGCGCTCACTAGTATGACCGCGGCTGAATGTGCCGGTCGGAACGCTCGCAATGATGCGGTCGGAACGTCGCCGATCCGCGGTCAGTCCCTATTGTTGCGAGCGGTCAGCCCTATTTTCTGTCCGAGGATATCGTATCCCGCGGCCTGAAATCGGGATCGCGTTTCAAAATCAGCAGAGCCGCGTCTCAGGCCATTATTTCGAATTTGATGGGGTCGAGAATCTGCCCCCAACCGAGAAGTCGTTCAGGTATCTGGCCCCAATGCGAGACTATGTTACCGGCCGCGATGGGACGAGAAGTGTTTCACCCAACACAACAAGGTCATCCGATATGCGTGTGTTGTACTATACCTACATATACCCGATTGCATACCTGTTTAAAGTTTCTTCAGATAGTTATCACAAGGGCTTGCGTACTTCTTCTGACTGGTTGTAGTTGAACTTTTCAACTTTTTTGGACAATTTTCGGTTTTTCGCCTGTTGACCATCAGCTGCTCCCGTATTCGCTCAGCTCAGTGGGTTGTGAGTTTAAACGGTAGGGAGATTTTTCCAGTCTCTGAACAGTTGGTTTGAACATTTCCGAGGGAATGAAATTTTCTCTTGATGAGCATGAACTCTTAATTTTTCAAAAAAAAATCTGAAAATTAGGTAAATGGTTTTAGTTCTTCAATCAAAGTAGTATCTGAGTGAGCGCTTATTTCAGGCACTATAAAGCCGAGTATTGAGTTTTTGAAGTCTTATCGTACTTTTCGGAGCAAAGTTAACATTTTGCAATGCAGGATCAGGACCGTTTTCAGCACGCCCTCCTTTCGTACTATACTTCTCTGCGTCTCTTGCCATCTGTTTCTCTCAGGTCCGCAATACACCATGGAATTCTCGCTCCGGAAAACAGTTCAACTGCTAAATCGTTTGCTTCATTTTTTTTTTTTTTATTTATTTAATTATTTATTAAACTATTTATTTATTTATATTTACTTTATTATTTTCTTTATTTATTTATTTGTGTATTTGTTTTTTATTTAATTGATCATTTATTCATTTTATTTCATTGTTGTCTCTTCGTTATTGATTTAATTAATTGAATAATTGATTTATTCACTTCCCTATTTAGCTTCATTTATTTCCGATTATTATTCTTTAACGACAGTAGATGATAATTTTATGCACTCGTTTGTGTACTTATTGTTTCTAACTGACCTATAAGATGCCCCTAAGAATACAAAAAAAATTCGGAAATATGTGAATAAATTTAAAAATTGAGAATAAAAATAAAAATTTTTCCTTAATCGAGTGTACTGTGCTTTTCTGGGCCAAATTCCTGTCCACAATTGCGTCTCGACACGCTTTGCAGCCCCACGCGCTCTAGTCGATCATGTTTCCAAGCCGACTCGATGAAGCTTTTATACAGTTCTCTCCAATTTTTCTTAGTTTCCAGTTTCCAAAACCCACCTAGAATCAGCAGATCGGCGGCTGCGGCGCTGGAAACTTCCGACTCGGGAGCGTGCGGCCGCAAAGCGTGTCGAGACGCAATTGCGGATCGGAATTTGGCCCTGAGAAGCACAGTAACATCTTGTCAAGTTTCTCTATGAGATTTTGCTAGATAAATCTTGATAATTTAGGGTGTACCCCTATTCATAAATATCCTCTACTGCGTTTACTTCAAGTATGTATTTAGCTTGTGTTGATCATTTATGTAATGCTGTGCCAAAGTTGTGAGTTTGCATATAACAAAAAAATGGGAAAACAAGTTGCTTGCAGGATTAACCTTGTAGGTTGCATGGAGCTTGCAAGCAACTTTCACTAAAGTCACTGATAATTTGTTCGAAAGCTTCTGGCTAGGAACATGTACGGTTTTCGTATTCAATTTAGTCTGACGCATGGACCGGACGGCTGGCCGTGCGGAGTTGGCGGCCTCACTGGAGAATGGGATTTCGATTCGAGCGGGGTGATCCACCGTCGCAGCCTCGTCCATTCATCAGACTAAAATAATTACGCGAACTCTATAGTCAGTCTACACATATCTGAACATGTTTTGACGGCAGTTCGGTTCTGATTCGCCATTGCTGGGCAAACTCCGCCCCAGTTCCGCATTGGATGAATGGGGGAACGGAAGGGTTTTACACTCGCGAATATTTCAAAGTTTTATAAAGTCAAGTGTTGCATTCCGACCTTTCTTTGAGAATTCTCTACCCCGATGTGGAGATATTTTCCTGTATAACTGTCTATATGAGTAGCAAGTATCTGTATCGTTTGGTGATAAAGAATCCACACCCCCATTCTCTCCCCGAAAAAAGAAACTCCCCACTCTCAACTTTAGTACAGGGCAGGGAACTTCGAACTGATTGAATGGTCAGCAATATGTTTCAGTGAAGTCATTTTGAGCCGCCGACGTCAGTGGTCACGACCCGTCCGTCCAGTGCAAACAATTAGAGTTGATAGATATACACACAGCACACCACACACTCTCCCCCTCGGCCTCAGTCACTCACCCCGTCTCACCTTCGAAGAGAGACGGCTTTTTCGGACAGCACGAGTCGCTTAGAACCGTAGTAATAGGCTCTCATCGAGATGTCTGGTATCGCAACTCTCGAGAAAGACAATGCATAACGCTTAACGCCACGCAATCCATTGCGCTGAAACTCCCTGGACGGAGCGACTAGTTGCTCGCTGGACAAATGGTCTTTGAGCTGGGGTGGTGACACGACTTTTTTCATGGATGCCGACGAGCAGCAGAAAATCCTGCCGGTGGTAGATCAATTAGGGGACTTCAGAAAGTTCTTTTTTGAACGGCTCAGACTACGTCTGGGAGTCTCGTATTCCAGTAGACCATTATGTACATAATCGCCGCTGCGAACTGTCGCGCTGTGCTTGCTAATCGCGTGTTGCTGGAAGCATGAACCTGGCGTTAGGCTAGTACTTTCCAGTGGAGGAAAAGTCGAGGACTCGACAGATTTCCTAAGGTTGCCGTGCGAAAGCAGGAAGAGCTGCCTACCTTGTCCCTTCTCGTTCCCATTTCCCAGGATTCTGTGGAGATCGTTACCCTGGACGTTCTCAGTGGTCATTTACACTCCAGCCAGCGAACGGCGCAGCACAGTGCATTTCTGTAATATTGATCATGAGCACGATCGATATTATTGAATTGCACTCCGCCGCTGAGCTCGTCGGCGAAAGTTTGAACGACGCCTTGGCCATGGTTTTTTTTTCGCCGCAGGTGTACACGCTGTGAGCAAAACGCTAGGATTTTCTCGGAAGTTCAATGTACAAGGTTTCCCCGAATCTTATGGGAGCATGAGATCTTCATATATCTCACGCTCCTATAGGAAACTCATTGCTGAGGCGAATCTTAGATGGCATCTAGAGTTCTGCGAGCTGCGAGTTGCGACAATGTTAAGAAAAGAAGAGCAGCTACAACGCTTCTTAGCTGCACTTTTTCCCTATCATTGTCGCAGCTCGCAGCTCGAAGAACTCTAGATGCCACCCTAATTCGCTACCAAACTTCACGAACTTTACCATTTTCACTGAGCGGAGCAAGGGGCGGAGCACAGCGGGCAGGTGAACACGATTTGACTCAATTACTTCATAAGCGTAGTACATGTACGGTCAACGGCAACAGAAAAAAACGGTTGTGCGGTTGCGTACTTCCACTAAGCACACTTTAGGTTGCGGACGTCGCGTCATGATCGAAGGCGGATTTGTATGTTTTTTCATGAATTTTCAAGGAAGGACACTTGATTCGCTGAAAAGGGATAAGGTTCGCCCAAAAACACACATTATCCATGAAACTGAAGTCTTTATCATAGATACAAGCAGGAATAACAAGAAAAATTGAAAAAATAGAATAATAGAGATAACAGAGAAAATTAATTTTTCTCTTAATTCCTGTATGTATCCATGGTAGAGATTTTAGGTACAATACTGATGTTGGTGTGTGGGGTAAAACTCGCCGTTCCCCCGCGTTTCCGATGTTGCTTCTTCAAAATTCAAGAGGAAATTACAAATCTGCCGCCGATTATGACACGTCGTCCGCAACTTACATACAGTAGGCTTAGAGGAAAATCGCGACCGCTTAACCGGATTTTTCCCATTGTCGTGGACTGTACCTGACGCGTTTAACGTGATTGAACAAGTTTAGGTAGTAGCAAACAAGTTGTTCTTGTTGTGATAGGCTAGCTATGCTATGTTATGTTATGTTATGTTGTTATGTTATGTTATGTTATGTCATGTCATGTTATGTTATGCTATGTTATGTTATGTTATGTTATGTTATGTTATGTTATGTTATGTTATGTTATGTTATGTTATGTTATGTTATGTTATGTTATGTTATGTTATATTTATGTTATGTTATGTTATGTTATGTTATGTTATATTATATTATATTATGTTATGTTATATTATGTTGTGTTATGTTTATGTTATGTTATGTTATGTTATGTTATGTTATGTTATGTTATGTTATGTTATGTTATGTTATGTTATGTTATGTTATGTTATTCTATGTTATGTTATGTTATGTTATGTTATGTTATGTTATGTTATGTTATGTTATGTTATGTTATGTTATGTTATGTTATGTTATGTTATGTTATGTTATGTTATGTTATGTTATGTTATGTTATGTTATGTTATGTTATGTTATTCTATGTTGTGTTATGTTATGTTATGTTATGTAATGTTATGTTATATTGTGTTGTGTTATGTTATGTTATGCTATGTTATGTTATGTTATGTCACAAAATACATGAGAAATTGAGGAAAATCCCAAGTTTGACCCTAAAAAGCCATCTTGAAGAGCCGTCGACTGTGAAGAAGTTCCAACTGACCCTTTACCAGTTTGAAACTTCAAAATTCCCGTACGTTCGAGCCTTCTCAGGTTGCAGGCGCGCGTCCGTCCAACTTTGTACTTGGTCGTCGTCATATATCGGCTCCCCGGCTCTCCCATAGAGGCGGATAGAGTTTCGCGCTTACATCTTAGCTAAGGTTACATGTTGGGTTTGCATTACGAGACGGGCGACGGCCGTCAGCCAGCCAGAGCCCACAGCACCGTCATCGTCGTCCCGTTCCCAAGAGCCCGAACTGAGTAAACTTTGCGACTCCTGATGCTTTGCTCTCACTGCTCTCCCTGCTCCCTTTGTCCACGACGAGTTTCTCTTTCAGTCGTACTGGTCCACGGCTCTTCGCTGTGGCGATTTCGGGCTTTTTCATTTCAGTTCTCTCTGTTTTTCCTTTCATAACATAACATAACATAGCATAACATAACATAACTATAACATAACATAACATAACATAAGCTATAACATAATATAACACAACTCTTAATAACATAACATAGCATAACATAACATAACATAACATAACATATCATAACATAACATAATATAAAATAACCTATAACCATAACATAAGCATAACATAACATAAAACGCCACACAACATATCATAACACTGCATAGCATGATATAGCATAGCATAGCATAGCATAACATAACATCGCATAGCATGACACAGTAACATAACATAACATAACATAACATAACATAATATAACATAACATAACATAACATAGCATAACATAACATAACATAACATAACATAACAGCATAACATAACATAACAGCTTTGATACATAACATAACATAACATAACATAACATAACATAACATAACATAACATAACATAACATAGCATAACATAACAACGGGGACGAAATCTCAGTTTGTCTTTGAAAACGCGTCACACAATAGTCGCACAACCTTCGCCGTTGCGAAGAAGTATAAATTGCGCCTAGCATAAGGGTTCTGGTTTTTCTCTCACAGTTTCTTAGCGATTTTTCCCTGGTTCATCACCCAAGGTTTCCATTTTGCTCTGAAATTGAAGGGGAATTATTAGTGCATTGGCCAAAACGGTACCGAAGCTCGTAAATCCTAGCTCGCTCGGGTGAGTCCGGGCGGAGCAAGCAAAGGTGAGGGCGGTCATGAGAGAATATAGCAGTGAAAATGAGAGTTTTACATGATAAGTCCGATAAGCCTTACCTCGACCGGCTCAAAATGAGGGGGCTAGGCTATACAAACCTGATTTTTTCTGATTTTCGTTCCATGAAAGTATTCGAATGGGTTAGATGCGGTAAGTTATTAAGGTTGGCAGGTGCTCGTACACTCTTTTTTGCTTTTTTTTCTATATATATAGAGCAAGACTCAGACCCCAACATTTTCTTAGGTTTCTCCCACATCCAGAAAGGGTTTTAGACCAAGCTCTTACGTACATGAAAATCTCGGTTCAGTTCCATTTTGTCCACCTGGTTGAAATCCTATCACCGGGCCGCTCCCTTTTTGAACGCAGTGGAATTCTTTGTGGACAGTCGGCTATGTAACTCGAGTGCTGTACTGTAGTCGTAATCGGTCTCGCAGAGCGGTGTTTCGTGTTTGTGCAAGCGACGACTTCATTGTACGCGCAACGTTGCCGATTTTAGCCCTCCTGCGTCCACGCAGGGAGGACCCGCAGCAAGCTCTCTCGCGCCGGCGTCCAAAAGGCGCAGCGCTATGTGGCCTGAAAAAGCAACACGCCGTCCGCCTATTCCTTTGTGTGCTTGGTGGTTGTGGTCAGTCCTGTTCAACTGTACCAATACGGGTGCTTAGCCAATTTTTCGCTCCTTTTTGCGTTGTTTTTAGAGAGAACCTGAACAGGCAGCAGCGACTTCCATCTAATTGTTTTGCCAGTGGAGGTGCTCTACGAGTTTTAACAAGTTTCAACGTGCGGATTTCCCGCGTATTCAGCACGACAAACGGTGTGGATGAACGGTCGCTGCTGCTTGTTTAGGAGGCCCCTTGTTTTTGTGTGGGTGAGGGTAGGGGGTGGGGCGGTTGTGCTTCAGATATTCTGAAGTTTATTTTTTGGTGATTGAGTTTCCATCGATTTGATCTCAGCTGTGGTCTAATGCAGGTCGCAGCGACTGCTGAAGTTTTTCTGGGGGATGATAAGGCCAGAGACGCACCTCGTCGCAGCAGCAAACGCAACGGGGGAATTTTACGTGTACTGATGAGGGTGATGAGGCTTTCATCGTCGATTGGGTTCTCCATAACCACGTTACTCGCACGCTGCGTCTATTGTTGCGACAGTGTATAAACCGAACTGTCAGCTCCGTCACCCCGCTATTTCCGATGGTGCTAAATTGAGAAGGACGCAACGTCAATGCTAAGAACTTTCAGGGTGATCCGATCTCTGGCTAACTTAAAGGTAGTGTTCACGATAAAAAATGTGTTTCAGTTTCCACTAGGAATGGGTAGTGGAGGAGCACACTGTAACGTTGACGTTAGAAGAAGGCATGAAAACAAGCTAGGAAGAGCCCCAAAAGAGCCCGAGGTTGCCACTTTGAGCGCAAGGCAAACCTCAAAAGCGCATTACCCGCCCTCCGACATGAACAAATGAGGAATCGACATTGTGAAATGAGAGACGGTTTCCGATCAATAGCCCCGTTCTTCCCTTCATTCTCAACTTCTCTCTTTACTCAGGTCAGCTCGCATACATCGGCTGCAAAACACGGAAGTTACAAGCCTCGGGCAACTCGTCCACCATGTTTCCCTAGCTGAATCTTTGAGGAGCCATAACTCCGTTCCCAGGAGGTCTTGTACGATTTCAGAGACATCATTGAAATCAGCTTGAAACCGTTTATAGGCGAAAAACAGAAAAACGATTTTCATCGTGAACGCTGCTTTTAAGGACAAGTTTATGGATCCCACTTATTACAAAATAACCACCACAGTAAGTGTATGGCTTCTGACATGTTCATGACAATTTGCATGTTTTGACAAGTAAAGTTCGTCCGAATGAGACAGTCCGCCCACCTGGTCGGCGTGCGTGTCGAGCGACCGTCGAAGAGGTTTTTTCGGAGTTGTGAGTTGATTATCAGGAACATAAGCGAACATAGAAAAATAGTCCTATAGCTGTTTGCAGGCGTGGGAAGACTCGTCCGAAAAATGATTTTGCGAGGACCGTGAGACGCGCAGGCCGACCGCGTGGGCGGACATTCTCATTCGAACGTACATACAGGCCATAAAACGGCCAATGTCTCACCGTCGGCTGCGTACCACGCGCTGCGCGACCGCACGTGCGTCGGAAGCAGACGAGTTTTGGCCGCCGCGCGACGAGTTTCGGCCGCCGCGCGGTGGCCGAAACGTCGCGCGGCGGCTAGAACTCGTCGCGCGGTGGCCAAAACTCGTCGCGCGGCGGCCAAAACCCGTCTGCTTCCGACGCGCGTGCGGTCGCGCAGCGCGTGGTTTGCAGTCGACGGTGAGACATTGGCCGTTTTATGGCCTGTACATACTTTGCGGACCTCAATGTAATGCTTCGGGAAGTGGCGTAGACTTGTCAATACATGGAATCTGTCGCGAACGTGTTGAAACACCTGGATTGGGCTGCAGTGGTATTTTTCTAACCCGTATAATTTATGATTATTTAACCCCCGAAACGAAAATTGATGTAAAAGGTATTCTTCATCTTTAAAATACTCGTCACGAACCTAAAATCGGCGTTATTCCACTTTTTGGACTGAGCGGTCGAGAAAAAATCCTCGTCTAAACTATATCCGGGGATCTTCTACTTGAGCACTAACTTGAGTTTTTTTTTTCAATTCAGGGATGATTACGGTAGAGGTACAGTACTTTGGTCACCACAGTCTCCTTTCAAAATGGAACTTCACCTGAAGGGGTTCTATTCTTCAAGGTACTGATCGCGAGTCCGTTTGGCGTTTTCCGGATTAGGAGGTCTACGGTAGGTACAGTACGACAATAATCCCATCGTAACCTACCGTAATCCTTCGATCTTTGGAACAATGTTGGATTTTTGATTAGCTCTTCAGAAGATCCCCTTATAAAGCTTAGGGATATCTAAAATGTCGATGTATCACGGTACATGTACCGTGTCCTACAGTAATTCAACGGAAACTGGAAACTGACTTCGTATTCGTGTCCAGCACCTCAAAGAATCCCCATTGAGGTGTTTTGGCCTAGATGAAGTTTTTAGACTCTGGAGTCCGTTGAAGGGCCTTCTACTAGATGCCTTAAATGCCTTCTACAAGATTTAGATTTTTCGAACATTGTTTTGGATTCGTGAACTAAAAATACAAGATTTTAATGGAAATTCAGAGGAGTTTCTACCCATTTCGACAGCTTTGGTTGTGCCAGGTTATCGCCGTGACCCTCGACTAAGCCGCGATGACTCCGCGGCGGATCCCTGTTCCAGTGCCTTCACCCTCGGCAGTACCGCGGAACTGCAGAGATGGAACCGCATCATTGGGTTCATCAGGCTGCCCAGAGAAGGGCGCATCAGGTCCGGAACGAAAACGAAAATTAAAATCTGATATGCCATCACCTCGGTCTTGTCGCGGAAATGTCGAGGAAAAATCGCTGCTGTGGATCCGCGATGGCACCGCTTTAACGACTATAGTAATCGACCTGTCACTGTCTCGATACTGCCGCTGGAGTTCGCCCCTAATGGTCGCTTATCTATAGCCTAGGCTTGTCGCTTCAAGTCAACCTATGAATTTTCGGCTAATTACCCTGACTCTTATCAAGAAATCGAAGTCACTGGGAAAATTCTGGGCAATTTGGATGCTAATCGTACGTACTTCCTAGTTAACAACATTGTTCACCTACCAAGCCGAAAGCAGAATTTTTGGCTATACTTTCGCTCGAATCTGGGTTTTCGCTTTTTTTTTCAAAATTTATTTTTCCTCATAATACATATCTTCTAGTCTATTGCCTTACTAACCATTCTTTCATTCTCAACTATAGTTGTGCAATTTCGAAAAAAATGTCGAACGAACGAACGAAAATCGAATAATTTTCGCGCGAAGAAATTTCGAACGAACGAAAAATGAAAAAAAATCGGTCGGAAAGATTTCGAAAAATGACGAATTTCGAAAAACTTTCGAAATTTCGGAGGTCGGACGAACGAATTTTGAAACTGATCGAAATTTCGATTTTATTCGAAATTTCAAATTTTGTTCGAAATTCGTTGGAAATTTCAAAATTTTCTTGAAATTGGTCGAAAATTTCGAAGTTTTTTTTGAAATTTGTTTGAAAGAATCCTGAATGAACGAAATTAGGAAAAAAATTCGTTCGAAAAAATTTCGAACGAACGGAATTTGAAAAAAATTTCGTTGGACGAATTTTCGAATGAACGAAAAAAAATTCGAAAAATCTTTCGGAATTTTTTTGAAAGTTTCGTTCGTGTACAACTATATTCTCAAGTCGGGAAGATTGGGATAACATTAAATCTAGTCTTAAATTCCGGACCAGTTATATCCGCTTCGAAACCGGAAATAAATTTTCCTAGAAATTTGGAGTTTCTCCCTTCCTCCCAGCATTTTCAAGATGTAGAGTTCTTAATTCTTAGTTCGAAAACTCTCAAAGAATAAATAAATTCAAAAATATGTCCTGTATTCGATTTAAGTGGATATTCGGAATTTTTACGTATATTAATATGCATTGTCTGAGACGGGCGATACGGTTTATTTGAAAATAATTAAATAAAATAAGTGAATATAAAAAATGTCAAAAATAAAAGAATGAATAGAGGTTCTATTATTTTGACTTATGAAACATAGAAAGACTAGTTCTATTTGAACTTACGAATATACATGACTCTACATCGACCGGGTGTTTTTCAATTTGTATAATTGGTTTTCCCGAAAGGAACATTTATTCCGAAACCGAATGAGTTGAATTTTAAAATGAATCGAATATTTGAAAAAAATCGGATAATTCAATTACTCGAATAAACTAATTTGTTTTTGGAAAAAAATTGTTCTTTCGAATAAATCAGGATTGCGAAAAATCGGAAAATCAATAGTCGAAATGAGTTGCGGGTTACTCGGATATTTGTCTAATCGAATCCTGAGTCGAAATCCCAATACTTGAGTGAAATTTTATAATCTCCCAAGTGTTTATTACACGAATAGAATTTCTGGTTATAAGAAAGGAGCTATTCCAGTGAAGTTAAGGTATCCTCTGTTTCCGAGCGAAATTTATTTCCGTTCATCGCGTGCCTCTGCGCGCGTACGCCGCGTCTTCTTCTCCCCACACTTTCTCTCTACCTCTATCCTCGCCCCAGACAAGCGCGCAAGGGATCAGAGTAAATTTGGCTCGGAACCAGGGGATACTTCAACACTTTCGCGACTGATTGTACATGCTGTCCGTACCGTAGCGAAATGCCGGTCCACTGTTGCAGAAAACCGCTTTCGGAGCACGCAACGCGATGTCGATTTTGCTGGAACGTGGTCCCGACACGATTCACCTTCGTCCCAGCACGATTATCACCGTTTTGCGGGCGTTTGCGTGTGCCTGTGGACAGCGATTTTCTGCAACTGCGGACCGAAATTCCCTACCCTAACCCTGGCGATATGTAAATATACTCTAATTTTTCTTCGAGTTCAAAGGTCTTTCTTTGACTGAGATTGTCTGCTTCTGTGTGAACTTCTTCATCACATGTGGCGCTGACTTTTCTATTTGGGCAGGAATCCTACGTTTTTTTTCTGTCTGACCGGTTTATTCATCCTTGAAGTTGTTTATGTACACCTATAGGAACTTTCACTTGTTAAATTTAAACGTCTCTGTGTTAAGTTTTTCAAGGGATGGTTCCATCTACTGATGAATTTCACCCTAATCTGCTAGATTTCGTAGGGCACTTGAGTACTATTTAGTAGTAGAGTCCATCTGATCGGGCAGTCGGTTGGTCGGTCCGGCGCGCGCGCACGAGGGGTTTCGAGACGATTAGTACGATTATGTGTTTGTATTTGTCATTTTGTTGACTTGCGGTTAGAAGGGGGCGCTTAAAGTAGAGTGCACAGACGTGGGACTGTGAGCGCTAGAGATCAGGGTACCTATGGAGAGGATCAGAGCGGCTCCTATGTGGACACTGTGGTGGGAGAAGGAGAGCGCCGGAGGATGAGATGGGGTTTAGAGTACTGTCTCGAGTCGGGATGACAGTTATGCAGCAGCAAAGCGTGCGCGAGGCTCCTCGTCGGCTCTCTGATAGCTCTACTAACCCGACAGAGAGAGACAGCCGCCGGCCAACCACCCAACTGTCAATGATGTCGTGAGCCGAGGAATAATCTCACTGCACCCTTTGGTGTAGATTTCACTTCCTGGTAGACCTGCGAGTTTTGGCCTTGTATGTATGTGTATGTTTATTACATGGATATCCATGTTTAGAACAATAACTCTTGTAGCAGAACACTCGGCCTTAATATAATGTCTGTCGTTGTTGATTGAAAACCTCATGGTTTTCAGTTCTATGCCTTCTTGGGAACTTTCCTTACCCCTTGAACATGTGTCCGAAAGGTTTTGCTTCATGAGCAAGAGCGATGAGCTCTAGAAATGCGCTATCTGATATATTTATACATACCAGTTAGATCAATTTCCAAAATAATATGAGTGTAACAAAGGTGCGATTTCAATAAGGTGTTATAATAATCCAAGGTCTGATATCGGAAAAAGGTAATTTTTCGTTAGGTGATTCGACAAAAAAAATCGTTTCGACTCTTTCTTCAGACGAAATTTATTGAGTGTTACCGAGTCTCCTCAGTAAAGAAGAAGACTGTATTATCAGATACCATTTATCTGATATGGAATCTGATAGTTGATAATAGTTTTTTTTTATTTTTGTTCTTATTTTACTTATTCATTCATTTGTTTACCCTTTATTTTATTTTTTTAATATATATTTTTATTTTTATTTTTTTTTTGAAACTGACAAAACTGACAAATATGCTCACACTTGGTCACTTTGAGCGCGTGTGCGGAGCGAGACAGTGAGAGAGAAAGGTGGAGAAGGAAAGAGGAGCGTACTCTCGCACACGCCCGCGATTGGATCAAGTGAATTCAGCTCCCAAATGGAGTATAATTATTTTGCGTATTGAGTTTGTCGGGCTCCCCAATCTGTGATTTTGAAGATTCGGCTTCTATTGCTCTGTTAGGCTTGCTTACATCTCTGTGAAAACTATCAGGGGACCGGAATTTGATGTCGTTTCTGCTCATTTTAGTATTTGACTGTCATTTATCAGCTAATTGTTTGGTTCAGAGGCCTGCCAAAGACATTCTGAGGTCATAGTGACTTTTTTACCTATAGACAGTTAAATTACTTTCTTTGTAGTTTTTTAATCCTCCCTCTGAGCATCTTCTACTTGGCCTTCTTTGTGTCAACTTTGTCGTTTTATAGCGGATTTGCGCATCTTTTGCTCTTAGAAAGCTCTGTTACGTCTGTATTCTCCCTCTCTAACATGCGCCTTGAAGGCACCGTATTCGCAGAAAACCATATGTTGTTATCTTTCCATGTTTTTGTGTAGCGTGGCTTTTTCAGTAAACAAAAATATTCAAAGAGACTCTGAAAAACCTTTATTCGTAACGAAAACCTGGTTTTAAGACACTGCAAAAATGGTTTTAAAGTGGGCGCCAAAGTCGTGTTTAAAGTTTTTCTGCATTTGAAGACCTGGTCACTGTCATTTTTTGAAGTTTTCCAGTGTGTGGAGCTTGTACCACAAATGGTTACCATGTTTCCATGTTGTTTGAGTGTCACATCAACATTTTATAAAAAAAGTGCTAGCTGGTCGACCCAGAAGTGTTAGATGATCGACACCACAGCAGTTTTCAGGTGGCCATAACTTCTAAGGGGTGGATTTTCAGTGCATCAAGTTTCGTGGGTGATGTCAGCTAGTCAAAATTGTTTGATTGTACACAAAAAATTGGAAGTGATTTCCAGCGCGCACGATGTCCTCAATCGTGTGTGGGAACTCTAGCTATGAAAAGATTTCCGTTGTTTTTCTCCTTCAAAGACGTCCTATATTTTTTTTACATAGAAGCTTTTGATCATATATCTGTAACTCTTGTGCAAGTTACTTGATGGCTTCGGGCCACTTCTGAGCAACTTTTACTTCGTTGATCGAAGCCTTCACGCAACTTACAACAATTATATCGTTTGTAGCTCACTTCGTCGATCATTTTCAATTTCGAGCAAGTTTAATGTTCGTACGTGACAAAAAATAATGAAAAAAGAACCTTATTGACTCGAATGTTGCGTTTATCTCGCTGGCAACTTGTTTTCCTATTAACTTACGTTTAGCATCTTCATACCTGCACGTTTCATGAATTGATGGGAAAACACGCTAGTTGCGAGATAAGAACCTCCATTCCGGGGCTCGAATGGAAAAAGAAGAACTGTTATGAATTTTCTGTAAAATTTTGCATGACTTTTTTTAGCAACAATGCTCCCTTCGTTTTACTTTAAAGATGAAGGCATTCGGTGTGACTCGATTACAAGTTTCAAAGGTTAGCGTTTTGCCACTGCCGAGCAATGCTAGTGTTTAAACATGTGCGCACATTTATTGTTTTGACAAGTTGGTACAACATTTTCCAGCAGCTATCTAAGAGTTACACTTGACTAACGTGTCAAAAGCATGCGAAAAACAGTGAAAGTGTTGACAGTCGAGTAATTCACCGCGGTGGCAGAACACTAACCTCTGAAACTTATAATCGATTCTCGGTATCTCATGTATTTCTACTAATGAGCTTGTCATTGCTAGCCGTTTTGCCGCTTTTTTTTCGCCTCGTTTTTTTCATGTCGTGTCGCTCAGCCGATTTATACTTTCAACGAGCAACAAGAGCCGCATTTCTCTGCATTTCAGGATAGACATAGCCGCCGCTGTATGTTGCGACGAGTGCTATGTCAGACTGTTTGAATCCGTTCGCTGCCCTCCTACAACCAGCACAACTCGCGGCAGCATTTCAACAGAACGTGAGTTTCACCACACATACCCTCTGGTTCCGAGCCTGATTTAGTCTGTGCAATTGCGGACTTTCGTCTTGGGGCTCTACACTTCGCTTTCGCACGAGCTTCCGCGCCCGCTCCTCATCAGCTGATCATGCTGGATTTTCCTTGAACTTCCCTGATTTTTTTCTTGATTCTCACTTCTTTCTCAACTCGTACGAAAGCGATGCGTCGCGCCCCCACGACGCAAGTCCGCAATAGCACACACTAAATCAGCGCCGGAACCAGAGGGTACATATGTACATATGAAGTGGGTCCGAATGAGACTGTCCGCTAGCGCTGCCGGCGTGCGTGTCGAGCGGCCGTTGTGAAGGCGGTTTTTCGGACAAGCCGGCTCACGGCTGCATACAATTGGCTGGGATATTACGCTCATAATCGTCTGATATTCCGACTGATCGATATAGAGGTCCGAAAATACGTCCGCGTTTGCCGTTCGGCACGCACTTCGACAGTGTAGGCGGACAATCTTTTTCGAACCGACTTTACAAACGGTCGCGCTCAAAATTTTAATTTTGCACCGCATGGCTTGGAGCCGCGTCGCATCCGCAACGCTCGCTCGTAGCAGATGACAACGGCGGGGACTAGATATTTGGACGCTACAATATAGTTCTCTGAATTTTGAGTCGCAGTCGCAGCAGGAATGAATGATTTTTGGTTTCATGGCTGACTATGGGTGGATCTGAGTTTAATCAGCTGCTCTCGCTCGCTCGCGAGCATGTATTACATGCCCGTGTGCCGTTTTCGGTGAAATTGGGGCATTTTGGAAACTAAGTCGGCTTATAGGGTGTCAGTATGTCGAAATTTTTTTGTGATTAACACCACGGGTTTCTTTTTTTGTTCATTTCTCAAAACTTCAGTGGAATTTCGCATAAGATATCAAATCACAGTTGTTAGAAAAATGCCACCACAGCGAAAATCATGTGTTTTAACACGATCAGGGCAGTTGTTATGTTTTGACAGGTTTAGACCTGCCTTGAAATATGACGTCAACATGTCCAAACTCACAATCTCTCTAGAACGTGTTAAAATACCTGAATTTAGCTGTGGTGGTTAATTTCTAACAACTGGAGTTTGGAATCTTGTGATTTTCACCTTGACGCGTGGGAGTTTTCGTTTACCTATCAAAAGACCAAACAAATGACGTTTTCTTGTGCTCTGGAGTGATTCACTGGAGTTATGCAGCTAGAGCGTCATCATGCATATGTATTATAGTAGTATTCTGATTCACAAAGGGGACGACTATGTGTATGGAGTTTCGTTTCGAAATTTGAGAACATGGAATGCGCCAAAAAAGTAAAAAAAATCCCGCCTACTATATCATCCACTGGAAAATTATAATGTTGTGAGCGGGAAACCGGCTTAAATGATTCGTTGTTTTATGCAAATGTTGAGGACTTTCCATGGATCGTCCCAGTATTTACCCAAGCACATACTGACTGGTATCTCGTGGTTTAGCCCGGAATATCAGGACAGAGTCATGACTAAGTGCAGGCAAATACGTACTCGAGAGCCTGGAAAGAGCTCGTATAGTCAATGTGTCACGTGCCGTTAACATTTTGACGCATATCATGCTATAAACCTAGATGACGAAGATTTAGAACATTGACAAGAGGAGAAGACCTGCATGGGGAGCAAAGAGAGATTTCCGTTTTTGGATACAGGACCTTTCAAGCCCCAGGTTTTTCTGAGGCGGAAGCAGTAAAATGCCTGTGTTGCTCGTAACTTGTTTTGGTTCTCTTATGGTACATGGAACTTGTTTTTTGAGTAGTTGGATGTTTAGAAACATTCTGATTTTTGCCTTTTTTTGTCACATTGAGAGTGAAAAGTTTAGCAGACATGCGATTACTCAGAAAACTGAAGATAATTCGCCTGTTTGATACTAACAGGTCTTCGAACAAGTTGCTTGAAGCCTTCACTCAACCTGATGCGTTTATTTCGCAAGTAATTTGATTGTACTATGTATTACTTAATCTTACAAGTTCAAGGCTTTCATGTTACCCAACATATTGGTCAAAACAAGTTTCCTGCAACATAGACACAATAAGACATAAGTCTTTGGAGCAGCTTGCCTTAAAGTCAAGTCATTTGGCTTCTTTCAAAGACCCTTAGTGAACATTCAAAAGTGCTAAATCAACTCACCTGTAACATGTTCGATGAAAGTTACTTGCAATAATATGCAAGCTAAATGGAGCAGTCAGTCAATTGACCAAAATTATTGCTTGAGTTGACTGCAATACAGCTTCAAGTTACCTGCAAGGTAATGTTGGAAACTAGGCCAAGTTGCGCGTGATTTTGAATGAGTTACCTGCAAGTTTGTTTAAATGTTGCGTGAAGCTCTCCGGCAACTTTCAGTTGAGTCACAGTTAACTTTTTCAAATTCTTTGAGCTTAATATTGCTTAAATTGATCCTTTTATTCACGTTTTGAATACATTTCATCATGGTTCATGAATCTGACTTTTAGTAGTGTGAAAGTTGCGTATAGAATTCAGTTCGACCTACTAACTGTGTTCCTTATTTTGTGTACACAAAAAGTGCTCCGAACAAAATGACCCAAGTTTCGTGCAAGTTTAGTGTAAGTTCCATGAAGCTTTTGGGTGAATTTTGTCAAAGTCGCTGGTTCCAAAATTATTGGATGGACCAACATGCATAGCTTTATCTCGTTGCATGTAACATGCTAGATGTGTTATTTCCCTCAAATAACATAGAAATTACATGTAACATTGAGAACCAGTTGGTTACATGCAATATTGGCAGAAAACCACACCAAGTTACATGTAACATCAGTGCAAGTTACATGCAATTTACTGTAAGTTTAGTGATGCTTTCAAGTCACTTTCAGTGAAGTCGCATGTAGCTTGGTCGAAAGTTTCTGCGTCAGCCTTGGTTGGGTGTTTAGACTGCCCTACGTATCAGAGTGAGCAAACTCTACTACGTCTTAATAGGAGAGCTTTCATGGGTAAAGACTTCTATCCACTCAGCGTCTCAAGAGCGGGAAAAAGTTCGAATTATTGGTATGCATAAATATAGTCTGGTGCTCGCTAATCAATTTAGCACAATTCAAAGTAAAGTCTGTCCAAACGAGACTGTCCGCCCACGCGGTCGACGTGCTTGTCAAGCGCCCATCGCAAAGGCAGTTTTCGGACGAGCTTTCGCACGGCTGCAAACAGCTGGTTGGGATAATATTTGCTATTCGTCTAACATTCCCTGTGATCTATTTCGCGGCGGCCGCCCAACACGCACGCCGACCGCGTGGGCGGACAGTCTCATTCGGACGGACATTATTAGTGTTTTGTGCAGCATTACCATTTTCCACGTTCAGAATGCGGATATAGCTGCGTTGTCGAACACGAATTCGTCGCCCCCGTACTCTCAGGCGGGCACCGAGCAGATGCAGTACTCGACACCAGAATCATGCACGGACCAGCGAACCGAGACCCCATCCTCAGATCAGCTCAACGCTGAATTCGCCACCGCAAACGAGTTCTCGCCGGATAATGGAATTGGTGAGAGTTTTCGCATCTTTCTCGTTAAGATTCTTTCTGAATCTCTGATTTATACTCTTCCAGGATCTGATAGGGACCCATCGCCGGACTGCGTTTCTACCTCGTCCGCCGGCGAGTCGAATCTGCTCAGTGTCAAAACGATCTCGCCTGAAGACGCTGAACTTCAGCGACGTGGGTGATTCTAGCCATTTAAGATTGAGTTGACAGCCATTACTTGATAGAATATTTTTAAGAGATTCTTCGTCTGCAGTCATTCAACGATGACGTTCAAGTCGAGAAGAAGACGCCGCCGGCATTGAATCTGCTCACGTCGTTCCATAATAATCCATTACTGGCTGAGAAACTGGCCAGCTGTATGCTACCTGGTATGCCAACCCCTCCGACGGCAGCAGTACCGCTGGCCGCGTCACTTAGTCAGACGCCGATTACGCATGAAGTCACGCCCACAAAGCGGAAACGGCAACGGAGGTACTGTTGACGCAGAATTGTTCGTTGGTTTGGTGCATTTCGCCGAAGACGAGCACTTAGAGGCACAGAATGCGGGAGATTGTTCCAAACCGACGAACAATTCTGCTCCGACTTTGTTTTAGAATTTTGCATGAAAGGTTCGTTATAACGGGTGATCCAAAAAAAGGAGCTCCACATGAGGGAAGGCGTAATTGATCTGCGACTTTGGGAGATATCAAGCGGTAGCTGGGCAAAACAAAGGTTACTGTAGGCGACAGATGGCGACACTGAGCGACAATAAACGATAACTGACTGCTATGGGCAGCACAAAGCCAGCTGGCAACACTGTGCGACTTCAGGCGGTGAAATCCCGTGAAAGGTGCCGAGCAACATTGAAAGACTTTTGCAGAAAAGAACATTTCACTACATGCGACAGTTAGCGACACTGAACGATACTATGTATGCGATAAGTCGCACCGTTGGGCATCACAGAACGACAATATCAACATTAGAAGATCTCATTGAAAAGATTTTGGTGGGAGAATGTTTGCAAGCAACAGCATGTATCTATTTGCGAGAGCTGGCGACACTCGGCGACATATGGTGGTGGCAGTTGATATCAGGCAGCTCCGATTTATGCGCAGTAGCGAATCAGGAGCGTATCAAGTGATATGAGAAGACATCTGGAGGACAAACAACACCATAGCTGTGTGAACGACAGATGGCGACACTGGGCGACAGTGCGCGTCGTCTCCTGACATAGAGCGACATTTGCCGATTTTTGTGAAGTGCGCTGATGGCAAGCAGCTGTAGGAATCAATATGTTTGTGACAGCTGATGACACTGGGCGACATTAGGCGGCATAGGCGTCGTTCATACTTCCACTGCCGAAGGGCGCGGCTCAGAGAAATTCTATAATATTGATTACACGGCGCGCCAAGATCTATGCCAGGAGTCGTTTATACTCCCGCCGGCGAGCTGCGCCGTTCAATACATTTCTGTAATATTGATCTCGCGGCGCGCCAAGATTAATATTATAGGATTGCGCCTCGTCGCGCCGCTTGGCGGCGGAAGTATAAGGCCCTAGTTATACACGAACGGAATGAAAACATCCAGCAATGACATTGCCGCCGCTTGCTGCGTGGATCAGGGACTGATATTGCTTCTTTTTCGGGTTTGACGCAGTAATGCAGACTAAAAATTTCTGGGTGTTAGTATTTTATCGATATTTCACGCCTCTATCACTTTTTCATTGCAGAAAGTTACTAGAAATGTATGTCTCTTGTCATAGAAGTGCTCATTATGTCGTTTTGGTGATATTTTAACAAATTTAGATCTGAAAAATAATCAGCTGATGGAAATTGGCAAATGTCCAACAGGGTAGGTCCCTCCAGGGTACAGTTTACAGTGCTGCGGCGTGTATAACTGCTGGATGCGATTTTTCGGCCCCTTTTTTTTCTGGAACAACTGTTCCTTTTGGCATGCCTCAGCACAGTTGGGACGAACATAAGTGGTAGTTGTCTTGCTATTTCCTCAGCGTCCCGCCGGTGTATAACTACGGCCTAAACGACTCCATAGATTAAATCAGCTGGCGACGAGATGTGTGTAGTAGCGACCCTGCAAGTTATTAAGCAACATGAATAGACACCTGGAAGGGAGACAGCGTTTCGGTAGTGCGCGCGACAATTTGCGACACTGAGCGATACCATACGATAACTGACGTCCCTGAACGACATTCAGCGACTGCGTTTCTCATACATGTCTTGATGTATACAATATAATATCACCCCGTATCGCCTACATCTTTGGGCGGGCGTTTAAACAAACACCACTCCAGAGTACAACTTTTTTCGTTGTTGTTTAGGAATCCAGTATGGCCGTATTTCGATGTCATTGATGGTACGGCACGATGCAAACAGTGTTTGTACAGCACTAAATCGGTGTTCAGTACGAATTTGAAAGTGCACCTACGATCGCATCATCGGGCTGATTACGAAAAGGTTGGTGGATGTCTTTGGAGGATGACATTAATCAATTTTTAGTTATAAGTTTAGAAGTTATCCTCAGAAAAGTAGAAGAAATCATAACTCACAAGCTCCAGTCAATAGAAAGATGCCACACCAGCAATGTAGTGGCGTTTAAACATGTTCATGATAGATGCCATGTTTTAGCAAGCCTGCGGCATTAACATGTTTAGCCTGATGTCGAATAAGTTTAACGTGTCAGAACATGTAAACGTGTCAAAAGACCTCTAGTTCACAAGGATGACAGTTTTCTAATCACTGAAACTTATAATCGAGCTGATTCCTTCATTCAATCTTTTTCTCGGATTTAGCAAGAAGATTTTTATGTACAAGAACTTCTCTTTGCCCTCTTAGGGTCACTAAAAACTACTACATAGATCAATTACGGTCTATTAAGGCGCATTATGAGAACTTTGAATAGAAAAAGCTGTTCGCCGATGATGTGTTTCACAGGCGTATTCATTTCCTCTGCCCCAGTTCTGCGGCCAGTGAGTGAGTGGTGGTGGTTTCAGGTGATTCAAGCCGAAGACGCGCTCAACCTTAACGCCTTGCTCTTAAGCGGCAACTCTAGTAAGCTGTTTTCTACGGATTTGACTCGGAAACGAATGCCACCGATGACGAGCAGTATATTGATGACGATTAATAAACGTGGGTTGTTTTAGAGTTGCATATGGATTTAAGGCTGCTTAGAAGATCCTCGACTCCAAGCCGAACCGATCAGGAATCGGAGCCATCTGGCAGTTCAGCTGGTTCTTCCAACCCTAAGGTCACAGTTGTTGCTGTTTGGGCCGATAGGAGACGCCGGGGATCTGGACAGCAACAGAAGCCGACCCGTAGATAGGGAAAACGAGCTGAAGTTCAGGCAGCTCAGAGCCGAGAATTTTCTGAGTGAGAAATGTGATATTGCTGATTTTTTTGATTAATCAGCAACTGCCGATACCAAAAGTTCTTTAATACAGAAAATTCGAAACTATTCCAAATATCATGGATACGTTATGCTTACATTAAGACTGGGGTCATACTTCCAGCGATGAGCGACGCAGTGTTTACCATGAATATAGACTGAAAATCGGTATGCTTGATATGCGCTGTAGCTGATCGCGGGAAATATCTTATAGGTTTCAGTAGTAAAAGTGCGTAGTCTCCCACACTGATGGTTCCAAGAAGTTATAAGATTTTTAGGCTTCACGAAAATGTAAGGTTTCCCATCAGGCATTTTTTTGTTGAGTTGAGTGCAAAACTTAGGTGTCAGGCAGGAATCGAACCAGCATTGCATCGCTTACCGGGCGAGAGTGTTATTATTACACTACCGACACCCCGTTCTGCATCCTTCAGATATTCACACATGAACTGTGTAGGCACAACAGCGATCACCCGATAATGGGTATGATCTGGTAAGCACAAATCGGCATTAAATCCAGCTTGAAAAGAAGGCATCATCTTAACTGGATTTAATGCCGATTTGTGCCTACCAGATCATACCTGTTATTGGGTGAATACTGTTGTGCCTACACAGTTCATGTGCGAATAGCTGAACGATGCAGAACGGGATGTCGGCAGTGTAATGGTAACACTCTCGCCCGGTAAGCGATGCAATGCGGGTTCGATTCCTGCCTGACATTTAAGTTTTGTATTCAACTCAGCAACCTTGGGATGTCTTGTGATTGTATACCATGCGATAAGAAAGCATTAAGTATTCAAAAACATTGAAAAAATTTTGTGTTTTTATTTTCTTTTTCAGATTTGGCTCAAAGTTTGTATATAGGGTTTAATTAGACTTCTGAAACCGAATCTGGGGATCAGTTTTCGAAATTCTTCGATTTACTGTAGGTTACGGTAGGTACAATGTCAATTAGGGGCAAAACCTACCTCAGCATTCTGAAATTCGACAAATAGACATTAAATTCGTATTCAGCACCCTGAATAAACCCCGCATAGAGCTTTTGAGTCGATTCTGGCACTTTGATCGAACTACTGTATACCCACCGTAATCCACCGTGAGCTGTCGAAAGTCAATTAACGAACTTCAATTTCGTGTTCAGCACTCCATATAATCTCTAGAAAAAAATTTTGAGCCAATTCTATCGTAGCGTTCCGGAAATCCTCGAAAGTCGCGTTTTGCCCTCGATTTTTCCCCGATTGGATGTTTTGAACGAATTTAGTCGAAATCGTTGGAAAATCGACAGATAAACTTAGATCACGCCAACTAACTTCCATGAGAAATTCCTATGCTCAGATCTGAAAAAGTAAACGCTCTCGGAACCCCCAAATTGCCAGAAGAAACATTCAACAAACAATTCGTACAAGTCCAAAGCGCCATCACTCTGTACAAAGTTCGGAGAATGTCAAACGTTGTCCAGGGGAAGCTATATTGGGCTCTAAACACGATTATGAGGTCTGTTCGCAGATTTTCGAAAGATTACTACTCGTTTTGGAAGGTATAAAAAGCACAAAAAACGACTATTCCAAGCTTGTAACTTCTTCTAACGTGCAGCTCGGGGCGGTATACTGCGCAGTTTTACGATGGATGCCCAAGAGATACTAACAATATAAGTCGTTTTTGAGATGTGTTTACCGCCAGAAACTTTTCCCTTGTGACAGGATGACCACTTCCCTTGATCCGCCCACTCGAAAAAGGACATGGATCGGAAACAAAGTTATGCACCCTCTCAGAGGATCCTGCGAACTTTTGATACGATTTAGAAACGTTTGTGAAGCCCAAAAGTTATAAAAGCGCCTCCAGAATTACAAATTTCTGACGCATAACTCGTCTGTTTTGCACTTCCTTTATGTGTTGTGGTGTTCAGGTCTGGTAAATACATACAAAAGGCTCGCGCTCACGCACTTTGCATTGCGGCCGGCGATAAAATTTCGCAAGCACAAGTATTGCTCGATGCTGTGGGTGTGTGTGCGAAGTGTATCATTTGTACAAGATAACGTTTCGTAGAGCGCCGGCGCTCCACAGAACTCCACCCTCACATCCACGCGATCCTTTCTGAGTGTGAGCTTGTGGCGAATTCCCGGATCCCTAACTGGTCTGCACCAACTTTTCCCTTCCCCCGTCGGACGACCTAACGGAGTGGCTGAATATTCTGAACAAAAAGGGATTTTCCCTGACCTGAAAGTTCTGAAGGTTTTATCATGATGATGGCCAGCTGGCTGGATCTGAGTGAGTATTCAGATTTTTTTTGTGAATTTTCGAGGTTTTATAATTTACGAATTCTGAAAATTTCTACAATTTCATTTCGTTTTTTATTTGGAGTGAGGTATGGCGTTGAATATCCTGGGCACGTGTTTAGACTATTTCAGCTACGTGCTTGTAGCGGCAACATCCAGCAATTAATCATGTCCTTTTTGAGTAATCCTCGATTATCCTCTGAGAAATCATGAAAATTTCCCTAGGAATTCAAGAAACTCGAGGAAATCATGGGCGATCCAAGTTGAGATATCAGGGCTTATTGGGGCAGTTGTTATTGACTCTGTCAGGATAGTTTGGCATTTTTTGTGTATCTCAGCGGAGCTTCAAAAGTTTGGTAGGTTTGAGATAACTACAAGGGTTTGGCTTACTCCACTTAAATAGCTTTGGACCAATCTGGGACAAATTTTTAACAACTTGAGGATTGGCAGCTAATCTTATGGACACGGTTGGGACATCGTACTAAGGACCGATCCCAGCGCAAACTGGAAAGTTAAAAAATGATCTGTTGAATGTTGTGGGGGAGATGAAAAGAAAAAAATCGAAGTTTCTTAAAATTCTTCAATGCACCTGGGTAGATCGAAACCGACATTTTTCTTTGAATTTTTGAAATCCGAACACTTCCGGCTCAAACTTCGTAGAGGGGGGTAATCTGAGGCGCTCAAATCGCGAATAAGGTCCATTTTCAATTTTCGGAAGATTACGGTAGGTCACTGTGTACAAATGATACTTTTCCTGCTGTAATTCACAGTAATCTTCTGAGAAACTGAAAATGGACCTTATTTCCGTGTTCAGCTCCCCAAACAACTTCCCTGGACATGGTTTTGGCTGAAATTGTTCAGATTTCTGAAATACAAAAAATTACATTTTTCGCAGTTTTTAATCTACCGTGTTCAAATTGCTTCTTTTTTACCTTCCCCACAACACTCATCTGACCATTTTTCAAAGCTCCAGTACGCCGGGATCAGTTTCTAGCTAGATATTTAATAGGTCTTTTCCCTGTAGTTTAGAGTATATCAAACGAATAAAAATTTTCGAATATTTTAATAAACGAATAATTCGAAAATTTGACGCTTTTGAATCCTCGAATAAACGAATTATTCGAAACATTTACTTCTACGAATGTTCGAATAAACGAATTATTCGAAAAATTGAGTTCTCCGAGTATTCGAATAAACGAATTATTTGAAAAATTGACCTTCCCGAATAATCGAGTTATTCGAATGATTCAAATGCGAATAATTCGAATGTCCGGCCAAAATCACAAGTATTCGAATAAGAAGTACGGACCGAGTACGCATAATCGAACACCATTCGCGGCACAACCAACTTTCTTGACCTTTTTTCATGGTATTATATAGATCAGAGCTACGCCAATGTACTTCCACGAAAAACACATTCTACATTATATCATAAAAGTATTAAAGCCAACATTTATCCTTGTCTATGAGTAGTTGTTAAACGATACGATCAGAGTCTCTAGATTTTCTAAACAATATCTACCAACAATATCCGAATTTCTTGTCAGTTTGGGGTGCTATCTAAACGGGGGGGGGGGGGTGCTGTTGTATCGCACCTGGCCACGTCCCTTTTTCCGTGCTGCATTTCTGATTTTGGCAGGGGGACAGGAACCACGGGTGATGTTCAAATTTAGTGCGGCACGGTAAAATGGGTGGGGCCAAGCGCATTCAGCCGTAGTGGGACCCCCCACCGCTAAGATACCACTGAGTTTGGTTGGAGACGTTTCACCTCTGAACCGCAAAAATCGACATGTGCCGGAGACTCTGCTTCCTATTTTTCTGGAATTATTCATTTATTCGGCCGAATATTTGAATATTGAGTCATTCGAATAAGCGAATTATTCGAAAAATTGACTTCTCCGAATACCCGAATAAACAAATAATTCGAAAAATTGACTTTTCCGAATAATAGAATTATTCGAATATTTGATTGTTTGTTTATTCTGCCGAGTATTCGTTTTCCGAATATTCGTTGACATACTTCACTGTAGTTCCACTCTGCTCTAGTGAATGACCTGCGGAAGACCACTTGGAACATTTTGACCGTCTTCGAGAATCACAGCGATGACTAGGATCAAGTGGGAAGTGATTTTGCATTGCACAGAGAACATTTGTACATATTTGGGGCGATTCCCAGGTTCAGGGGAAGCCTAGGGGTATGTTTTTCCCTAGTTGGAAATTTCTGGTAATTTTTGAGTGAAGTAGGGTCTCTACACTGAATCTTCAGGAATGCATTGAATTTTTTGTAGGCTCTTTCCAGATTTGAAAAAAAAACTTGGAATCATTTAAAGCAACTTGGTGATCTCAGCATGGTTTTAAAGGCAGCGTACGTGTTAAAAATTTTTTTCAATTTTTTGTGTGCAGTCAAACAACTCGGGCTAGCTGACATTTCGCACGAAACTTGAGGCTCAGAAAATTCGCTGCCTAAATTTGTAGCCGTCTAAAAACTTCTGTGGGGTCGACCATCTAGCACTTCTAAGTCGATCATCTAGCACTTTATCATAGAGCGTTGACGCGACCGTCCAGAACATGGAAAACAATGCAGGAAAACTTCAAAAATGACTGGGACTTGACCTCCAAATCTAGAAAACCTTCAAAAACGGTTTGACGCGAACTTCAGATTCGCTTTTACAGTTCATTCAAACTGGTTTTTTCTTTACTAAGGGAGGTTTTAGGGGTTCTTTCGACATTTTCGTCCACTTAAAAGGCTAAGCCATATGAAAACTTTTAGAAATATGGTTTTCTGTGCGTACGATGTCATACATCAAGAAGTCCTAGAGTGGCCTCGACGAAAATCTGAGACGATTTCGAGATTAAAGGGAATACAATTTGAATAAATTTGAGACCCACCTGAGGCCTTGGCCCTGGAACATGACATTTCGGAACATTCTTGCTGTCCTTGGTCATTTCGCGCTGGCTTCTAATCACTGCCAGAACGAATTGAAGCAACTCTGACTATAGACCACCCTGGAGTCAAACTGGAGTTTCAAAAGACGGTCTATTGAGGATTGCTATGGAGACAAAAAAGAAACAATCTGACATTATAAAATTTCACCTCATGCACTAGGATAGATCAAAGATCTATTCTAGTTAGCTTCACAAACATTGGGCTGAGAATGTATCCGTTCCTGAAATCTTGGAAAATGAACTTCATTCTCGCTTTTGATCTGCCCAAGCTCACGGAATGAAATTTTAACGCCTTGAATTGTTTCTTTTTGTTTCCACCACAATATATAGTAAAACTTCAAGGTGTAGGATTAAGTTTGAAAATATCTGAGACAAATTCGAGATTTTCGGCATTAATGCCGTAATTTCGAATCTCTTCTTTTGAGCTGATAGGGTGCTCAAAACAAGTATAAGACCACTTCAAATGAGACTTCTTCAATTTAGCAAGTTTTCGAACACTTTTGAGAGTAATTTTGAGCTTTCTGGTTTCTTCGGGTAGTTTTGGATTTTTCCATTGGACACCCAAGGAGTCTTTCAAAAACATTGAGGCGATTTTCCACGTTCTTAAGCTTAGGCTCTTTATAGTGTATGCGCAAAAATTTGACCTCACTTGATCATATTGAACTTGACGAAATTGAAAGATTCGTTAAAAAAATCTCAGTATTCATTCAGAATTGTAGTGAGGAATTCCCAGCGTGGCTCGTCCTGTAACCGAGTATCATATTTGCACAGTCATCATCGTTTCATATTGTATCAAAGCTTCAATGTTTGCCGAATATACGCGAGATAGCGCACGCGCCGGTCGCCTTTGCGCTCACATCGATCATCATCTGATCGCTGAGGTTAAGACCGGGTTAGTTCAATGGGTTTAAATCCAGGGTTCGGTCACATATTGACTTCTGCAAAATTTGTGCTGGGCAGGTAGACCTGGACTAGGTAAACCACATCTAAAGTTTTGTAAGCCATGAGTCATTATTGATGGAAAAAATGGTTTGTAAGTTAAAAATTTCGGTATTCGAAGCATCAGACCGTCAAAATACATTATGGGGGATAGGGCCTGAGGCTATTTTGACGACCTAGTTTTTTTCTGGGGAAGTGATAAATGTGAGAGATATGTAATAGATATAAAAAAAGAAATATTATGCTATCAATATTCAAAATAACAATAATTTAATTGTATGGTGGAACCGGGAAAGGGGACCTGCGGCAAGGTAAAGAGGCATCGAGAGAGTGGGTTCTGGAAGGAGAGAGCAGCGCACGCGCGCGCACATAAGCGTTGAAACCAGGGGTGAGCGGAATTACGATGGTTTTTGGCCTTTCGATTTCTAAAAAACCTGAGAATGTAGAAAAAATTGGAAATATCCACGAGATTGAGAATTTTCCCACTTTTCCTTGCCAAATCCCTAGGTTGTTATTTCGGGCGCTGAATTCGAATTCGAGGTCCGTCTTTACTTTCTACAAAGCCAGGATTAATTGTATTTACATGAAAATTGTTCAATACAAAAGGATAAGCCCAAGTTTTTTGGTAGGCACCGTCACCAGGGCAGGGTTAAGAATTTGGCTGAACGTTTTTCTAATGTCCGATGGTTTTTGGCGTTCCGATTTCCGAAATTCAGAAAAAAAATTCCCCTCATCCCTGGTTGGACCCAATTAAATTTCGTTCGCAAATGAAGATTGTGTAGGTTTACTAGCCAAAAACTATTCCAGAAGAAATAGACAAATAGTTAAAAAGACGTAATATTATTAGATGAAATTAACAAAAAAAATATTATTCAAAACAACACTGAAACTAATTCTGTGCGAATGAGACTGCCCGCCCGCCCACGCGGACGGCTTGCGTGTCGAGTGGTTGTCGCGGAGGCATTTTTCAGACGACTATTCCCACGGCTGCAAACAGGTAACTGGGATATTCCTGCTTATCGATTCACAAGTCCGAGAGGTGCCTTCACGACTGCTGCTCTACACGCACGCCGACCGCGTGGGCGGACATTCTTGCTCTGCGCAAGTACTATAATACATTAGGCCGCTCCAAATGCGTAGGAAGATGTTCCTCGAAGTTTTTTGGACAGAAAATGACGTTTACCATCGATTTCTCGGTGTCCAAGCAAAGCAAACAGCTGGCGCCTAGGTTTTTTCTAAGTTAGGAGTCAACTAAACACACATATACTTCAGTGGCCAGTCAATCAGCTGCTGACGACAGCCCGCTGAATAGTGTGTTACGTCAGACATTGGCCGCCGGCACGCTGAATCAGCAGCTTCAACAAGTGCAAAATCAATTACAGGTTAGTAGGTATATATATTTATTTTAAGGAAGTATAAGGTCATTAGGCTAATTTGAGTGTTCTTAAGGCCCAAGTACAGCAGAAACAACAGCAACAACAGCAGCAGCAGCAGCAAAGTCTACAACACCATCATCAGCAGCAGGCTCAGCAGCAGCAAGAACATCAACAACGGCAGCAACAGCAGCAAGTTCAGCAACAAGCCCAGCAGCAACATGTGCCTTTGACCCTTAATGCCGCTAACCTGGCAGCACTGAACCAGATGGCCCGAAATCAACTGAATAGTGCTTCTCAACGTGAGTTTCTAACTTTTGCATTCAATTATTCAAAATATAGTATGTATTCTTTTTGTTAGCGATCAATACTACTGCGATTTTCTGATGCTAGCATCGTATGCGAATTTCGCGTTATTTGAGTCATGTGGGCGAACGTGGTCTTCTGATAACTTGTCACTGATTGCAATGCATTGCATTTTATCATGAGCTCTTACAACTTGCCCGACCAAGCTCGGCATTTGCATATGTACAGTTATGATAAGTTTCCAAAGATTCTCTAAATTGCAAATTTGTACTTCCAGCTCTTCTTGGAATGACGCCCGAACAGTTCACCAGCCATTTCAACTTCCTCAACCCGATTAAACGAGGTGAGCTTTTTTTGTTCTTTTTCTGCGAATTATTATGGTCTTCTTTGCAAAAGAAGGTATCTGCTAGCTGCTGATATGAAATTGACTCTGGAAGAAAAGAGGTGCCTATGGGTACTACAAAACAGGACGTCTAGATATGTGACAGTATTTTGATGTTGCTGAATATTTTATAGCTTGTTATATGATCACAAGAATCACAAGGTAGCGTATTGTTAGTTGCACATGTGCGAGCTGGCTGAGGAATGTAGAGCGGTTGTCGGTGGTGTAATGGTGGCACTTTCGCCTAGAAAGCGATGCGATGCAGGTTCGAGTCCTGCATGACCTCCAAAATTTGTGTTCAGCTCGGTTACTGTGCTTCTCTGGGCCAAATTCCGGTCCGCAATTGCGTCTCGACACGCTTTGCGGCCGCAAGCGCTCGGGTCAGTCGAGTTTTCAGCGCCAAAGCCGACTCGATGGGCCTTCCATATACAATTTTCTCCTATTTGTTTTAGTTTCCAGTTTCCAAAACCCACCTAGAGTCAACAGACCGACGGCTGCGGCGCTGGAAGCTCTTCCGACTCGGGAGCGTGCGGCCACAAAGCGTGTCGAGACGCAATCGCGGACCGGAATTGGGCTCAGAGAAGCACAGTACCTTGTTATATGTGACACTGATTCGTGAGCAGAAAAAAGATGCAAACAACAGGCAATGTACAGTCGCTATGAATTCTAGTGATAATTTGCGTTTCCCATTGAAGGTTGGTGCAAACTCGGTGCACCTGTCGTACAGAATATGGCGCCGAGTTTGCCCCAATCTGCAATAGGGAACGCAAAGTATCGCTAGAATTAATTTCGACTATATACAGTCGTGGTAGAGTTTAATTGCGAGGCAGAAGAAATATGACAGCTGAATATTTATGATACACCAACGATTACAATCTGGCAACAACAATTTAAACTATAAGATAGTTCGAGTACTACTCTGACATGGATAATATAGTTTGGGTATCACTCTATTGTGGATCTAGGCTGGACATAACAAGCAGGACTCTAGTCTCTTTGAGGCTACCCGTTTTTGTATCCTCTGTTTCCGAGTGTGATTTATTTCCGTTCGTCGCTTGCGTCTGCGTGCGTACCACCCTGCGTCACCTTCTCAACACAATTTATCGCTGTCTCTACCCTCGCTCCGCACAAGCGCGCGAGGGCACAGAGTAAATCTTGCTCGGAACCAAAGGATACAGTCGTTGTCCAGTCTTGCCTCTGCGTTTCTCGCCCGCGCGCTAGATTCGAATATCTAATCAATACTTGCCCTTTCATAGTGAATAACTCTTCAGCGGGCCGTTCCACCCAACACCATATCAACTAAGCTTGATGATTTCTTCTTTTTATTTCGATTTTATTCTGAACCGTGTCGTTTTCCACTCTTTATGTGTATGATTTCTTCCTCCGTTACCAGCCTCCGTCTTTCTTCTCTTGGAGTTCAGAGTATGGTCTGCACGGATCGCATTGACACTTTGCGTTCCTTATTGTGCATTGGCGCAAACTCGGTGCACGTAGGTTATAACAAGCGCGCACCGACTCCGTGCCAAGGTGCAAAAAAGAACGCAAAGTATCAGTGCGACCCGTGACGACTGTACTTCCCCTACATCCACTCAACTATCCTTCTTTCTCTCCTGGCTTCTATTTTTCCTACGTCGTTGTCTTGACCCTATTCCACCTTCGCCTCCCTTCCTTTATTTCCTAGCTCTTTCCTTCTCGCCCAATCGACTCACAATTCATCACATGCTCACGCTCTTCATTCTATCTTCCTCGTTATCTCTCTCTTCCTCTCTCGTTTTCTCTAAATTGTCTCTCTCTCATCTCTCTCTCTCCTTCCCTCTTTTTCTTTCTTTCTGTCTCTCTCTCTCTTTCTCTTTCTCTCTTCGACTCTCATTCCCTTCCTCCTCTCTCTCATTTCCCCCTTTTCTTTCTCGCTGACTTTTCTTCCCTTCTCTACCTGGCAATATGTGCACCGTTCTATAATCTAAACAACCACTTTCTTAATTACCATTTCTCTATGTCTCTAACGCTCCACACTGGATCATCTATCTCCTCCCCATCTCTTGTTTTTCTTCCCCTCCTGATCACATGCTCTACCTTTGTTTGCTGTAAACTCAATTTTTTCCCTGCTTTCTTTCGTCTATCTGTCTCCGTCTTAGGCCCGTTTTAGAGTTCCTTCGCAGCGCGGCGCGATGAGATGTTTTCTGTGGACATTGATCGATAACGCGCCGCTCGTCGATTCGCATACGAATCATGAAATCGCGCCGCGGTAGAACTCTAAAAACCGCCT
Organism: Aplectana chamaeleonis; assembly: GCA_029168955.1. Taxonomy (NCBI): domain Eukaryota; kingdom Metazoa; phylum Nematoda; class Chromadorea; order Rhabditida; family Cosmocercidae; genus Aplectana; species Aplectana chamaeleonis. The sequence goes on along the minus strand of JAPDOI010000124.1, from coordinate 1,626,092 downwards.
CATGAGTTTGGCGTCCCTTTGAAATTTTTCTCCTTTTACTGCACATCGACTTGTCAAAAATGTGCGAATCCCTTTGAGAGAAAACTTAACTGAAAGACCATTGGATTTACTCAGCAAGTCTCTGCAGAAACTGGCCAAGCGGTCCGACAAAGATTCCCTCATGTTGTCCATGCCATTTATTCGGGAAGCCGCGACGCAGCAATGCGGCAAGCGTGGAGTGGGGGAATGCGTGGAGTTTATGTTTATTGATCAAGTTATTTTGCACTCGATCAGTGTTGCGATTTACTGTTTATACTTGATCCTTCTCAGCAAATTAATCAGCTGTGAAAGGAGCAATGTGTGCGTTTACTGCAAGAATAACTACCATATTTTTTGGATGTTGTTCCTAGGAACATTTCTATGTCGATTAACAATGTTATTATGAAGATTGGTGTCACAGGGTTACCTCTGTTTCTCATCGGCGCCTCTTTTATCTAATCTGCTTCTCTCAGCATGCTCACTTTGTTGACAGAAACAGTTCAAGTGCTGAGCAAAGGCTGTGAACCAGTCTGGTTATATGTATTTTGTCGAAGTTATTACAGCATTGATTGCAGAGTTGCCGACCGCACCGCACGGCACGGATGCGAACGGAATGCCGCAGCCGAAGCGACGTCGTCTGCGTCGACACCCGGTGTGGATGTTCTTCAAGGATCTCGAAGACCGGGTAAGTACTTCACACCTCCTACTTCATTCATGGTTCCAGTTTCCCCATTCCAAGGTCTGCACTTCTGAAGTGAGGTTATATCAGTGTACTACATTGTGGTATACTTGCTATCTGTTGGAATGCGATGTGCTGGTGACATTAAACAAACGCTTGGGTCGCGAGCAGCCTCATGACTGGCCTTTATTATTCGCTATTTGTTTGATATGAGAACTGATAAAGTGATGAGTATACCACGAAGCGCCCCAGCGAAGTGCTATGTACACGTTGTAAGGGCATACCGTGGGCAGTATTCTTCTCTTTGTTCAGTTGAAATGTCTAAGGGATGGGTTTAGTAGTGAAGCCGGTCCTCTCACAATGCTCTACCTGCTTGCTTGTCGGTGAGGTTTCTTCAAAAGATTGATGGATCAACGGATAATGGGACTCCTTCATATAAAAATAAAAGAATGCATTGCTACAACTTCTCAAAATCTTATCCTGGATTAGACATGATGATATGAAGTTATATGAAAGATGGCAAGGACTGAAAGTTTGAAGAACGAGGATTTCAAAAGACGGGCAAAATGAGGGTGGCTGAGGGTCGCGATGCGACAAGATCGCGCCGCGTTCAAACATCGCAGATAGAGCTCAATGGGGCGCATTTTCTTTGCGTGTGAGTGCTGCCAGCCGAGCCTTCCAATCACTCAGGAAAAGAGTCGGGGTTGGATTTGTAATGGTATTGGAACCTTTACCTCGGAGCGAGATTCATAAACGCTTCGATTGGGGTAGAGGTGACTGCATCGCCACCTCAGAATATTACCCTTTGGGAGCAGAGACGGAAATCATGAACGCTTGTGCTTTGGCTTATTCCTCTTTCAGAGTTCGATCGCCGCTCGACGCGACGGGATGATAATCATGAGCATCGATCGAGATCGCGTCGCACTTCGATCTGCATTCAAGACATGCCGTCGCCGCAATCAGCGATGGAAGTCTGGAATAAGGGGTCTGCAAAGTTGCAGAGACCGGCGTGGTCGCCGAGCGTCAGCCTTGACGCGGCGACAGAAATGTATCGGAACATTATCGTTGCGGCGTCGGTTGCCGCTCGCTGGCAGTGGTGTAGGGCCGTCGCGGCGTAAACACACTATGCGGTGCCACCTCGTTGCCCTTCACGCCGCGTCGGTCGCCATCGTCGCCGAATGTAATCGATATTACACCCATTGCTGTTCGTCGCTGCCAGCAACGCCGCGACTTCAACTCTGCGGACCCCTATAGGCCTTAAAGGCAGTGGTCGCGATAAAATATGCTTGTCTTCTTTTCTTCTCTAAACCCTTTTCTGGGCTCAGAGTAGTAGGACCTATAAGAAAAATCGCGAAAAAACCGCTGTTTCGGGCCAAATTTGAAGCCTAAACTTTTTTGTCTTTTGATGGTGGACGAGCCCACTCCACATCATCGGCATCGGTGACCTCCTATATCAAGAACATCAGCTGGCTTGAAATTGAGTTTCAATCAATGAGCCTTCGGATTTGTGTACACATCTAGTCAAAAACATTGACTGAAGAGCTTTCTTTCATTGTTCAACTGTTTTATTAAGCAAATTTGCATTTATTTCGTCTTCTGAATGTGTATGATTTTTGACTGCTCGGCATGAGGCGGCGATCTTTTTTTGCTGCGCTGTGCACGTGTGCACGAACTGGGATTTTTGGGCCTTAGAAACTCTAATTCTAGCCCGTTTTTCACCTCACAACCCTCCAAGTTTTTCAGCTATTTTCGATCTGAGCCGATTTTTGTAGTTCTTTAAATAACGTTTTTCATCGCGACCACTGCCTTTAAAGGCACCGGACACCCAAGAAATTAATTTTCAGAGTTCATGCTCATCTTGGAGAGAGTCACACGCTGATCACAGTGGTATCTCTGAAATCGTCCAAGACCCCCTTTGAACAGAGTTATGGCTCTTCAAAGATGCCTAGATTTTGAGGGTGAAAAATTGGTGGACGAGTTGTCTCAGGCCTGCATTTCTCTTCATTCGCAATCGTTGCGTGAGAGAAAGCCAGGATAAGGAGACAGTCCGGTAATGGACTGAAGAACGACGACGTGTTGATATTCATCCAGCCATTTAGCCGCTATCGAGTTCGAAAATCTGTTAGGGGGTCGGGCCTGTGGTAGTGAGCGAAGGGGTCGGGCCTGTGGTGGTCGCTTATATCTCGCTTATTTGAAGGAAATGAGATCTGGCATTTGGCACGTGTCACACAGGAGGGGTCTTCTACAGAATTGCATGAAAGTCTCAAAATTCATATCTGTGGGTGCACTGTGCCTTTAAGGTAGTGGGGAACGCACATCGGATGACTACCAGAGATGTGCGACAAACGATTCTGAAGAATCGGGTGAACGAAAATTGGCAAAATTCGTTTTAAAATGCCCAATCGGCAATTTGCAAAATAAAAAAAAATCGTACAGAAAACTATACCAATGACGGAAAGTAATTGTAAAAATTTATTATTTCTTCGTGCACATTTCGTATTCCAATAGCAAGATAAGAAATGGTTTTTCAATAACAGCGTATGAAGAAGAGCACCGGATCGGGTATTCTATTGAAAACCGGTAATGGGAATATTGTGGTGTAAGAACAGTGATTTTTCGAGATCCCCAGTAGGAAGCTGTGTCAGCAAGGGATATCGTCAGTCTCTGCATGGAAGGGGAAGTCGCGCAGCAGCTTGGCGGGAAAAAAATTGCGCGCGGGAAAATGAAGGAAGGGTGGCTATTTATAGAATGATTTCGCGCCCGATTGCTGAGCGCGGCTTCCGATACCTCGTGGTTCTATTCAAAGGACGCAATGATTCTATTCAAAAGACGAAAGAGATGGGTCATCATTTGTCATTAGAGCGCAGATTGCTCACAATGAGCATTGCGTACAAATCGCCGCGTTTCTTATATCGTCCATCACTGGATGAGGGATCGCCGCGACGCTGCTTGGCGGGAAAAATTGCGCGCGGGAAAACGAAGGGAGAGTGGCTATTGATCAAACGATTTCGCGCCTAAATGCTGAGCGCGGCTATCTGTCTGTGAAACACCAACAATATATTTCGAATTTTTTACCTATCGTTGGTGTCTCACAGGGAGATAGCCGCGCGCAGCAGTTGGGCGCAAAAACGTTCGATCAATAGCCACTCTCCCTTCGTTTTCCCGCGCGCGATTTTTCCCGCCAAGCAGCGTCGCGGCGATCTCTTATCCAGTGATTGACGATAATTTGTTTGAAAATGAGAGGAAAAGCGTTAAACAGCAATCGGAAATTTCGCCTAAAATCGGAATGCAAACGGCGATAGCCGTACTTCCCTGGTTTTGCCCAGTGTTATTCATGTTCCCGCAGTAAAAGGAAGCATGTGCACTCCGATTTGGGACGCTAACTTCTGTGGTCATGATTTTGTAGGTTGATGAAAAACCTAATTTTCATTTCAGATGGTCGGCTGTATCAACTGCAGTTTCCGAACGGGTTCAGCTTTCAGCACGAATCTCAAGATGCATTTGAAGGCGCATCACAAGGATGACTACGAAAGGGTGAGTCGCCGATTTCGCTCGCCTTTTTATCACTTTAGAGTTTGTGCTAGTTAGTGTATATTTCTTAAGAGTTATGACACATAGAGAGATGACTCAGAGGTTTTAGAGTTAGTGGTTGAACTAACCCACCGTAGTCAGCCTAGTAATTCAATATCATGATCGAAATTTGTGCTTCGCTCCCAAAGTGCATGTCATTTGCCTACAGCTACATTACAAGTATACTTCAGATGGAAGTGCTGACACGGTGTTGCTGTGCGTCTATCACTAATAGCATACCACATTTTATCTATTTTTACGGGCCACTTTTAGTCGAACGAGTGCAACATCGCATACAGGCGCTGTCGCCGCTGCCTGTCAACGTAATGATAACGGCATTATATTATACATGAATGTATATGCGACAAGGGCGCTGTTTGAGTTGATACTGGGATGCATTCGAGCAACAGTTTGCACAGGAGGCGTTTTATGTTAGAGGTGTAAGATCTTGTTGCAGATAACATCATTGCAGGTTTTGCTGTTTACGGTTAGGGGTACAGTGAAGATGACTCTCAGGTACATGGGTTGCACATAGCAGTAGGGTTGAACGGATGATAGTTTTCAAAATTTGGGTAAACGGATAAAGGAGCGACTCGGAGGGTTTGAAGTTCGCCGAATGCAGGAACACTGCTCCTATATCATTCCCATCTTGGATTTGATATGATGATGCGAAGTTATATGAGAGATGAAACTAACCGAAGGTGAAAGTTGAAACATAGACAAGCGGCTACTGTTCCACTGGTCAACAGTGGGACGTATAATTTGAAAAAGGAAATTTGTAAATGGGGATGTAAAGAATTAAGGGCAAATTTGTACATAAACACTTCACTAGGCTCGTACTCGTCAGTAGGGCAAGGGGTGTAGTGTTAATAACAACAAAAACAGAGAAGAGAAATTACTGAAGAATATTTTTTTGAAAATTCCCAGTTCAGGAATCGTCGAAAAAAATGGTGCTATCGCAGCGTGGGGGGCACTTGGCCACGCCCATTTTTTCGTGCCGCCGCGCATTTTGAGCGCCACCTCCTTCCAAAATCTGAAGAGTCGTCGCGATAGCACCAAAAATTTACCTAAGAGGGGAAATTTACCTTAAATCGTTCGACATTTTTTTTCAAAAGTTTCCGTCACCGAAGGAGGGGTGTAGGGGCGAGGGGTTGTTGATCAAATTCAGAGCGCGGGCGGGGCTAAGGAGCAGATCGACTGGAACACATGACGCGCGCGACGGAAAACCGCTAACTTCACGTCGTCGCTGGGGGCGCGTTAAACGAGCGCCAATTAGTTTCTTTTTCAGGGGGCCATGGTTAACGCGCCCAATCGACGAAGTGAATGCAACAGCTTTCCGTCACGCGCCTCACGTGTGTCGGCTGAGCTGCTCGGCATGTGGATCGAATCCATACCGCTGGTGTGGCTAAGGAGCAGTTCGGCTGGTACACACGACGCGCGCGACGGTAAAACGCTGTGCGCGCTCATCGTCCTTGGGGCGCGTTAACCGAGGGCACTCAAAAAAGTTGTTGTTGTTCCATTCTAGCCGTTCCCCTTGATCGTTTCTTGCATTTTGTTCATGTAGGTTGATGCGCCAGACGTAGGGTCGACGTCGGAATCAATATCATCATCTACCATTCCGCTCCAAGAAGCAAACAAAAAGAACTCTAAAAAACTTGTATAAAAAGTCTGAATTCCATTGAAACGATGGCATGAGAAGCGTTGCGTTAAAAAAGCACATTATAAACAAAAAACATGAATAACATGCAAAAAAAATGATAAAGGGGGACGGCTACAATTGGACAACGACTACTTTTTTTAGAGTCCTCGGTTAACGCGCCCTAAGGACGATGAGCGCGCACAGCGTTTTTTCCGTCGCGTGTGCTAGCCGAACTGCTCCTTTGCCCCACCCGCGCTGTGAATTCGATCAACATCACCTTCACTTCGTGGTTTCTAGGATTATTAGGCTAATATATGAAACCATAACTCTAAAGACATCCACGAACGACTTAAAGCTGCATCGACTCTGGGTTTTAATATCGCGGAAGCTCGAGTATCGTTCGGATAACCAGAAAGGGGATAGCTGCGTACCCTCAGCAGACTGCGCTGTGTCGTGTGCGCCCACGAGAAACGTGATCATCGATTGGCGCGCGGCCTGCTAAGTGGTCCGCAGCTATCCCTTCCGCGGATACACCCACAATACCCGATAATCGCAGCAGAGGCGTCGTTTATACTCCTGCAGCCAAGCGACGCGGTACAGCGCTAGTTTAAACTTCCGCGGCGAAGTGCTATTTTATAAGATCAATTGTGCCGCACCGCGTGCTCAATAGCATACGATTGCATTTTGCCATGTCGCTTAGTGGCGTAAGCACAAACAACCCCTAAAGGCCTTGTTAGAGTCTTACCGAGGTCGGATTCTCCAACGATTATTTTACGGGTATAGGGGCGCATCAGGGTATAATCATCTGCATTCTCTAGAAAAGTGCGGATGATTATACCCCGTTGCGCTCTTATACCCGTGGTTGAAATCGTTGGAGAATCCGGCCTCATGTGAAAGGCGCGGCAGCATGCGATTGAGGAGGATCGATCGTGCGGTGGCGCATAATCAATACTTCTTCATTACATGCTGCCTCGCCTTTTAGCGGCGAAATTCTGCTCGGCCCTAACATCGATCGTCCCCTGTCAATAGCAAGCGATTTATCATGTCGCCTCTCAATAGACTTGCTGTCGACGGCTGCTTGCATTATAAATTTGGTGCAGTTGCCTTTAGATCAGCCATCCTTATTGATTCCTGTTTTCAGGTTCTGAAACTCGAGGGCGATATGCGAGTTGAGGAAAATGTCACAGGTCCAACAAATAAGATCAAGAACGAACTGATTGATTTCATTCGAGGTGGAGGAAATGCCAGCACCGCAACCAATGCCGGTATTAACAATTTTTCAAACTTTTGCGAAATTCTGGGTGAGCAGCATTTCTAGAGATTTTCAGTTTCAGCCAATCCCGCGGCTCCGCGAGCCTCTCCGCTCATTCAACAGTTCATCAGTCAGACCATGGCAGCACGACAGCCCAACGACCCGAAGAAGGAGAGGTGGGAAAAGATTCGCTTCTTTCCATCACTGAAGTCTGTCCGGATGAGACTGTCCGCCCACGCGGTCGGCGTACGCCGTCGCGATGGCATTTAAACCGACGAGCCTTCCCACGGCTGTAAACAGCTGGCTGTAATATTATTCAATAATCGTCTAATATTCCATTTAATCGATTTTCAAATGCTATCGTTCCCTGAGGCTAAATCTGGTCCGCAATTGCGGACTACGGCTGTTGCATCATGCGACACGTGTTGATCGTGCCGGGACCGACTGGTCCCAGCACGTTTGTCACGTCTCGCCTGATGAATTAGCCGTAGTCCGTAAATACGGACCGAAATTTGGGCCGGAGAACGACAGTCTGAAACATGCTTCTACGATGACAGCTCTACACGCACGCCGACCGCGTGAGCAGACAGTATACTTGTTCCAAATGAAATTGATTTCGAATATCCGACTTTTCGACCATAATTGGATATCGCACTTTTTCGAATATTCGACTTTCCGAATAAAAAGTCGACTTTTTTATCCGACTGAAACAGTCGGATACTCATCCGATTATTCGATTTGGAACAAGTATAGCAGACAGTCCCTTTCCAACAGGCTTTTCCTCCAAAAATGTTTCCTTGTTTTCAGTGTGGATGAAGATCCATTCAATGGCATGTCTATGTCGGATAAGCTGGCCGCTCTCGTGGGGCTGGCACCCAATCAGGGCAGTTTGGAAAGCATGCTCAAGCAGGAAGTTGATGAGCCTGAAGAGCCGGTTCCCTCCGTCCAGGTGAGGGATATATAGCTATTTTCCTAATTTTCCAAAAATCGAAATCTGAAAATCTACAGAACGCCTTCGACGAGATCCGGCGGGCGGCTGACAACATGTTGGCAGCAAATATGGGCCTAGCGCCGCCACCGCAAGAGCAGACAATTGTGAATCTCAATGGTATAATTATATGATTTATTGATTTATTAAGTTTTTACCTGAATTACAGTGTTTTTATTACAGGTTCCATTGTGACAAGTGAGACTCAGTCGACGTCATCATCGTCCACAGATGACTGTGATGATAAGAAAGTCGACAGGGATACGGCACTTGCGAAGTAGGTTTTTGCGACCTCCTGGTTTCGGGGTGTCTCAGGAAGAGCTCATTTCATTAAAGGCAGTGTCCACGAATGAAAAGTTACCATTTCGTAGAAACGTGAGCTTTGGGTCCTTCTTAGAAAAAGTAACGACGGGAGTAATGTGCTTTTCTGGGCCAAGTTCCGGTCCGCAATAGCGTCTCGACAAGCTTTGCGGCCGCACGCGCTCGAGTCAGTCGAGTTTCCAGCGCCAAAGCCGACTCGATGTGGCTTTTCATACAGTTTTCTGCAGCTTTTTTTAGTTTTAAGTTTCCAAAACCCACCTAGAGTCAACAGATCGACGGCTGCGGCGCTGGAAACTATTCCGACTCGAAAGCGCGCGGCCGCAGAGCGTGTCGAGACGTACTTGCCGACCGGAATTTAGCCCAGAGAAGCGCAGTAGGACGAAAAACGGCCACGAAGTGCATTAGAATCTCATGACCATTTGATCACCCCAACCACGTCATATAACAGTTGTTAACTGTTTGTTTCACCAAAGGAACAGTTGCCGAATTTTTGAGTATTCTTTCTCCCCAAAAATTCTGACATTAAAGCACTTGCGACAAAAAGTCTTCTTAATAAAGAGTTTTCAGTACAAGAAACAGAAAACAAAGTCCCTTATCCTCTATTGGAGTGAAATCTATTTCCGTAGTCCGCGTGCGTTTGCGCGCATATGCTGCGTCTCCTTCTCCCTGTCTCCCCACTCGCTCCGCATACGGACGCAAATGGACAAAGTAAATGTGGTTCAGAAATAGAGGATAGCTAAGCATTTCGAAGCGCAGAACCGATTCCGACGTTTGAATTTTTCAAGAGTCCGCAGTGCGCCAAACCCACCAAAGAAGCGTAACTAAATATTTCACAGTTTTTTTAATGTTTTTCTCTCCTATATTTTAAACGAGGTAACAGAAACTCACTCATCCTCTATTTAGGAGTTGAAGTTATTTCCGACGTTCGCGCGCGTGTGCACGCGTATGCTGCGTCTCCTAATCCCTCACACTTTATCGCTGTCTCTCCCCTCGCCCCGCACACGCACGCGAAAGAACAAAGTAAATTTGGCCGCGAAATAGAGGATACCTGAGAATTTCGAAGCGTACCAACTCACTCATCCTCTATTTCGAAGAAGAATTTGTTTCCGTAGATCGAGTGCGCGCGTGTGCTGCGTTTTATTGCTCCTTACACTTCCTCGCTGTTTCTCTCCTCGCTTCGCACACGCACGCGAAGGAACAAAGTGATTTCGGCTCCGAAGTAGAGGATACTTAAGAATTTTGAGGCGCAAAACCATTTCCGCCGTTTTAATTTTTAGAGTCCGCAGTGCGCCAAACACACCAAACAGGCGTAATTAAATATTTAAGTGGTCTTCTAAACAGATTTTCTCCGACATTCGAGAGTTTTTGAGACTTATCCCTATTATCCTCTACTTTGTGGGCTTGCTTACTCAAAAACATCAGAAACTGGGAAACCCTTCTTTTATCGTGAGCACTGCCATTAAGAAAGTAGAGTTTCTAAACGTGGTTTGTTTCATTCAATTTGGAAGCCGTATTTAGCTATTGTGCGCGAAATCTTCCAATTGATAGCCATAGTCTCTTCGTTTCCCCGCCAGGAAGCGTCGCGGCTTCTTACTCAAGTGACACGCACAACACATGAACAGCGTATTGGATCAAATAATCCCAGGTAATCGCCTCATTTCAGGTTCTGGTTTTCCGAAGGCGCCAATAATAACCTGCTGCAAAGTGAACAGTTCAAGGTGTGTCTTTTAGGCGTACCTTTCCTTTAGAAATGTTCTGTGTATGGTTATGCTGGCTCCTAACCCTTTGCTTTTGTGGTGTCATGGTGTGGTGTTGTGCTCAGTTTGCATGCTGTGATTCTAGTACTAATCCTTCACACGTCCCTTTTTTTGGTGTGGTTTTAGTAGTTTCGGAGGGTTGATATCTTCAATTCTTCTCTTGCCCTACTCTCTCAGCGCAGAGCAGATCTCGTTTGGAATTCGAAATTATGAGGACACTGCGCAGTCAATCTTGTGCTTTCGTCATTGTTGCAACTTTCTCAGTAGCTATCTGCTGTGGGCTTCTGTCTCAAGTGGATTGCATGATCTGACTAGATTTGGTCTCTGAGGGATACTTTTACTACATATCATACCATAATAGTGACCTGTGGGCTGGCAAATGACAGGACAAACCTCAGAGAGTGCCACCGGGAGGACTGAAGGACAGCAGCGGGACGAACAGCAGCCACCTTTCGCCCGGAAAGGGAATGTTGACTGGCTTACCTCGGATCATATAGGGTCACCATGTCCACGACGCGATAGGAAATCTGTGGCTTCCCGGGATCCGCCCGCCGTCTCGTATTGTCCGCAATCAGCCCTGCTTACACGTCACGATATACTCTTGATGCTTGATGGTTATACACGATCTGGGCTGGTGTTCATGAAAGGCGAACCATGGGCTACAGTTGGGTTTGCTTTGGATATACCCCACGATCTTTCGAGGCAAACCCAGCTGTCGCCCATGGTTTACGCGTTCGTGAATCCCAGGTCAGATCGACGAGTCCACTCCTTGCGAGAGCACGCTATTACGCAAGATCGATGGTCATTCAGGGCACACGTTTCGCTAGCCGCTCACACGCGCTTACGCTCGCTCTCTCGCACTCACGCCCACTATCGCTCGCTCATGCCCGCTCTGGAAAAAAGTCAGCAACGGAGATTGTGGGCGCCTTCATCTGGTGGGCTAGCCAGGCTGATCACGGATCGTTGTAGACTCCTCTGCCGGACCAGTTATGACCTTCTCATCTTTTTTTTTTCGCGTCGAGGGTGAGGCTCCGTCCATACGTAGCGAGAGCGTGCGAGTACGCAAAATTGATCGCCATCGTGGGCACACGATTCGGTAGCCGCTCACAGGCGCTCCTTCTCGCGCGCCCTCGCCCGCGCGCTCTCGCACGCTTGGGCCAGCAGCACGAATCAAGCAGCAAGTTTCAAGCTCACTGCTCCAACATCAAAGCAGGTGGCATTAAACCTGTAGCAAAACTACTGCCCTTGTTTTCCATAATCCCACCACGGAAGTGGAAAACCGTGGGCGATCATCAGCCGTTGCGCCGACTCGAGCGATTGATCACCGGTCAAACGTTTTGAATCGAATCGACACGAGGTAGGGGGTGTTTGCCAGTGTTAATTTGCGAGCAGCGTTGAGGAGCGTCTAGAGGCGCACAACAGCGGGAGCGCCCGCTCTCGCGACGTATGGACGCCGCCTGAGGAACGGGAACTGATCGTGGCCGAATTTCTATGCAGCGGGCAGATTGGTGGCGGCTGCAGATTCCCTCTAAGGCGTCGTTGATACTTCCACCGCCGAGCGGAGCGGAAAGAGTGAAATTCTATAATATTAATCACGCAGCGGGGCACGATCGGCTATTTGGTATTGTACTTCGCCCCGCGTATCGATGGCGGAAGCATGAACGCCCCCTGAGTTGGTCTCAGGTAGTCAACTCAATTGCAGGACGAGTCTTTGGCTGCCCCGAATACACACAGAAAATCCGACGGTTGAGCGCGAGTGTTCCGCCACTGAGATGAGCCTAGTTTCCTGAGCTTCCACGGGTACTTCGCAGCCTCCCGCAGTCTGTCCGGGCGCAGCCACGTTGAGTCCGGGAGCTCCCGCGGCTAGTTCGCTACTTTGTAGCCGTTTTTTAGCCTGCAGAAGCTCCCGGGCTATCCGTCTGCGGAAGCCTTTCAAATACAGGCGGTGGCGGGCCATTAGGCCGCGGTCAGATAATTCCTTGGTGAAAAAAAGCTCGGGAACCCCCGTTCCGCTTGGCTGATCCGGGTCGATAGCAGTGAGACTTTTAGGTGGGTGTTGCTCGGTCCGCCACTATCATGGTCTCGCGCGGTGTTACCGGCCAAAGGCTGGTGCATAATGAGCCTGTGTATTTATCTCTACCCCTCATTTGTCAAAACTAGGTCAGATTGTCTATTTATGTTTGTCCAATTTCCCTACTCTTTTTGGTAAGACATCCCAATGGATCTACAATGTCTCTCGACTCGTCCACGTCTGATCATCGTCTCTCAGCGGATCCATCCCTCTGTCAGAGCAATAGCCAAGCACACGATTTGTGAGCAATGTGATTCCATTAAGGCAGTGTCCGCCGATGTGGATCCTGAGACGATTGCAGCAGCAGAAACGTTCCTGTCCAGTCTGGCCCTGCTGAATCAGCTGGTTGTACCGTCGTGTACTGAGGACGGCAGTAATGATAGTGCGGGGACGTCATCTGCTGACACCTCAGCCGATACGCCTTCCATTTTCGATGTGTCCACATTAACCTACGATGGGTTATTTGATGGTTTGGCGTCGCTGCAGAAGCATTTCGGTGTGGATGAACTCACATCTTTTGTGATTACGAGTCAGCTTTTGAAAGGTTCGGCGAAAAATGCAGATGAACAAATGATTGTCGACGCGGTGACAAGCGGCCTGGAGCGAATATACAGCCTGAATTTTGAAACGGACAAAAATGAGCGCACGAAAAAGCTCATATCAGAGAAGATGAAGCTGAAGAGGCTGTTCGAGACCAGCGAACAGCGCGAACATCGCCTCCTGCGGATGAAAGAGCGCTATCGTCTCCAGCGCGACGCACAACCAGATGGGAAGCCGGATCGCCGTCGTAAAGAGTACCGTAGTACGCCTACCGTAGTCAGTACAAGGGTCAGCATGGACGACAGAGCGCAACAGGCGAAGGAGCAGCGTCTGATTCGTTTACGGGACTATCAACGCAGGAGGTTACAAAATGAGAAGCCGGAACAACGCGCGCGACGTCTGGCGAAGATGCGCGAGAACCAGAAAATTCGTCGCGCACGACAACTCGCTCAGCGCAGAGCGAACGCGACGCCGGCCACTATGGTACGTTTTGCATGCTTTCATTTTGTTGATGTGGTGGTGCTGGGAGTCTGCAAAAATTCTCGTTTCCAAATTTTCCTTGGCACAAACGACTCACTTGCATGTGCTCTAACACTGCTTATTTTTGTCACGGATAAAATATAACTCTAATCAAAAACGGTGAGAGTAGATGACAATGTTTGGGAAACAAGCACGATTTTCTTTCTATTGTTGCGTATCTATTAGGTTGTCCGATAAGTTCTTGCCGTTTTTTTAAATTAAAAAATTAGCGATCGAAATGAAATTTTTTGGTACAATGTTTTGTGTTATTCGAAAGAGAATTTTTCGCTCTACAAGAAAGTCTATTTGGTTTTTTGTTTCGATTAGTTTTGTTAATTTTTAGAGCCTTTAAATGGGGTGTCAAGTCGACAAAAACCAGCATTTTCGACACCCTCTACTTTTTGCGTTTATCCGAGGTGTCAAAGCCACGGAAGCTGCTAGAGAGATTTGTGCCGTATACGGAGAGGGTGCCATAGCTGAAAGAACTGCTCGATATTGGTTTGCGAAGTTCAAAAGTGGCAATTTCGAGTCATAACAGTCATAACATAACAGGAGCAAGTCATAACATAACATAACATAACAAGTCATAAGTCACACAGGAGCAAGTCATAACAAACAACGGAGAATACATTATTGATTAAATTGTTGTTATTTTATGTTTAAAAATAAAGTTATAAAAAATTTAAAAAAACGGCAAGAACTTATCGGACAACCTGATATTTCGTTTACTAAGAAACGGACACTGGTCGAGTGTTCCTACCGCTTGCCTCCTCAAGTCCAGGTGCGGCGTCGTACTTCAAGGGCTCGTTCATACTTCCTCCTCCGAGCGGCGCTGCAAAGTGCAATTTTATGATATTGATCTTGCGTTGCGGCACGGTCAACATTCTGGAATTCCACTTTGCCGCGCTGCTCTGGAGGTCGAAGTGTAAACGACCATTAAGCCGTCATGCAAAATTATACAGAGGAATGCACGTGTTGTACTCGTGCATGTGTTGTGACGACGCTCACCATTGAAACATTATGAAGATAGAACAAAAACTCGATAAATTCTTTTTGAGATCAAAAGTAAGTTTGACCAATTCAGGTTTAGAGGCTGAATATATATTATTTGACCACTGAAGGCATCGTCCCCGCTGAAGATCACCTTCAATTTTTTTCGTGTACAATCAAACAATTCGGGCTAGCTGACATCACCCACAAAACTTGAGGCGCTGAAAATATGTCCCTTACAAGTTGTGGTAACATGAAAACTGCTGTGGGGTCGATCATATAGCCTTTTTCCATAGAATATTGATGTGGCCGTCAAAAAACATCGGAAACAATCATGATACTGTACTTCTCTGGGCCGAATTCCGATCCGCAATTTCGTCTCGACACGCTTTGCGGCCGCGCGCCTTCGATGTGGAAGAGTTTTCAGCGCCGCAGCATCCGATCTCGACTCTAGTTGGGTTTTGGAAACTGGAAACTGAACAGAATTGAAGAAAACCCTTTAAAAAAGCCACACCGAGTCGGCTTTGGCGCTGGAAACTCGACTGGCTCGAGCGCGTGTGGCCGCAATGCGTGTCGAGACGCAATTACCCAGAATTTGGCCCAGAGAAGCACAGTACAAACTCTGCACGCAGGTAAAATTCAAACATGACAGTGAACAGGTCTCCACTTGCAGAAAAACTTCATGAAAGATTTTGGCGCGGCTCCTAATCCAGCTTTACAAAGTGCTCAAACTGGGTGTTCTTTACATTTGGAAGTTTTTTTTCTCTCGGGGCTCTTCCGATTTCTTCGTTCAATAAAAAGGCTAAGCCATACAAAAAAAGGCGAAAGCTGCTGAGACAATCAGGTTTCATTTTGCCAAAATCTATTAATTCAAGAGGGCTTGTTGATCGGGCACACAGAATTTTCGGCCCCTAGGACTAGTCAGGCTGGCGACCTCGACGCGCGGAGCGCTCCAGGACGAATGGAACTGAGTGGTTTCTCGTCGTTTGCGTCGCGTGTATATTTCTCGCGACGGGTGAAGCTACACGGTGTTAATCATCGATATCGATGGAACATCTAGCATGTCGCCTACCTGCATTGTCGTGGTCGCGCGTCGCGGGAAGTCTAAGGGGTCGTTTATACTTCCGCGGCCGAGCAGCGCGGCGAAGTGCAACCCTATTATATTGATCGTGCTGCGCCGCGTGATCCATATAACAAAAAATGCACAGTGCCGCGCCGCTCGGCGGCGTAAGTATGAACGACCGTAAATCCTGCAGCGCGGCGTACTCAGAAAAATCAAAACAAGTTATTTGTATTGTAAATTTAACTTACTTGGATGTCTCAAGTAACTTACATTTATATTACATGTAACATACATTTATATTACATGTAACTTAAATTTATATTACATGTAAGTTACACTTATGTTACATGTAACTTACATTTGAATTTTCACTATGGGTGGCCATCACGTGACGCAGACGACACGCGACACAGAGGGCGCGTCCGAGACCACACACTTCGCGACAAAATGCTGTGCACGGCCTTCCCTGCTGTTGGGGGGTCTAGTACCTCAAACTTGGGTAAATAAACCAACAGGAACGCCAGTCTTAAGCCTGACCCCACGGGTGCGTCGTACATCCCCCTGGTAAATATCTTCTATGCCGATTTAAGTTACTTGCGACTTATATTGTGCCATTTAAGTTACATGTAACATATAGGAGGCGCACTTCACGCAGTGTCTGCTCAGAAATCGAAAACAAGTTACTTGTAACATATCTAAGCTGATGTAAGTTACTTGCGACTTATCTCAAGTCATTTAAGTTACATGTAACATATCGGAGGCGCACCCACGCAGTATCCCGTCGATATGTTACATGTAACTTAAATGACCTGAGATAAGTCGCAAGTAACTTACATCGGCTCAGATATGTTACATGTAACTTGTTTTCGGCCTTTTATGTTACAAGTAACTTGTTTTCATTTTTCTGAGTAGTACAGCGTCCATGACATGTTGTAGGAACACTAAACCGGTGTCGAAAAATGCAGAATTGTTGGGTGACCTGAGTATGATTTTAAAATTTACAAGTAATTTTTTTGTTACAAATTTTCTGCTCTTGTAGCTGTGCAATGTCCGCGAAATATTTCAAGACTTTCCAGGAATGGAAAACTGATTCACAAAGAGAATTTGGGAAGCTTTTTTGGTGTTTTTTTTTGGGAGGCAGAGCAAGAGGCGTGGCAATTCCATAAGAACCGATCATCAGTTTTGACGGTCATTACTTGTAGAAACGTGTAACACATTTTCCGAAGACGGGACGTTTCTCGTAGAACACTGTGGGTATGCTCCGCCCCTTGGTCCGAAAATTTGTAAGACATACATATAAAAATTTTTGCGCATGGTTTTTTGCCATTTTTGTGTTTTTGAGCAATCTTCCTAATGGGAAAACGGGATAGTAGCACCGTATGTCTCCCACAACATTGAAGAACAATTTTTCATTTCGAAATGTAATGAAATTTTATGCGCGTATCGACTTTTTGTGTATTAATTTCGATTTTCCAGGACTTTGTGCGCAGCTTGGCGCCCGAATATGAGATCCCGGAGGCTGGTGATCTGGCTGGTCTTGTAGATGTTGATATCTCTTCGGTACACCCACAGCAGTCGTATTAGTGTAAAGAACTGACTGCTGTTCTCGCTTACCGCATTATCGTTTAGTCGATTAGAGCACTTTATATTAGCAATAGAGCACCTTATGAGCACACACACCCACCCACCTGCTACATACATATGCCTTCCTGCACACTCTCGTCCATGGAAATGTCTTTCTGATGATGATCCCAGTTTTCTTCATCTTCCTCGCAGATACGCTCGTAGATATTCTATTTTTATATACATTTTTTACTATATTTATGTGTGTATAGACCCGACCATACATTCTTCATCACCACCTACATTCTCCTCCCGTTGAAGAAAATCTCCTCTGCAGCAATATAAATATGAATAGTAATAAGGAAAACAGTTAGTCTCACTGATTGTTTTCCCCTTTTTTCTTGTTATTTTTATTATCTCAATTGTTACCTAATCTGATGACGTCATTGCAATACTCGTTCACTTTCGTTTTTTTCGGTGGTTTTCCCACCGCGGTCTTATATGTGCGCGCTAAGGCCAAGGGTTTATGCAAGTATAAACCCCGCCTAATATGCTGTTTTGTTTGTGTTTGTAAATTTATGAAATGATTTTTTATTATTTTCTTTACGCGTTCACTATGAAGTCTAATATTGTTTTGTAGGGCTTCGTTGCGTCTTCCTTCTGTTGTAACCTCCTCTCGTAGGTCGTCTGGGAGGATGGGGGCCATTTGGACAAGGTTCACAAAGGAATTGTGGTTTTTTGATGGTCCCCAATCATCCCGGGCGGCCTGGGCCACTTCGTGATGTGTTTCGCTTTTAAAATTCCCCAAATGTTCTTTCGCATTTCCGCAACTCAGGGAGAGTTTGTAGGAGCCATGTTCTTTTCTATTGTATTATTAATTTTATGTTTTCTTCTATTTGTTTTTCCTCTTCTTTTCGCTCTTTTTGAAGTTGCATGTTTCACAAAGTATATATTTATATATTACATACGTTGAGAAATGCCTTATTTTTCCCCAATACATACGATGTTATTCGGTGTAAAACTAGTATGTTTTATGTAGGTCATAATCAAAGGTGTGTTTCAACATTCGAAGATAAAGATTATACTTATCAAAGGTTCTGTCACAAATTTAGGTACCACGGCTTTGCGTTATAACGTTGACGTGTTAACGCATTAACGGGTAAATGCGGTTTTTTTTCTCGAAAATTAACGGTTAACGCTTAACGAAGAAGCCTTAATTTAATTGTAGTAGAATTATGACGTCGGAATGGAACCTCTGATGGCTTATCGATTTTTGCTGTGGTCAGGTAATGTAAACGCGGTTTTTTTCGAAAACTAACGAAAAAATATTTTTCATTATTGCTGACCCTTCATAGGTATATGCTCAGATTGTAAATCCGGATGGATCGAAGGCGCTCAAAGCCTATACGGGCTGATCTAGGGAGCATGTCGGGTGGATGGTCAGACGACTGGCTGGGCTGATCACAGGACGATTTGGACTTGTCGGTCGGATCGAAGGCGACTATTGCAATTTCGGTTAGATCGCGAAGTGGGTGCTATTCGGCCCGCCATGTGCCCTCGGTCCGACCGGCGTTGCTGTCCGAGTACACCAGAGTCTAAAAGCCTGTGGACACCCCTTCTCAGTGTATCAGGTTTTTCGAGGTTGCGGTTTTTGAAGAGCTCTTCAGTCATTTTCGTTTACTAGCAAGATACACCCACCCAATTATATGAAGAAATAGAACATGGCTTTTTGCGCGTACGATGCCTTCAGCTTCCTATAATAATATACCATTCAAGAAGGTCTGGCCACAGCTGTTAGATTCCTGTTGGGCTAGTAGCTACTCTTGTACTCCTGCGATGAAACCATGGTTTAAGTGTAACTATGTAGCTAGCTGCATAGTTGCCTGTTCGGTTACTAGATAGTCTTCTGCTCTGCCACTAACAAGTTTTTTGTTAGGCTACTAGCTATTATAACACTCGTCTTCCTTGCTGCTACTACTGAAACAGCTGGTGCGAGAATAGCAACAGAAGCGGCTCCGAAGCATGGGAATTCCGCGAAGTAGTTGAAGGGCGTCGGAGAAACGGTTTTGCGCTTCAAAAATCTTAGGTAGGTTGCTTCGCTTTCTGTTTCCTGTACCAAAAACTCTTTAAAAAATAAGAGGGGTCAATCTACATGCTGGTACGTAAGAACATTTCGCGATGAAGAATATTTGAAAATTCGGTGCTTGTTCCTACTGTAAAACGAATTGAAGACAACTGTTATAGAACGTAGGTGGAGTGCCCTGTTGGGCCGGCTGGACTGCGAGGTTTTGACCCCTATTTCCTACCCGTTTTTCGCCTTTCTTTGTTCATAGGCTTGCCTAGACAACACTGCTTTTAAAATGTTGAAAAGAAGGCGATCAAGGAGAATAATCGCGTACCATATTCGACTGAAACACTGCAGAAGATCAATGACAGTTCTAGAAGATTCTTTCTTTCTGATTCGAGGACAGGTTGTTGTTATTGTGTGGTCTTTTTACTCACATCAATATTTGAAAACTTGGTTTCGAACCTTCTTGAGAAGTCAGACATGGGCGCGTATCGCATGTCAGTGAGTATGCGGAGAAACAGAGGTGTATTAAGTTACTTCGATTCTCACGCTTTACTCTACGTGGCCATGCGCTACGCATGCCATCGCAACAATCAAAATCACGTAACAAAGTTGGGTTCAGGGTGTCAAATTTGAGTCGATGGGATAGCTGCCTAAAGGTAGGGTTCTCGATAAAAATCGTACCTCATTTTTCAGCTGCGCAGATTGGCGACACTTCCCCTCAAAATGCTCAATCTTCTAAGAAATTTTTTTCAAAAATGCCTAAAACATTCAATTTCCGCCGCCTCGATTTCGGTGTTTTCGGGATTTCGATAAGGAGTTTGGACGCGCGTGTGGGATAGTGGCAGGAGGCGCTGCTTTTGCCTCACACAGTCGGGTTCGATCCTCAGAATAGTGCGTGAAGATAAAAACACTGACTTGAAAGTCGGCATGCCTACGCAGGCCAATAGTGGATTTCAGCGGCTTTTTTCTTTCTCGAAATCCCCTAGAATTCGAGAAGTTATCGTCGATTATGGCAGAACGTCCGCAGCGGCCAATTCAAGCACCCTACATACAATACCCACGCTAAGTTTTGTAAAAACGGGGAGCATTTGCCAAATTTGGCAAAAAAAGTCTGAAGCATGTAACTTTTTTGAACGAAGAGGTTTTAAGATTTTGAAAACGCCATAATATTAACAGCTCGAACTCCTACATATTGAAGTACATTCTAGACCTAAGTTTCCTAAAACCGCTTTGTTTTCGAGTGAATTTTTTTTTTGCAGTCATTTCACGAAAACGTCGCGCGCGGTAAAGTGCGGCGAAACTTTGAATGGTATTTGTACAAGTAATAGAAGAGCAATCTCTATGTTTTCTTCGTTAATTAGGTGAAGGTGGGGCAATCTCGAGATCTGTGCAGATTGAATTTTCGAAATCCTCCATTAAACACGCTCGGGAGCTTCCTAAAAAGTAGGACTTTTGTGGCGAAAGCCCTAGACCGATAAATGGAGGATTTCGAAAATTCAATCTGCACAGATCTCGAGATTGCCCCACCTTCACCTAATTAACGAAGAAAACATAGAGGTTGCTCTTCTATGACTTGTACAAATACTATTCAAAAATTCGCCGCACTTTACCGCGCGCGCCTTTTTTGTGCAACGACCGCAAAAACCACTTTACTCAAAAACAATGCGATTTTAGGGAGGTCTAGAATGTTATTTAATATCTAGGAGTTTGAGCTGTTAATATGATGGCGTTTTCAGAATCTAAAAACCTCTTCGTTCAAAGAAGTTACATGCATCGGACGTTGTTTTGCCAAGTTTGGCAAATGCTCCCCGTTTTTACAAAAATTAGCGAGGGGAATTGTAGTTGGTGACAAAATTTTTTTGCTTCTCAATTTTGGCTGTGAAAGGCACCGGAAAAGTTAAAAACGCTAGGTCCCCCCCCCCCCCCACCTCAGAATACACACCTCCCTCTGTTTTTAGTACAGATGAACGCAGGAACAACACGAAAAAGTGAACGAAATAGAAAAACTACAGTGCGCCACATAAGTATACAAACACCCTAAAAGTGGGCTGAAGAGATATTGGACCGAGGTTTTAGATATTGAAAAGAGTCTCTAGGTTTTCTGCTACGCCAAAAACGGTGGAAGACTTCGTTTGAGCAAGAGTTGTCGACTTCGCCATCAGTGATAGAAAAAAGTTCATTATTTACACGCCACATAAGTATACGAGCACTTAGGAAAGAAAGACATAAATCGCGACGGTAGTGTCGAAATTCTCCGTTTCACGTGCCAAACATATAGGAAATGTCAGCTGATAATGATTGTCAACATGGCACATGGTTCCCACCTCTCTCTTGAGGAACAGCCCCAGATCCGAGCCCTTCGTGTTGCCTAACTCGAGATCCGACAGATCTCCAGGCAGATTGGCCGTTCGGGCCGTGTATCTCTGGCTGCCTACGCGATCCCGATACATATAGCACCCGCAGTCGTCCAGGACGTCCCAGGAAGCTCAGCGCACATGACGAGCGGCTCGATGAGTCTCCAACTCCATGGTGTCGGCCTCCGCGATTCGATCCGAAATGTCGCTGACTGTCTCCAAAGAAACCATCCACCGTTCAATTCAACGGAACGGCAACATTGTGAGATCCATGGTGGAGAAAGCGCTTGCCTACATAATCACCACAGGACTGCGCGGCTCGAATTCGCACGATCAAACGTGAGTACGAATTGGTATACGGTAAGTTCTTTGCAAGGCTCAATCTATCGAGCGCTGCTTACGAATACATGTTCCAGGTAATCTTCTCTGACGAGAAGAAATGCAATTCAGACGGAGTTGACGGGATGGGGAGTTACTTGAGGGATTTGAGAAAGGAGCCGGCCTGCTTCCGCCGCCGAAACTTTGTAGGTGCAAGCCTCATGGTGTGGGCAGCTCTCATCAGCAGTGGTGAGGTCGGTATTGAAATCGTTTCGAGGCGGATGAAATCAATAGAATACCAAGGAACCTTGACCTCCCATCTGCTGCCTTTCCTGTGTGCTCGACGACGTGAAGGATCCCGTTATGCACAGGACAACGCCACGACCAGGGGTGTGCATTTCCCGTTTACCGATATACCGATTTTCCGGATTTACCGGTGTTTTTCGGTAAACTTTGATTTACCGATTTTTCCTCGAAATTTACCGAAATTTTTACCGAAATATTTGGGTGTTTTTTCGCCGAGTCAGCCTAGTTCTTACTCGTATTTCATAGGTTCGCTGTAGTTAAAACATGCATTTGGAGTGATATCCTTCTTCATCCTTCTTTTTGTTACACTTTTTTAACCCTTTGGCTTACTTTTTGAATGCTCGAACGATCTCTTCACCTTTTGTGTCACGTGCTTCGAGATACTACTCCGAGCAATTCATATTTTATTCAAAAATGTTAACAGGTTTGCAAGACAGCAGAGATCTGAATCAAATATTTCAGGAACTGGAAGAATTATTTTTGAAGTCCCCGGACACAACACTGAATCCACTGCAGTTCTGGAACGACTCCATTGTGAAATCATCGTACCCGCACATTTCCTCACTGACCATTAAAGGCAGCAGACACGTTCAGAAAAGTTGTTGAGATAACTACGTTTCTGAAGTCGCATGGCTCCTAGTAGACTGCTCAAGCCGTTGGAAGCGTCAAAAACGAGTCAAAACTATTAAATTTCAGCAATGCAGATCGAAAAATTTCTGCAACCCCGCCCCTGAGCTTCCGCAACCCCGCCCCAAAATACAAACTCGTCCAGATTGATAGTACTAATACGGTCCCTTTGGTTGGTTTTTGATGCTTCCAACGACGTGAACGTTCCAGTACAGGCTGCAAAAGTATATCGGCTCCTCTATCTCAACCGTTTTGTTGCTAATATCCGCTGTTTCAACCGCGCGCCGTAAAACTCGTCCATTTTCACCCGATAACAAAATAACCGTTATTCATCTATTTGCACACAGTTTTCGTTCGTTTTTTGGTTAGTTCCTAATACACCCAGCTCAAAGCCTTTGATTTATGTCATAAAATCGATATCATTTTTGAGCGTGTCTGCTGCCTTTAAGTACTTTTGCGCGCCTCCTGGCACAGTTGAGGCGAGAAGGATATTTTTCTCAGCTGGCCTGATTTTGTATGACCACAGAAAGGCCTTGACGACGAAGAATTTCGGAATGCTACTTTTTCTCAGAATCAACGTCCCACTGATCAGGTTCAGCCGTTGAGCTCAGTTTAATTTGTAGAACACATTTTTTTGCACTATCCTCATGCACTTTCGAAAATGATGCATAAATATTATCGGTCATTTGTGTTATCGTATGGGATAGGCACCCAAAAGCCTAAGCCAGAATTTTTACCGATTTTTCCGTTTTTACCGTTTTTACCGAAAAAAAATTCGGTAAAAAGTTTTGATAAAAAATCTACCGAAAAGTACTTTCCGCACACCCCTGGCCACGACCGACGTGGGCCGATCTTCTTTGGAATGGTTCCGGAGTAATAATGTCGACCTCTTACCTTGGCCGGCCGTTAGCCCCGACCTGAATCTCATTGAGAACCTGTGGAGGATTATTGTGCATAAGATTTACAGGGATGGAAAGCAATACGACAACGTCAGTGCTCACAAGAAAGCCATCCTGTACGCCTGGAGCGACATTGACAAGAAAGCTCTAAAGCGGCTCAGCGAACAGCCTTCCAGACAGATTTTTTGAACTTATTACACCTAGCGGTGCTGCCGCTTCGCACTGACACTGACACGCACTGACACAGGGCGAGACCGCCGAAACGTTAGTCTGCTAATAAACATCATACTACCTCGTGCCGGCTAAAATCAAAGTACCAGCTGTTTTGTTTCAGTTTGTGTCCTAGTGATTGATTAATTTTAAATATTTCCAAAGTGTTCGTATACTTATGTGGCGTACAAAAACCAAACTCTTCTCTATAAACAAGGGTCAAGCAGAGAAGTCTTGGCCACATGATGTATTGTGCTTATCTGGGTCAAATTCCGGTCCGCAATTGCGTCTCGGCACGCTTTGCGGCCGCGCGCATTCGGATCGAAAGAGTTTCCAGCGCCGCAGCAGCCGATTTGTTGACACTAGGTGGGTTTTAGAAGCTGGAAACTAGAGAAAATCCAAGAAAACTGTATGAAAAAGCTATATCGAGTCGGCTTTGGCGCAGGAAACTCGAATGACTCGAGCGCGTGCGGCCGCAAAGCGTGTCGAGACGCAATTACGGACCGGAATTTGACCCAGATAAGCACAGTATTTCATGGTTCTTGGCCTTGCAGAAAGCGTAGAAATGTGTTCCGACATCTAAAACCTCGATCGAATAGCTGTTTAGCTCATTTTCGAGGTGTTCGCCTACTTATGTGGCGCACTGTATAAACCATAAATATATCAGCTGTTTTCTTATCACCTAATATAAAACTTGGAACCGCGCCAGCCATGGCTACACTATGCTTAGGGAAAACACACAGCCGCTCCATCGTTTTTTCGTTGCCGTCGAATGTATTTATGTTTCTCTTATCGCGAAATTATAATGATTGGAAGGTTCTGATGCGCATACTCTGTCAGAAATCGCCCTTACAGTGCCGGGATAGTGCCGCTTCGACTTTTACAGGCACTCAAGCGGCGCAGGAGCGTATACGCACGCCGAAAACGCCCTAGCGGCTCCGTCGTTGCGCCTTTACAAAGATGGGAACACTTACGAATAGCTCGAAAAAAGTTGTGTATGAGTTATGACAAGACTAGGCGCAGCCTGGGAACCAAATTAGTCGAATGCGGCTTTTACGTTCGTTTTACCGCACAGTTTTACCAGAGTACGAGATGCAGGTTTGCTGATGCATCCTCGCGGGGCTGGAGCGGTTCTAACACTGCTTCGGTACTATCGCGGCGACGTCGTGGCGTTGTCAAGGCTCAAGCCACTGCAACAGAATCGTCTCGGCACCGTGATAATTGCGGATCTGCCGCGGTACTTGCGCGGAGCTAACGCGGCACAGTCTAAAGTCTAGGTACATACTCTCTGATTTGTCACAGCAAGTTTTCCAGAGAATTTGAATGCTTAGGATCCCTCGCGACCGTGACAATTAGACTCGTCGGTAGGAATTCCTTAGCTTAGACGACTCCACCATCATGTGGGCGTGCTGATCTAATGAATCGGGCAATACTCAATATTGTCGCTTACTATCTGACTGTTTTTCATAATTATTTTCTTTCTACATACCTTATAAAGACCAAAATCTTATGTTTCTGCGAAAAAAAAACGGGATGTTTTTCGTGAACGCTGCCTTGAAGAAGAGGCTTTCCCCATTTTTTTTCGAAATTTGGGTTGGTCAAATCTCTGTCCCAGAGTACATTAGCACTGAGTGGGCAACAACACAAGTTAGTTCATCGGTTAGTGTATTGAGGCTTATGACAAGGATTTCCGCTCTGAAGGAATGGTGATGGATGCTTTTCAATGGAACGTCATATTCTTACTCGAAAGTTACCTCCCAAACGACCTGACTAAACATTTTCATCCACCTAATGATCTTTGTGCACACGCCAGCATTTCAACTGGACCCCTTTGGAGAGTCAAGTATGTTTGCGGCTCATATGTCAGTCAGTAAGAAGCGAAACACAGGAGGGTATTGAATTATTCACTTTTCTCACGCTTTACTCTACCTGGCCGTGTCCGATGTACGCCATTTCAACTAGCAAACTCGGGTAAGATGTATCAGCTCTGAAAACATTGCTAGGTTATACTCATTCACATGCAGAAGTCCATCTCCGTCGATATCTACACAAAGTTCGATGTTCGCCTTTGCTGATAGCGACCACAAATGTGCATCCAGAACCCACACCGCTCTGCCGTATCATGGAGTGAGACTCTTTGACAAGGTCAGAGTTGTACTCATAACCAAGAATTTTGAACTCTAGCCGTTAGAAAATAGCCATCATAGTGGGAATAAGATGTTTTGACAGGTTTGGACCGTTCGTTTTACGCACTCGACTGATTCTGTCATGCCTAGATGCTCTGTCCAATAGTAAGACTTTTGTCATTTCCAGAGAAAGAGCTCTCGATGGTGATTATAAGTATGTTTTTATGTTCCCAAATGATCCACCTTGAACTGAGTTATGACAGAAGGGCACAAAACAACGCTTTCTTGGAAAGGCGATTTTGTATGTAGCAGAATCAATCTGATAAATATTTTCAGATTAACCGATCGCAGCGGTTGTTATGGAGCTTCACCTTGTGTGTAATCGCTGTTCTGGCGTTTTTCTACACCTATAATGTTCTAGCAGACTACTTTGAGTTTAAGACAATCACTCGTCTGACAGTGAAGCAGGTGTGGATTTCCTTCAGGAATATTTAAGTAAAATCGATTTACAGTCGTTTTTTTATCAGAATACCTCCATTCTTCTGCCGAGCGTTCATGTGTGTCCGAAAAACCCAGACCATTTGAGATACGATGTTCTCTTTGCAGGTGATGTTCCCATTAGATTTCGTTAGATAAAGTACTCTGGATTGGTGGGCTCACAAGGGATTGACAACTGGTCGCAGATACCGTTTCCAAAGAAATTCATACCATTTGATGTGCTTCCAATAACTTGAATCTATGTTTGTAGCTGCTGAGGAGATCTCTAAACCGAGTTAAAGACACAGTCTAAGCTCAGAGTCGATTTTTCGTTTTTCTGTCTATCATGGAGAAAATTTCACGCTGATCACAATGGTGTCTCCAGAATCGCTCAGAACTCACTACTAACGGAGTTACGGCTCCTCGAAAATTTCGATTTTGAACGGCTAGAAGTTCGCGGACGAGTTGTCTCGAGCCCGTATTTTCTCGTTATTCGCAGCCATCGTTCTGAAGCAGGTCACAATGTGAAGCCGGACCGAAAACAAATCGAAGAACATAGGCTTTGAATAAAATCATTACCGTGTCTATTCCCTATTGAGGTCGGAAACCTGGCAGGGGGCGTTACCCATTTTTTTCTCTAAAGGGGGCGTGGCCGACTTTTTCCTAGCCTTTTCTCGGTTATTTGAGAGAATTGAGATTTCGCGCTTGGCAGCGTTGCTATAGACGGAATGGCGTTAAGGCGTTAAGGCATGGCAGGCAAGGCAGGCATCCTCAGTATGGCGTTAAGGCATCAATCAAGAGATTTTTTTGAAAAAGTTTCGAATTAATCTCAAAACTTTTTCTGGGGGTTATCCGGGGTCCTTAACATGAAATTGAGGTCCACTTGTCAAATTTAGGGAAATTTAGAAGTGTTCGGCACAAAGACGCATACCGGGGGAAAGTTTTGAGGAAAAATGCGACTCCTTATGATTTCCAAAACGCAACGAAAGACTTGCCTTGAAACTTCCCGGTAAAGGTTAACTGGAGTCCTCAATTCGAGGTCCGTTTTTCGATTTTCGATAGATTTCGGTAAGTTTTGGTGGGTAAACGGTGGTATGGTCTCAGATTTGGCTCAAACTTCTCTGTGATGAACACGAATTTAAAGCCCATTTATCGGATTTCGAAATACTAATTGTAAGGGTTGCGCTAGATAAATAGCATTAATATCGACCCACAGCAAGCCTCAGACTATCGCGAAAGAGACCTCAGACTCATGTTCAGGATCCCCGAACAACCTGTGAAAAAAACATTGAGGCAAACCCGAAATCATTTTTCCTGAACGCCCTGAAATTTGCCCTATGTGGTACCCTTACACTTCCGCCCAACTGAGGAAACCCGCCACAACTCGGTTCAGAGAACTCCACAGCAGTTACAAACATAGATTATAAAATGGCATTGAAAGTATAGCTGGTATGAATTTCGTTGGAGATGGCGCCGCCTTGGAGCCTTAGTATGAAGTCCGATACGCGCTGATCCGCATGTTCAGAATCAGGAATGTGCGGATTTTTTTTGGAAACATAAAATTGAAAATTCAGTTTGACAGAAAACAGAAAAAAATCTCCAAAAATGGGCAGAAAACGGAAACAGAAAACAGAAAATTCCGCACACCCGTGTTCAGGATCCCCGAATAACCCCTGGAAAAATCATTGAGGCAAGCCCGAAACCCCCTTGGAACCTTGGTATGAAGTTCGATCTGCGCTGATCCGAAATTGTCCACTCTTAGTTTCACCAGAGGGACAGTTGCCGAATTTCGAGATACTTTTCATCTCGAGAGGTCCCAACATCCAGGCATGTGCACTGAACCATCTTATTTTTAAATGGTTTCCGGTACAAGGGTCAGAAAACTAGATCACTCACCTGAGAATTTTGATGCGAAAAACCATCTCCGTCATTAGGTTTGACGCCTTGTTTGCAGTCTCCTGAAATACACCAAAAAAGCGTAATTGAATGATTAAGAAGTTTCTTTGAACAGTTTTTCTCCGGTATTAGAGCGTTCTGCGCAAGCTTCTCCCTATTAACCTCTACTTCGTGGACTTACCTACTCAAAAACAGCGGAAACTAGAATACGGTTTGTTATCGGGAACACTGCTTTCGAACTGAGACAGGCAGTTAGGAAGATTCAACCATTGAACCCTGTTTATACTTCCCGTCGCTGGAACCAACCGAACCAAAAATGCCGCGTGCTGTGTGTAAAAAGGTCGCGACCCATTGCTTGCGTATAATGATCAAAAACCGATATTCCCGATACGCACCGTTGCGGTTGCGTTGCGAGAAGTATGAACCTTGCCCAATAGTTCTGAACCGACCGGCGACAATGTTCAGCGTAGCTGCCGCCCAGCACTCGTTTTAATTTCCATGAAAATTCCCGTAGGAGTAAGCCTTTTTTTCTTAAAAAGATTCCTGTTTCAGCGAGGATATAAATGATTGGCTGACCACACTTTATGTTGAGAAACGAGAAACGAGAACGTAACTCTGGTCCGCACTTGAAGACAACTGTTGTCGCTATACGCGGCTTATTGAGAATCGTGCCGGGACCCTATGGTGGATCGCATGCGAGCCGCGTTCTGCAATTGCAGACCAGAATTCAATTCCGATAGGGAAAATTAGCAATTGAATACCAACTCTGCCAAACCCAACTTTCTTTCATCAAAAATCCTTCAAATTGATGTACATATATGAAGTCAAAGTTTGTCGCACCATGATGACCGTAGTAGTGAAAATATATAGCGAGAAAGGGAGATTGGATGGAATTTGCTGTCTATTATGTCATAATAGCAAGCTCGACGCGACAATCGCCCTCGGTTTTACCACACTTTCACCATATAAGTGAACATAGAGGGTGAGAATCCGTCACTTGGGGTTGCCAGCGGTATCTGAACCCTGCTCCAAGAATGCGTCGTATACTTCCTTGTCCAAATGAATGCGCGTCCTTCAGCAGGTGAAATTGACGCGACGACGATTTCGAACCAAACCAATAACTTCATCACGTCAAGATTTGCATTTCGTCGACTTCGCGACTATTTTACTATTGGCCAATTCCCCAAATTAAGTCCCCCGGCGCGACAAAGTTGAAATTAGCACTGCGAGGGAAAAGTGGGCTTAACAATACGACGGCAAAGTAGCGAAGTACGACGAAAAACGGCTAGGAAGTCGGTGAAAATCTCGTGGATCAGCCGCACCAATGGATCACCAGCCCACGTGAAACAACAGTTGTCAGCCGTTAGTACCACTACAGGAACAGTTGCAGATTTTCCAAATACTCTTTATTCATGAAGATCCTAGCAGTCAGGCGTGTGTACTTAAACATCTAATTTTTAAATGGTCATTGGTATAAGCAACAGAAAACAAAGTCACTTGCCTAAGAGTTTCGAAGCGCGAAACTATTTCCGACGCTATGCTTGACGCTTTGTCTGCAGTGTCCTGGAACACATCAAACAGGCGTATTTAAAGGCAGTGTTCACGATAAGAATAGTTTTCTGCTTTTCCGCCTATCTTGAAGACGGTCCCATGCTGATTCCAATGATGTTTTTGAAATCGTACAAGACCTTCTGGGAACGGAGTTATCTCAGAAAATTGAAAACAAGTTACTTGTAACATAAAAGGCGAAAAACAAGTTACTTGTAACATATCTGAGCTGATGTAAGTTACTTGCGACTTATCTCAGGTTATTTAAGTTACATGTAACATATCGGCGGGATACTGCGTGCAGTGTGCCTCCGATATGTTACATGTATCTTAAATGACCTCAGATAAGTCGCAAGTAACTTACATCGGCTCGGATATGTTACCAGTAACTTGTTTTCGATTTCTGAGAGGATACTGCGTGCAGCGCGTCTCCGATATGTTACATGTAACTTAAATGACTTGAGATAAGTCGCAAGTAACTTAAATCGGTCAGGAAGATTTTTACAAGGCTGATGTACGGCGCACTCGCGGGGTCAGCCATACGACTGGCGTTGCTGTTGGTTCAATTACCCAAGTTTGAGGTACTTGAACCCATACCAGCAGGGAAGGCCCTGCACAGCATTTTTGGCGTAGTGTGTAGCCTGGGGCGCGCCCTCTGCGTCGCGTGTCGTCTGCGTCACGTGATGGCCACCCATAGTGAAAATTCAAATGTAAGTTACATGTAACATAAGTGTAACTTACATGTAATATAAATGTAAGTTACCTGTAATATAAATGTAAGTTACTTGAGACATTCAAGTAAGTTACATTTATATTACAAGTAACTTGTTTTGATTTTTCTGAGATGGTTTCTCAAAAATTGAGCTAAGGAAACATGGTGGACGAGTTGTCCGAGGCTTATAACTTCCGTCTTTTGCAGCCTATGCATGCGAGCTGAACTGAGTAAAGAGAGAAATTGGGAATAAAGGGAAGAACGGGGCTATAGATCGGAAATCATCGCTCATCTCACAATCTCGTGCATTCATTTGTTCACGTCGGTGGGCGTGGAAAGTACATCTGGGGTGTGACGAGCTGACGGGTGTACAACTTTGAGGCCGTAGGGGACCGTTTCGAGCTCATTTTTCTTAGTTTTTTCAACGTTAGGCTTGCACTAGGCCCCGTAGCTGCCGATCTCCACCAAAAAAACAGACATGGTTTTTATCGTGGACACTGCCTTTAAATCTTTCAGAGGTGTCTTCAAACAGTTTCAATTCGGTATTTGAGAGTTCTCTGGTGACTTTTCTCTATCAACCTCTACTTCGTTGACTTATGTACCTACTCAGATAATCGAAAACTACTAGAATGCGGTTATTTAGTCGTAAACACTGCCTTCAAGCACTTGAAAAGATTGAACCATTGAACATCGTCTATACTTTCGCTGACCCTGCTGAACAGTGAATGCCGCGCGTAGATGTATAACGGACGCGGTGACCTATTACTTACGTATAATAATAATCGAAAAGCGATATTCCCGAAACGCATCGTCGCGGCCGCGTCGCAGGAAGATTGAAGCCCGCCTAATACTCCAGAGGCCGAACGCTGACAATGTCCAGTCGCCGCACAGCTTTAGTCGTGAATTCTATCGAGTTTCCCATCGAGGAGTGAGGGATTTTTTCTCAAAAAGTTTCCCGTTTCAGCAAAGATGTATGGTTAGATCCGCGGCCTGTGTCCTCAAGAAAAAACGTGGAAATTCAAACCGCGGCTGGCGTGGCGGTTTAAATCTCAATCTCTGAGAATTCAACCGCCGCGCCAGCCGCGGTTTGAATTTAAACGTTTTTCTTGAGGACACAGGCCACTGACCTAACTATAAATATATTTGCTGACAACGTTTGCTGTTTCTATCGATGGACGATAGCTGTTCTCACCGTTCAGAACATAACCCTGGTCCGCAGTTGCAGACAACCGTAGTTGCGTTGCGCAACCCCTTGATAGCCGTGCCGAGACCACTTGGCCCAGAAAGAATATCAACGTGCTGCAACAGTGATATTCGGCAATTATCTTCGAGCCGCGTTCTGCAATTGCGGACCGGAGTTTCGTTCCGACAAGGAGTACCAGGTTGTTCAATAAGTTTTGTCGTTCGAGAAGAAATACACAATTTTATGGTTCAAAATACACTTTACTCTAGAAAATTTGTTTTACAGGTTTTATTAACTACTTTACCAAAATTTAAGTGATCACAAGTGAAAGGCAAAACCAAACCTCTCCAGCCGCTTCGCGGCTGGAGCGATTATTCAGTTTACTCTCCCTGAATATTAATACACTTACTAAAACGATCCTCCAATCTGTGGATCCTATCCCTAAAGCGAGAATCTGGAAGGTCTGCAACGGAAATAACGGAGCAATAGAGAGTAGAGAATTGCAACAAAGGACGGGTCCACACAAGATTTCATTGTCACAACAAACAGTTCCTGTGATACTTCTGAGGCGGGGTGATACTTGAGGATTTCTTGTCCTACTGGGGCTTTTTCTCAATTTCAGCGTCATTTTAGGTCCACCCGGGGGCCTCTTATTCAATATAGCGAATTATGTCAAAATTGAAGACTGTCGTGAACACTGCCTTTAAAATTGAAAAAAAAACGGCAAAGTCCCCAAAGTACTAAGAAAAGTCAGAACTATTAACAAAGCAGAAAAAAAACAAGAAAAAATAGCAAAAAACTTAACTCACCCAGAGTATCAGATGTGCTGTCGATCGATGACGAATTGTAGTGTTAGTGTGTTGACCGCAACCGCACCATGGCCTTTTAACATTGCGGTAAACTGTATGTAAAAGCTAAAGCGCCAACGACTTCGCGATAATTTCACAACTCTCGCGAATATGGCGAGGTGGATCACCCCGCCCACGTTATATGGCAGTTGTCCACCGTTCGTTTCACCAAAGGAACGGTTGTTGAATTTTTGTATATTCTTTATTTAAAAACATTCAAGCATGTTCATTGAACCATCTTATTTTTATATGCTTTCCGGTGCAACTGAAAAAAACTAAGTCACTTACCTATGGAATTTAAAGCGCAGAACTGTTTCCAACGTTAAGTTTTACACAGTCTCCCGGATTACCTCAAACAGACGTAATTAAATGTTTCAGAGGTTCCTTTTATTAGTTTTTCTCCGGTAATTCAAAGTTCTGTGGGGACTTTTCCCTATTGACCTATTCTTGGTGGACTTACCTACTCAAAAACATCGAGAACTAGAAAACGGATTTTTTTAAAACACTGTCTTTAACCGCGAGAAGTCCCTATTCTCTATCGCCTGAAGTTCTGTCGTTATCCGGGTAAGAAGGAGATCCCTGTCGTCGCAAGGGATTTGAAGACCTTTCTGAGACAACTAGACAGTGTATGCTTATTGAGTCTGTCTTCTTTTTGACTAAAGACCACTCTGTTTTATTACGCTTCTGTCTCAGTTTATCGTTCTGTATAATAAAGTCTAAGCAGGGTGACAAGCTAAAGTTTGTCCGAATGTGACAGTCCGCCCAAGCGGTCGGCGAACGTGTCAAACGGCCGTCGCGCAGGTATTCTTCGAACGACTGCAGATAACTGATTGGGACATTGCTCAGCATACGCCTTAGAATCATACTAAACCATGGACAGGTCTGAAAAGTGCCTTCGCGACGACTACTCGATACGCATGCCGGCCGCGTGGGTGGGCAGTCTCAGTAGGATACACTTTATACAGATATGTACGTACAGATATTCAGGAATGGATTCAAGTCCCTTGATACATAGCTGACTGTTTGAATTTTACACAATTTTTTCAGACATTCAGAAGAGAGTGGGTCCCCTGTCTGCTGACGCCATGAATAACATCCTTTTATACTTCATCGCTGCATGTGGCTTTGTCAACACTGACGTGAATAAATGGCCGCCTGATAAGATATCTGTAGTCCGTTCCCTCTTTGATCGATGGATCGGTCAAAGGTCGATGATGGATATGTTCAACTTTGTATTTGACGAGAATGGATTGCAATGTGAAGATGTGAGTGTAGAATTTATCGATCATGGATTTCTTCAGGAGTCCAACAGTCTACCAAAATGACCACTTATCAGTTCAGATACTACGCGACTGCTCCACTATGAAGTGTTGCGAGCACTTCAGACCACATTATGTGATGCTGCGAGGAAGGTCTGTGAACATTTAGACATTTTCCGTTCTGTACTTTGCCCTAACGTAACGTTTCGAAGATGTATGAGGCTCAACCCTCGTCCTGCAACCGCTGGGGGACAGACGAATCTGTTGCGTTTAAACTTCAAAAAACCTGGCAGTCTACTGATCGAAGGCAAGAACCAGGTCAGTTTGGTAATGTGTCTGGTTCTTAATGCTCTTACACAGCTTCCCGTGTTCAATACTGCGGCTGCCAGCCACTACGCGCGATTGCGTAAGCGGTACGCACCTCCGAAGAGGTGGAGAAGTTTTTCTTATCCTTAGCGAATTTAAAACATCGCGCATGCATAGAGTATACGGTATATATTATATATACTATTTTCATGCCAATTTTGTGAAGTTTTGCCTCTCGAGTGAACCAAAATAGCAAAAATCTCTTCTCCCAGAGGCAAAATTAGCTTTGAGACCGAATTTTAATGGTTTTTTGACGTGAATTCGCGCTGACCTTCTCATATTAGCCTTCCGACAAATGTTGTCAAGAGAATGAACCGGACCGCGGTGGTGCATTGTTAGTTGCGGTCAAAACCGCGCTGACTGGTCGTGTCGCGAGTGCCGCACGGCAGCCCCAAATGTCCGTATCTGGCCCATTCCCTTGACTAGATCTGACGAGTGGCTTTTATGTGTGTCTTGCTGCTATTGGTCAGCACTTCGAGAATGGGGCGGTACGGAAAGTCTGTCCGAATGAGACTGTCCGTACACCAACTTTCAGTAGGGTACCCAAAGTATCAGTGCGATCCGTGTCGACTTTACACGCCCGCTAAATTTGTGGAGATAACGGCGGCACTAACAGACTCGCATGACCCCTAATAAAACGCTCACGCCATTGGAAGCGACGAAAGCGTGCCGGAATTTTCTTAGTTTTTTTCTGGTTTTGGAGGCTCAGGAATTTTCGAATACGGCTATTTTGAATGGCTTCCAGCGCTTCCAACAGCGTATGCGTTCTTTTAAAAGCCATACGACTCTGTTAGCATCGCCGCCTTAACTACTACTACGGCGAGCGCGAATGCTTAAAAATGCCCAAAAGACGCAAGTGTGCAAAAACATTTGACCAAAGGTCGTGAGATATTTTTTGATGCAGCGCCAATTTGTCATCTACCTGGGTGATCAGTGGCCGGAAATCGCCAACTTTCCACGATTTTACGTCACTGAGGATGACTTCGGCATTGCGATTCTTCGACTGAAGAGGCTGAAGATGATACCACGGGCAGGTGTCTGCTCTACGGATCCACATAGCAGAGGTTGTTAGCATTTGCGTACACTTATATCTAACAAAGTCGCAACCACAATGGAGGTGATGACAGCCTACTCCAGGCCGAGCAACATGCTATGTAAACCGATGGTTGGAGGAGAATCTCATCACTCCCTTCAACTGCACCCTGCCATCAATGCGTTCCCTGCGAGTGGCGAAAGGATACGAAATCTGCGATCCGCACATAGTTGTAGAACACTACGGGGATATTATCGCTGCAGCCACCCTCAGGTCGAAGGTAGGTGCTATG
Source organism: Aplectana chamaeleonis (assembly GCA_029168955.1). Lineage (NCBI taxonomy): Eukaryota > Metazoa > Nematoda > Chromadorea > Rhabditida > Cosmocercidae > Aplectana > Aplectana chamaeleonis. The sequence goes on along the minus strand of JAPDOI010000124.1, from coordinate 1,590,597 downwards.
TATGGTGGTCCACTTACTAAGTTTAGTCCAGTGAATGGACGAGGGGCGATCATTGCTGCGGGCCGTGCGGCGTTCGCGATACCACCGGTCAGCAGCGATCCACCTCCGCAGCCCCGTGTGTCAAGATAGGTAGCTCAAAGTCTGCAAAAACTGATCTTCACTGTTTCAGTGCGTCCCGAATTGTGACCGCTGGGACCTGTACTTCCAGTACAAAACCTTTGTGGAGAAGTCACGAGGCACTTTCCGTCTGGATATCTCCTATGAGAATCTCAGCGTAAGGAAATTCACTGACACATCTCACTGAACACTTCATTGGTATCTTTTCAGCATGAGCAGTATGAGGAGATTGCAATGCTGTCGATGCCGGGTTTCATCTCGCAAATCGGTGGACAACTCGGTCTATTCCTGGGCGTTTCCATAATCTCAGCGATACACTTGCTACGATTCGTCTCATTGAAGACCTACACCGCTTACAAGCAAACCTCTCTAGAAAAGTAAAAATAAAACTCTGTTCTCCTACAGTCCGTCTTGATTATTGCGCTGGTTTAGAGTATCATACCTAATATACAGTCCATCTTCGCAATGGCGTTCAGTCCGCAAAGTGAACGCTGATTGCGAAAGCGTGTTTCGGCGCGGTTTTGAGGATCCTCAGACAGGGATGTTGGATGACACGGGCGGTTTTTGCCTTCTTTTGCCGGGCCGAAAAAAATGACCCGACATCCCTGTCTGAGGATCTTCGAAAACGCGCCGCAAAACGGTTTTGCAATCAGCGTTCACTTTGCGGACTGAACGCGATGGCATAGATGAACTGTATGTATCGAGCGCCGAAAAATCGATGGAGCAAATATTTTGTGGGGATATCAGTTTGGTTTTTTCATTTTTTTCCCGCTAATTTTTGCTTAGCCCTCGAAATCCGAACCCTCCGCCTCGAACTATGAATAGTGGGACACCTGCAGGTACTCACTTGAAGGCAGTGTTCACGATAAAAAACCTGTTTCAGTTTCCACTAGAAATGGGTAGTGGAGGGGCTAACTGTAACCTTAACGTCGAAAAAACGCGTGAAAACGAGCCAGGAAGAGCTCCAAAAAAGCCCGAAGTTGCCACTTCAAGCGCAAGGCAAACCCCAAAAGCGCATTCCCCTCCCACCGACGTGAAAAAATGAATGCTCGAGATCGTGAAATGAGCGATGGTTTCCGATCAAAAACCCCGTTCTTCCCTTCATTCTCAGCTACCCTCTCCACTCAGGTCAGCTCGCATACATCGGCTGCAAAAGACGGAAGTTATAAGCCTCGGACAACTCGTCCACCATGTTTCCTTAGCTCAATCTTTGAGGGACCATAACTCCGTTCCCAGATGGTCTTGTACGACTTCAGAGACAACATTGGAATCAGCATGGAGCCCTTTTTCAAGATAGGCGGAAAAATATAAAAACGATTTCAATCATGAACATTGCCTTTAAAGGCATCGTGCGCGCTGAAAACCAATTTTCTGTTTCTGAGTTATATCATTCAAGTGGGCTTTGATAAGGCTATTCACGAAGTCTGCCGTCTCAAAATTGAACCAAAATGGAGTTTTTTCCAATTAAAAACGTCTTTCTGGGTTTGGGGGTTGGCCTTTGGGTCGATCATCTGTTACGTCCGTTCACCAAATGAGAACAGAAAGTAATTGATCAACAAGTGATATAGTTGAAAAAAGTGGAAGTTGTTTTAATATATCATAGGATTACGTCATGAATGTCTTTTCTGCAGATATCGGTCAAACTTTTCTCCTATGAGAATCAGCTAAAAGTAAGATGAACGGGATTTGATCTGGGGTGCGTTCCAAGAACGTTACCACGACGCTGGGGGAGGAAGAGCAACTCACCAAGGGCAAATTTGCTTTCCATGGATGCGAATTGTAACTGAAAATTGCTCTCACGTGGCCGTGGCTACGTTTCCATGGGCGCGTTTTGCCATGGGAATGTTCTTGGAACGCACCCCGGGAGATTTTGGGTCAATACAGCAATTCATAGCGATCGACTGTTCCTTTCTCATAAGTCGATTGGTTGAATCGGGTCTGAAAACGAAGAAATAGGGGTCCGGAAAACCAGTTTTCAATATTTTTTTCGCTGTTCTTTCGACATGGTTGCTGCGTGGGGTACCAGAGCTTCCATTATATATTGAAAACTCAGAAACGATTTTCATCGTTAACGATGCCTTTAACACTTGAGCAAGAAATCCATGGGTAGTATTTCTCTCCCATTTTATGGAAATGGGCCTATACTTTTGAAAAAAAAACCTATTTTTCTGTTTGAAGCCGTAAGCTACCTATTTTCAGCATTCAAGACTAAAATGTTGTACACTAGGGTTTTCAGGCTTGGCGAGTTCAGCTAATATTTCAGCTACAATATCCATGCAGACCGACTAACGAAAGATCAGGGGTGTGTCCAGTTTTTCGAAACGCACATCAAAAATTATTTTTCTGTGTTTGTAAGGGAAGCAGTGACAATATTATAATTATTATTATTATTATTATTATTATTATTATTATTATTATTATTATTAATATTATTAATATTATTATTATTATAATTATAATTATTATTATTATTATTATTATTATTATTATTATTATTATTATTATTATTATTATTATTATTATTATTATTATTATTATTATTATTATTATTATTATTACTATTATTATTATTATTATTATTATTATTATTATTATTATTATTATTATTATTATTATTATTATTATTATTATTATTATTATAATTATTATTATATCCTCTGTTTTGGCTCCAAATTTACTATGTTTCTTCGCGCCCTTGAACCGAGCGGGGGGGGGGAGAGACAGCGAGAAAACGTGTGGTAGAAGGGGACGCAGCATACGAAGGCAATGAACGGAAATAAATTTCACTCTGAAACAGTCAATAGAATATGTGATTATTGCTGTTAGTGGTGTTATTAACGCTGAGGCCGTGATTGACTCATTAGAAGTTGAATAGACTAAAGTAGACACAGTCACACATTTCAGCATTTAATATTGTCCCACTTCTCACTCGATTGATTGTGTCAAACCTATAAGCATTGTTTGAGAGTAAGTCTTGTATAGATCAAAAGGAAAGAATGATCTGTGTGCACAATGAATGGAGCATTCGTTAACTCTGAAAGATTCCCCCGCGATCGCTCACGGATAGAATCCCCTCGGTTTCTGGAAGGGGCCGAGAGGATACTAGCATGGGGCTATCGTGAAACTATCGCGAGATTCTGCCGGTCTTAAACCGAGTGCGTATCGCGTTCCTTCGTGGATGCTCCATGGCAAACCGCTAGGAATCGAGATCGGGGTCACCGCGAGAGGATGGCGAGATCTCACCAGTTTTAACCTGATAGCGTACCATGTCAGTTCGGGACAGGGGCTCTCTACACACCGAGGGAGGAGTTGTCCCGCTTTTGGCGGCTCTAATTCCACTCGGGACCACTTCGCTCGCGTTGAGGCGCGTGACATTTCAAACTGCAAAAACGGGACAACTCCTCCCTCGGTGTGTAGACAGCCCCTATCCCCGTCAGTTCATTGATGTATTCAGGGCTTCACATCACGAAACCGCCATGAGGCAAGCCCGGAGCGATCGCAGGACGATCGCGAGATTCTGCCACCCTTAATCCCTTATCGTACAGCGCCCTCACGGTGTTTCAGCCGTGCGAGTGTTGTCTATCCGATCAACACGAAGCTATAAGGTATTGGCACGTGCCATATTTCGCGCTGCTTTACAAATCTTCACAGCATGAGAGCGCGTGGCCGTAGGGAAACGATCACGGTACCATCGCGGATCACGAGTGCATCACGGTACTAGCGTGGTAAACCTGGTAACGATCGCGGTAGCATCACGGTACGAACACGAGAATGTCAACGGATGGGTCGATCGGGTAACTATCGCGGGACGGACGGGGATCGCGGGACGAGGGGGAGACGAACTCGGTACTAGCGCGGATCGCGGGAGCATCACGGTACTAGCGCGAGAGATTCTCTCAGAGAACAATGGAACAAAAACAAATTCGAATGCGACTTTCTAAGCAACATTTCGAGCGGTTTAAAAAGGATAAAGTGGATTTTGTGCGTCGATTCATCACTATGGATGAGACTTGAATTTTTTTAAAGATTTTTTTTGGTGTTTTTCTTCAAGTGTGTTAATGTTCAGGGAGATTATACTGACTAATAAATCGTATTTTGAACCTTAATATTGTTTTTCTTGTCGAACGACAAAACTTATTGAACAACCTGGTAATACCCTCAAATCTTTGAGGTCCCCTTGCTAAACCAATGGCTTGGGAGAGAATTTGCTTGTAAATTCAAATAACAATTTACGCAACCTACCATATATATGCACCTCCGTTCGTAACAATAGTCGGCCTCTGCCACATTTGCGCCTTCTCACTGTTTTTTCTTCTCATTAACTATTTTTGCAGCATTCCACAAAATACTAATTTTGATGCAATAAAAATAGGATTTGTGCTATACTTGGGCAAATTGAAATTTTCTACGAATTATCGGCTCACCACAATAGTCCAAAATCACGTTTTTCGAATAATTGATTTTTTTTTTCGATTAACAAGGACGGGGCCTCCGAAAATGTCCATACTTCAATGTTTCTCTTATAGATCACCTTCTGGATGGTTGTGAGAGCAGCCTGCTAGCTGCCCGAGTAATAGTAAAAAGAGTTATGAGCTATTTTTTGGAAATGAGGTGGAAACAACGAAAATGGCGAGCATTGCATGACCAGCCCTTCGACTAACCCGCCGAGCCGAGTTTTTTTCGTTCCAACAACTAAACGCGATATTCTCATGACATCTTATCGACAGTAATCGTCGTAGGGAGTTAGATCAAACTTGAGAAGATCAAACCTCGGAAAAGAAGTATAAATATCACTGTACGACATTTTTTGATCCTACACTCCGTCAAGCGAGAAAATCAGCATGTAGCACGCCGTCCCGGTGTGCCGTTGAGCAGGGGCGACGGGCTGTTAAACAGCCCATCGACCAGCAATCCCGCCGAGTGCCACAAATCGATGCAGACTGAGTTGTTGTCTACAGGACGACAAATCGGGATGTCTACCGCGGTGCAGGTCGATGCGTTGTTGTACAAAACATTCGCGAGGGGTGTTGGTAGCGTCCATCAATGAATGTATCACGAAGATTGTTCCGTCCGAGTTCTCACTTTTGGTTATCTTAGATTCGCAATTCGCTTTTTTTATGATGCTGTAGACTTCTATAGTAATTATTCTCATCTTTTGATTATGTGAGATCTGTGATTCGTTTTTTAATAACGTCTTTCCGTGGAAGGGGTGTTGGTGTCCTGCCGAGAGGTGGACCTGGCGGAGTTCTCCGTGGTGGACCCGAAGGATTCCGTGGTTTACGGAGCTTTCAGCAACCGCTTTCGTAGTGTGTGTCATTCGCGTCGTCGTTTCAAGATCTTTGAGAGGAATCTCTGATCATTCGGTGGTGTTTATTTACCTTGATTTCCATCCATGTTGTCAATACTCGAAGAGAGGTAAATGTAGCTAGAAGAAAAAAATTAAGGTTAAAAAAATGAGCGTAGTTAGCCGATATCACCTTTTCTGGTTAACAAGGGAAGCTGAATGAGCAAAATGGAGTACATTGCTGCGTGCTAAAAAAATCGCTGCATTGAATGCGTGTCGAATATGTATCCATTTCGAGTGACCACACCCATTGAAAGGGTGTATTGCAGGGACACGTGCTCCAAACAGCACCACGTCCTGAAAAATTTTACCGGAGAAGCACGTGTTGCAAAATTTAATCGCAGGAGCGCGTGCTGCAAGGTAGTCCAGCGTTATCGTAGCAGCACACCGACATGCAAGTCGGCCCGCTCGCCGAGCACCATCTGGGGCCGCGAGTGGTTGGACGAGGTATCCAGCGGCTGGGCGAGCGAAGCACCGCAAACTCGGGTATTTGAACCAGCGATTAGGCCAGAGTCACTCACAGCTTTAACTACTAAGAGCGAGTATACTTCGACCGAATCGAATGATTCGAATATTCATTCGACTGGGGAATTCGACTTCGAAAAGTCGAATATTCGAAAGGTGTCCATTTCCGAATATTCGAAAATTGCAAATGTCCGAATTATTCGAAAACCGACTATTCGAAAAGTCGAATATTCGATGAGTTCAAACTTCAGAATTATTCGAAAAACTCAAATTTCGAATTATTCGAAAAGTCGAGTATTCAAAAAAAAAGGAAAATGTAGAAGTATAGTAACAAGGGCATCCTCGCAAGGCACTCCTTTTTGCTCATTCTGGACTACGCTAAAATGGCTTACCCATCAAGTAGTATATAACGACTATGACTAAGCAGTAGAGTGTTGTTTGCATAAGGACGTCATTATTAAGATAAAGTAACGTCGGCACGGATCCTAGTGAGACTTTGCGTTTAGAATTGAAGGTTGGCGCAAACTCGGGACCATATGCTATAACGTAGGTGCACCGAGTTTGCGCCAACCTCCGAAGAGGAACGCAAAGTCTCATTAGGATCCACGCCGATGTTAGTTTTTCCCTAGAAAATTTGGTTGAGAGTGTTCAATTTGTCTGTTCCGGTTAGATTAGAACAGGAATAGAGAAAATCGAGCCTCATTATCAACTTTCTTTAAGAGATAAAACCCCTTCCTATTGGTGACGTCATAAGGCGGCTGATGCTTCACTGGGATGGTAATATCGGGTCTACGGGATGTTGATAGGATGTGAACGCGGAATCGGGGATGGAGACCCTCCTCCGATGGGATGTCTACAGCAAAAGCGTTTACGCGGATAGGTTGTCTACGGCACCATGGGGGGGCGACGGCCAGTTCTCGAGGGGCGATCCCTGCCCCTTTTGAATGTCTACAGGGAGCATTGTGTGAGGTGACATCTCATCCGTGTCCTGTAGACAACGGCGAACGTCTGAGAAAATCGGCATTTTCTCTGCTTGACTTGAGTATCTTCTCTGCAGATAGTGTTTTAATTCAAGCATTAGTGAATTTATCGTTTGTGCTAATTTCTCATACTTTGTATTGTTTTTCAAAGGCAGTGTTCACGATAGAAATCGTTTTTCTGTTTCTCCGCCTATCTTGAAAACGGTCCCATGCTACAAAGGAACAACAGCAGCAGTTCGTACACCTGTCGGATTTAAGTCAGCTTTCGAGGTGAAAACAGGAGTAAGGCAAGGAGCCGTTGCACGATCTTTTCTTTTCAACTTCTCCGTTGATGACATCATGCGTAGAGTTGCAGAACAGTTTCCTGCGGATGTGATCCGAACACCATCAGGACGCTCCCTTGTCGACCTGGAGTACGCCGACAACATCGTGTTACTCGCTGAAAACAACGCAAAACTGCAAAGGACTGTGAACCTCGTTTCGAAGTATGCCGCAGCCTATGGACTTCGTCTTCGTCCCGACAAATGCAAGCAGATGTGGGTCTCTCAGAGGCCTTCAACGGGAGTTTGTGTGGACGGACAACGTATCGAACTGGTGGACGATTTCTGTTATTTGGGCTGTTTGCTGAAGAACGATGGTAGTTATGCAGCGGATATTCGACAACGATGTGCGAAAGCTATGTCTGCATTTAATTCTCTAACCAAGTGTTTGTGGTCTACCACCATCGCGAAGGAAGTCATGTTGCGCGTCTACCTATCCGCTATTCGCCCTATCATGATGTACGGATCCGAGACGTGGGCAGCACCGAAGACGCAGTTGGAAAGGTTGGATTGCACGGAGAGGAAGCTTTTTAGGCGTTTGCTCGGATAGTTCTGGCCACGTGTATGCCATAGCGAAGACCTTTACGAGGAAATCGACGCAGTACATCAACGCTTGACACGAGTTAGGTGCCAGCATCTCCTAACGCCATCTCAAGCAGCAATGGAAAGTCGACTTCGACTGCTCGGGCATATACTAAGAGGAACGCCGGATCGTCTCGTACAACACGCTTTAAGAATGCTTCCAAATCCTGTCTGGAAACGGCCACCTGGGCGTAGGCGAAAGTTCTGGACGAATGTGGTTAAAGAGGATTTGAAGTCACTCGGCATCGAAAGACAGTTCAGGCGCGATGTTTCGTTTCGCAGAAAATGGAATAGTGACAGCTGGATGGAATGTGTTTAAATTGTGGCTGAAATTCGTGAAAAATGGACACGGCTGACTACTAGGACGGCACACCTCGGTGAAGATGCGGAATGACCGCGTCAGGCGAAAGCCAAACGACTAAAGGCAGTGTTCACGATGAAAATCGTTTTTCTGTTTTTCCGCCTATCTTGAAAACGGCCCCATGCTGATTCCAATGATGTCTCTGAAATCGTACAAGACCTTCTGGGAACAGAGTTATGGTCCCTCAAAGTTTGAGCTAAGGAAACATGGTGGACGAGTTGTCCGAGGCTTGTAACTTCCGTATTTTGCGTATTGATATATGCGAGCTGACCAGAGTAAAGAGAAAAGTCGAGAATGAAGGGAAGAACGGGGCTATTGATCGGAAACCATCGCTCATCTCACGATTTCAAGCTTTCATTCGTTCATGTCGGTGGGCGTGTGCTGCGCTTTTGGGGTTTGCCTTGTGCTCGGAGTGGAAACTTCGGGCTCTTTTGGAGCTTTTACTGGCTTGTTTTCATGCGTTTTTTCGACGTCAGCGCTACAGTGTGCCCCTCCACTATCCATTCCTAATGGAAACTGAAACACATTTTTTATCGTGAACACTGCCTTCAAGTATTTGCTCGTTTTTCCATGAGAAAATTTTGTTGATAAAGTCCTATATGAATATCGCTGACCAATGTTCGTTCCAGAAAGCTTCTTGGCAATTTTTCTTGTAGCTATGGGGGTCTGTACCGCACAGTTCTCTGGATGGAAGCCTATGCATAGACTAGGCTGGCTAAATGACGCTTCACTTACCGAAGCTCGTGTCTGGAAGATTGTCTTGAAAGACATGTATCTACAAACCTTATAATCGTGTTCACCGCTTTGAACTCCTCGGCCCTTCCCCTAGGGCTAAGTCTGGGCAAAAAAATGACTTCTGGAGCTCATGGGGAGTAAAAAAACGTGCCAGAACGACGTAGTGTCACAGAGGTTATTGTTACCATGATAAAACTAGACCGTGGAATCTGGATTTCAAAGCTTCTTCCTTCCAACATAATAAAACGTTGAGCAGTCGTTTGAGCCACCTGCTAGGTTCGGTCATGATTGATTATTACAGGCGAATAGCGATTCGAGTTGTTTTAGGCCATTGGTATACCTCCGTGTCGCTGCAGCGACAGTTTTCGACAGCTATCACCGATCGTGTCAGGACCAGCACCGGCGCTATGGCAGGGTAGGCCGCAGGATAAGTTTGCGTGCGCCCGTCGCGGGAACACGTCGCTGAGGGGTGTTATAGTTATCAGTGACGAAACCCTGGTATACTCCGTCGCCGCAGCGACGAACCGTCGCTGTGCTGCGCACAGCGACAGGCTGTCGCTGGCTCTTCTGGTCTCCACAGATTCATCTATTTCACGCTGTTTCATGTGATTTTTGGCATACTATGGACAGCATAGTGACATAAAAAGACATTAGAGTTTTTTAGTGGTTTTTTAAGGTTTCAAATAGGGGTTTATGTGCTGTCATTATCCCAATCAATTACTTATAGATCGTTCTTTTATTTATACATTTGTCTAGGCTGTCGAATGCACGGAGTATATCACAGGCCGACGTATTTTGCCTCTTCTATAACTACTTCTAGATTTTCCGCTTCCCCAATTTCACCATTTCGTCATAAGCACTTTGTCTGCACTAGTCCACACTGTTCTTTACACTGTTTAGCATTAAACGACTAAAATGATGATCATATGTCAAGGAATCCCACATAGACCGTGATGGCATGACCATAATAGATTTTTTTGTTTGTTGTTCAGATGCGCGTGTGCGGAAATTTCAGTGCGCAAAAGCGCGTGGAATTCAATGCGGCGACGACGACTCTGTCGCCGTGTCCGTCGCCGGCGACACGCTGTCGCTGAGGTATACCAATGGCCCTAATAGTACATGAAAATTTGGACGTCAATACGTTTACCGTCTATGCACGTTCCGTCTCCATAATTTTCGTCTCTGGGGATTACAGTTCACTCAACATTCTTAGTCTGCCCAAGGCTACGGTTAACAGTTTCAGAAGAGTAATGCATCTATATCGTAGTACATAAGAGAGCGTACAAGAACAACTTATGCTTGGATCTGCTGTATCGGCACACGCCTTTAGATACATTGCCACCTTGATAGCATATCTTTCCTCTAGAGTCACGGAGGAACTCACTCTTCCACTAGGAAAGGATAAAGGTCGCCTACCAGCTGCTCAGCCCCTCGTTTCTGAAGATTTCAATTTGAAACCCATTACGTAAATGCAGGGCATTCAGTTTTGGCGTTCCGATTTCTTATCCATGCTGAAATCCGACGCCAACAAGGAGTATTTGAACTTCAAAGCCCCCGCTACAACCGTGCCTGCTACTGCCAAACACCACCTGGCAGTAACTAATACTTCGAGCGACCCCGGCCAAGGGTCACATTCTTCTACATTGAATTCTCGCCCCTCAGTGGATTCGCAGTCGGAAGCTGGGACTCAACCCAGTCAAGTGTCCGCTGAGGGGCGAGACCTAGCCTGGGGGGGCGGCAAAGGAGAAGGCAGTGCAGAAGAATGTTACCCTTGGCCGACAGAGGAAGAGAAGGAATGGGAGCCCTAGTACGTTAAAACCGGTGAAGAAGTCCGCGTCTCAAGAGCAGATCCCACCGTCTCATCCCGAGACATTACGGCATCCAGCACCACCGGCACAGCCTTTGCCGAAACAACAATCTGCTGGGTCGTTGAGCAAAGACGAGAGGTGGCTTCGTCGCTCTCAGCCGTATTACGTCCTGCCGATGGGGTCCACATCCGGACCAGGTGCTGCCGCGCCTCCGCCAACAAAAAGGCTGAAACCTTGCATTTTCTGCTCGTAGATGCGACACCATTCAGCGGGGTGTCCGAGCTTCAGGAGCCTCCGAGCCAGAGCCAACATTCTAGTACGTAATCGCAGATGCATGATCTGTTTGGAACACCACGACAGCTCGTGTAAAAGGGGCAAGCGTTGTTCGTCCTGCGATCAGTGCGGCCACCAACAAGCGGCTTGTGTCCACAACCGATTCGTCGATGTCGACGTGGGCGTGCCGCAGCAGGAGCCTTATGGGGCGCTTCATGCCGACAATTATATTCCGCCAACGGAGGGAGCCAGGTCACTGCAACCTCACCCAATTGATCCGCCACGCCGCCACTTCTGGGGCGACTCCAGGAGCCAGCTTTCCGAAGTCTCATCACGAGCTCCGTCTTGCAATCAGACGTCGGGCCTTGTTATTACGTCGAGAGGAGGACCACAGGAACGCTATGCGGGGCGTCCCCAATCTCCCGCCGAGCAAAGACTTCCACGCAATGGTCCTTCCCGTTCCCATCACTCAGACGAGCGGCGCACAACGCATACTCATTCTAGTCGTAGTTGACGTTCCCCCGGAAGAGAACCCTCACGACATCCTCGAGGGCGTGCCGGTACAACAAGTGGCAGTTCGTCAAGGAGGAACAGCTCCTCTTTTACAAGGGGCGCTCCCCCATCCGAAGGCATCCTTCAGCTCGGGATTCACCTCGTGAACCGTCGACGCACGATCTCTCAAACGTCGACTTCTACAAAGAGGATCCTTTGCTAATATTTGTGGTGGAGGACGACAGTGAAGAGGTCTGGGAGCTCAAAGAAGCGAACTCTAATACGTCTAAAGGGAAGAAGCGCCAGGGCAAGTTTCCGGAAGGCTGGAACTGGAAGGAAATGGGAAAATCCGAAAAAGAAGGCACCGGGAAGTCCAGTAGTTCATCAGACCCGGGAACCTCTTCTCAACCAGGTCACTCACAGAAGCCGCCTAGGGCGCATTAAGTTTCTCTAGAGCACGGCCTAATATTACGTTTAGTCTCTTGTCAGTCTGGCAGAAGTTTCCGGTAGCAACGCCAGGATTCCCGCCAGCGCTCGAGAATTAGTTGGTGATTTTCGTGATAGCTGAAGCTTATTGAATAGGTCCTTTTTACCTGGGCCACTGACAAAAAATTCATTACGTTCCATACATTGCCGTTGGAAAATACGCGAGTGATTCTCATGCTATTCCAACTTCCTTTCTCAGTGTGAATCAATTTATTACAATGTGAACGTTAGTTTTCACCGGCAATGTCTAGTACGTTAGGACGTGGTCGCGAGCGAGGGTGGGAACCCTCCCAATTGCTGTCAGTGCGACCCCCCGTCGCCGGCTGGTGGCTGGGAATGGTATCGATCTATGAGGCCACTGGCCGGGAGCGTCGGGTAAGTTTAATGATTTTTATTGTTATCTACCTGTTGGTATTGTTACTGAATTGTTGTTTTTTTTTCTCAATTTAATACTCAGGCCTTTAGCTTGCTTTAGAGGCTGCACCTCAACGTGATCTTCGTAACTAGGTTAGAGTAGACTTGTGCATTATTTGTTGACTAATGTTAATCTTCTTGTGTAACAACATGTGCTTTTTTGCTGGTATGTTTTGTTCTTGGATGGAAGCTTAACTTCCCCATCGTGTGCCATTGACCCCTTTATTTTGTTAGGTCCTATTGCGTTGTGAGAGGACGGGCTACGGGGCACCCCTTAGGTAGGCAAATCACCATGGGATCGCAGCTACTGCCTCGCACGATGGTTGTAAAGCCCTCGCCAACTGGGCTTTACTGGCCGGGAGTTTCGCGGATTTGCGATGGTCTCGGCTGTAGATCGCCAGGGGTCTTGCGACCTGCCATCGATACCGAAGGCGGCACTGCATCGGGGCGGTGCCAGACCCTGGCGGCCCCGGATCGAACAGCTATTGGCAGTTCGCTATCGACCACCCGGCTGCAAGGTCGGGTCCTTGCTCAACTTGCTCCGTCCATGCCCGGCGCAAATCAGGCATACCATATTTGTATCCCGCGACCCCGTAGGGACCGGGACCGCCAGCCTCGGAGCTTTTCTGATCCTCAGCATTCGTGACTCCTGGATCGCTCTAGGTCTACTTGGCCCTGTTTTGAGGCCGGTAGCAGGCGGACTAGCTGCGACCCGCTGATAATAATACTCTTTCTTCCTTACAGCTCCAAGGTCCAACTTCTAACTGGCGCACGGGACCAATATTGCCCCATATAATACGTCGTAATACATATTTGCATAATAAAGTGATTGCCTGTTTTCGTATACTTTGCTCTAAATCGGTTTGACCGAGTGTTTCTCTACTATTATTTTCCCATGTGTTTTTACTACGTTGTATAGGGTTGTTTGTCTTGTGAACAGATTTCCGTTAGGTGGTTGGATCACTGGCCGGCTCGGTGGTCGAGGTGACGACGGCTCGATGAGCCGGTCGTCTCAAGATCACCGATCGATACGGTCGATGGTGGCGGCGGTGGCGTTATGTCACCGCCGTGGGTGGCCCTCGGGCCAAGGAATATAATACGTGATTAGACTAAAGTACAGTAGAAACCTGGGGTATCACCACCAGGGGTGTGCGTTAATAAAAATTATTTTTTTCGTTAAGCGTTAATCGTTAATTTTCGAAAAAAACCGCGTTAACCCGTTAATGAGTTAACACATTAATTTCGCATTTAGTTAAACCATTAAAAAGAGAAACATTACCTCGTAAAAATCAATCAATTATCAGATCTCCCATATCAATCAGTGCCATACAGGGTTTGGTGCAGAATAGGGCCCCACAGGGGGTCTGAGGTCCGGAGTGGATGAAGGGCTCCGGAGATGTCTGACCTTCGGAGGAAGACCCCATGTACAATTGTGTATGCGAGTTACAACCGTCCGGATCAGTTTTTCACTTGGAATTCAACTACGCATTGCGATTTTACTGAAATGCCGTTTGAACTGATATGCTATTGACGGTGTTCAATTAAGAAGTTTAGGTAAAGTTATAGTGAAGGTTTCCCAAAATGATAGACAAGGCATATGAATCCTCAATGTGAAGAGCCTAAAGCAATTTGCCTACTAAATCGCTCCAGCCGCGAAGCGGCTGGAGAGGTTTGGTTTTTCCCGGGACTTGTGATCACTTAGAATTCTGTAAAGTAGTCAATAAAACCTGTTAAACAAATTCTCCAGAGATTTCCATCGGGATATAGGTGAGAGGGTCCAGGAGGCACATGCTGACAAAATTTGAGCCAAATCGGTTCAAAACTAACAAAGTTAGATCGGCGAGTCCTTATCAAAAATTCTTGTTTTGCACTGTTACTCGTTCCTGCTTCCTGCTTCCTGCTTCCTGCTGCTTCGCGCTTCGTGCTTCCTCGTGCGTTACGCACCCTTAGTACTGGCCACTGCCAATGGTCGCAGGCGATCAGTTGGACAGGCAGGTAAGTTGGTATGTGGACAGATAAGCAGGCTGGTGAGTAGGTAGACAATGAGCACTTACTGTTTAGCATTAACTACTTCACTTATAACTGCTTATCATATCAAGTGATATTATCAGTTGGTAGATCAAATCGCTAAAACACGTTGTAGGCTGTACTTTTCGATGGGAAGGGACAAGGAAAGTGACTAACATGTTTGTTACTTACTGTTTAACATTAAATACTTCCCTTATTACTGCTTATCATATCAAGTGATATTATCAGTTGGTACATCAAATCGCTAAAACATGTACTTTTTCGTAGAGAAGGGACAGGAGAAGTGACTAACAAGTTTGTTACTTACTGTTTAACATTAAATACTTCACTTATCACTGCTTATCATATCAAGTGATAGTATCAGTTGGTAGATCAAATCGCTAAAACATGTACTTCTTCGTAGATCAGAGACAGGGGAAGTGACTAGCAAGTTAGTTACTCACTGTTTATCATTAATTCGTTTTTTACTGCTTATCATATCAAGTGATATTATCAGTTGGCAGATCAAATCGCTAAAACACGTGCTTTTTCGTAGAGAAGGGACAGTGGAAGTGACTAACAAGTCTGTTACTTACTGTTTACCATTGATTCCTATTTTTTACTGCTTATCATATCAAGTGATATTATCAGTTGGTAGATCAAATCGATAAAACACGTTGTAGGCTGTACTTTTTCGTAGTGTAGGGACAGTGGAAGTGACTAAAAAGTTTGTTACTTTTTGATGACGTCATCAAAGTGCATGGGGCATGTGATGACGTCATCAGGACGTCGACGAAAAAGAGTCGCGCGTCATTTGTAGCGCGCGCAACAAGTCAATTACTTACTGATTGTCATATCAATCCATGCTATTTGGGAAATCTTGAAGATTTTCAGAGATATTACATCGTAATATTAAGAAAAAGTGAACAATTCTATCAAAAAGGGGTCTTCCAAGCGAAAGAGGTTTGGTTCGCGTCAGAAACGTTCCAACAAAAAGTGAACACAAGGCAAGTAGAATGAGGAGAGTCAACAAAAAGTGAACAATACTCTCTGAGACTGATTATCTTGACCTATACTTCTTAACAGCGAAAACAAACCGTTGTGGTATTTTACGAGGAAGAGTTTAGTGTCTTCCGGAAAAAGGGCTCCTATTCGTTTCACGAAATTTTACGGGAATACTCTTGCTCAATGCTGCAATTCTATTCTAAAGTTTCGCTTTTCCTTACAGCTAGACCTAACCGTCTGAAAAGGTCTTTACAACATCATCTTCTACTCTGATGGTAAGTATTAGGTTTGCATGCACATACCTTTTAATGGTTCTCGCGTAGTCAGGACTATTTTTGGAACCACAAAGTGTTTCCGCGTAGAACACCGCAACGGTTTGTTTTCGCTGTTAAGAAGTATAGGCCAAGAAAATCAGTCTCAGAGAGTATTGTTCACTTTTTGTTGACTCTCCTCATTCTACTTGCCTATTGTTCACTTTTTGTTGGAACGTTTCTGACGCGAACCAAACCTCTTTCGCTTGGAAGAACCCTTTTTGATAGAATGCTGATTGATTTCTGCGAGACTTCTATGATTCGGTAGAGTTGATATTTAAGTTGAGCGTGGCCGATTTACCCTGTCTAAAAAATTTCCTCGTTTTGATTGAGGCCAAGCACCGCTACAGTATCATGGCTGACACCTCTCTCAGGTGTGATGCCGTCAGGAGTCAGCAGTTTTGAAAACTAAGAGTCACCGGGGTACTGTATTTGAGCACAGCGTGGCCGATTTATTCTGTGCGGAGTTTCAGCGTCTCAAATGAACGCCGAAGATCGCTACGCTGATTGAGGAAGAAGACAAAAAGCATCCAAGTTGATGAATCTAAACTAGGGTTTTAAAACTGCACTAACTTAAAGGCATCGTTAAAGGCAAAAACCACCTACCGTTTTTCAGGTTTAAATCATTGGTTGGGCCCGCCTGAAAACGTGGGCAGAGTTTGTCGGGAAGATATGGGAGATCGAATGCCTCGAATTCCGCCAAAAAAGGCAGGCCTTCCGACGGCCGTGTGGCATCAAATGAGAAAAGAATGTGGCTTATCATCGAGAAGACCTAAACAGGCAGCAGTGACCGTTTATCCATATGTGTCCCACCACACTGTTTTGCCAGTGGAGATATTCTACAAGTTTCTTCATGTTTCAACGTGCCAACTTCTTGAGTACTCAGCGTGATGAACGGTGTGGATGAACGGTCGCTGCTGCCTGTTTAGGAGGGCCCCTTATCATGTAATGATAAGCTTAAATGAGTGGAAGTTGTTGTATCATTTGGTGATAAGCCACAATCTTTTCCTATTTCATGCCAAACGGCCGTCGGAAGGCCGGCCTCTTTTGGCGGAATTCGAGGCATTCGATCTCCCATATCTTCCCAAAAAAGCATCGGTGACCCGACAAACTCTACCCACGTTCTCAGGCGGGCGCAGCCATTGATTCAAACCAAAAAACGGTAGGCGGTTTTTGCAGCGCGTACGATGCCTTTAAGCTTTAAATGAGGTACCTGGAAAAAATCTCAGCCTTAGGAAACTACACTCTGTAGCCTACCGTTTGAAGCCTACGGTACCTCTGGAGTGTGCCCTTCGCGAAACTTTTCCTGGTGTGGGCTCTGCGTCAGTACTCGCGTTTTCTCAGAACTTAGATGTGGACCCACAGTGCATTTAGAGAAGAACCCACAACAGGTAAATGTTCTTCAAAGGCTTCCTCTGGTTTGAGGAAGGTTGCAAGCGGTAGAGTATAAAGTTGAGTTTCTCAAAGCCAGGATTTTTTCTAAATGACTCATCTACTACTGTGCTTCTCTGGGCCAAATTCCGGTCCACAATCGCATCTCGACACGCTTTGCGGCCGCGCGCTTTCGAGTCGGAGGAGCTTCCAGCGTCGCAACCGCCGATCTGTTCACTCTAGATGGGTTTTGGAAACTGGAAACTAAACAACATTGAAGAAAACTGTATAAAAAAGCCATGTCGAGTTGGCTTTGGCGCTGAAAACTCGACTGACTCGAGTGCGTGCGGCCGCGAAGCGTGTCGAGACGCAATTGCGGACTGGAATTTGGAACAGAGAAGCACAGTACTTTACTTATAACCTTTTGAAAACCTACTTTTTTCGAAAACTACAGAATTTTTCTTCGTTTACGAGTACAGTGTAGCTGCCTTAAGCGTCGATTTCGAGCGATGGAATTTTGAATGCGGGGTAAATCTACCACGCTGGACTCAAATATCCTACTCTCATGACTCCTAGTTTTTGAAATTGTCGACTTCCAGCGGGACCACACCTGAGAAAGTGTGAGCCCATATACTGTAGCAGTGTTCAACCTCTATCCTAGACGGTGAAAGTGTATACAAAGGGTAAATCGACCCCGCTTGATTCGAATATCCTTCTCTCGTGATCCGTGCTTTGCATATTGCATATATATGAACTTCGAGCGGAATCGAACTCACCCCCTCCCCTCTCAAACATCCGCATTTGATTACACAGCGCAGGCTCTTACCAGTTATAGCGTAGTCCACTAAAGTTGCACATCTAATTACCAAAGAGAAGCGGTTGGCCAAAAATCGATGTGCTTGAAGCGGTCAGAACTTGACCTACTCATGATCGTGGGGGGGAGGTTCTGAGCAAAATTGGCACTGGAGTGGGTGGTCTGAGCAAAACTGGCCGACCCTCACCTCGTGCAGTACCCTGTTGTCATAATTGTATGGTTTTGGTTTTCATTTTAGTCTGACGCATGGACCAGGTGGCTGGCCGTGCGGGGTTGGCGGCCTCAGTGGAGAATGGGGTTTCGATTTGCGCGGGGTGATCTACCGTCGCAACCCCGTCCATTCATCAGACTAAAATGGTTGCGCGAACTCTACAACAATTAACGAACTATAAATTAACGTAATTTCAAGAGTTTTTCGTTAAGCGTTTATCGTTAATTTTCGAGAAAAAACCGCGTTAACTCGTTAATGCGTTAACACGTTAACGTTATAACGCACAGCCCTGATCACCATCGTTTAGCGACAGATTTTATCAAATTCGACTTTTTTCGATCGAATGATGATTTGATCATTTGATTCGACCCAAGTACAATTTTAACTGTTGTTATTATGTTATTTCTGCAAATGTTATTTCTTTATTGGCTCGCCTCTCTTACCTTCAATCCTATTTTTTCTCCATTTTTTTCAGCTTCTTACCTTGGTCTGGACTGGTTTGATTCGTCCATTTCATATTGAGAGGGAATGGAGCTGCATCTGTTTATAGACGACGTTTATGTATGCATTTCCACCAGGGATGTGCTTAATTTTCTGTTTTCTGCCCATTTTCGGCCGTTCTTTATTGCCAATAATTCTATTGGCGGGTTCATATCGATTAGTCAATTGTTCGTCATACCCGCCATAGACCGTGATTGGCCCGTGACGCATAAGCGGCCAACTCAGGGGCCGGATGCATCAACGCGAATCTCGGGGTTTGGGCGGGCGCGGGGCACGCAGGGCAGCGAAACCGGCATGCTAAGCTGCCGGGGCAGGGTCAAGGGCAGTTAGGGGCACTGCTGTAGCTGCCCCGGCTAGGAGGCTGGGGCAGCAATTGCTCCGGCTGGGGCAAAAATGCGGTGACGCTGCAAATCCAATTTTTTTCATTTTCTAAGACATATTTTTTTGAAATTTCACTTCGTGTTGACGTATACATAAACGTCTAGAGCTCTTGCTTATAGTAGAAGTGATTCCAATTCGATAGGTTCTGTTGATATATCCTACTTGTTATCTTTATTCGACGTTTTCATTGAAAAATTCCATGACACTGCTCGCGTCTACTTTCTCCATATTGCTTCCGTAATCTTTGAGCTATTGGTTGATGTGCTACAGTTCAGTGAGATGAAGAACTTTCGAGAAACAAGCTTTTGAAAAACTTTCCACAAATTGTTCTTTATTTTTTTTGTGGTAAGTGAATTTCGCATTTCGTTAAGTCAAACGTTTCTGAATACAATTCGGATTTACATCTAAATTTCGTTTTTTCTTTCGATCAGATGCGTCCGGTAGATCTTTTGATTTTTCAGAGGAAGGTGCAGCAAATGTGATGTTTCATGTGTGGGTTTGAAAAAAATTAGGAGAGAATATATGTTCGCGTCAGGCAATCCTTCAATTGAATAGAGGACATTTTTTGAAAATCTTTTGAAAAACGTGATCGCTAAAACTGCCGTTGTTTGTACATTTATATTGCATACATATCGATAACCTTGTTTTGGTAATTTATGATTTTTGTGAAAAAATTGATACGTGACGAATATCTTTCTCCTGATCACGAGTGTTACTCATGCTGTGACATTTTCAGTGCGCATGGGTACAATTCTGCTAACTGACAGTTTCTGCTCGTAAGCCAAAACCTCGAGCACAACGACAATCAGACTAGCATTGCCTTTTTACACTCCATTGTGCGTAGCCGCATTGCTATCCTAAGAGACACAGCTGCACCTGAACAGGACTGGTTTCACATAATGAATTGTTTCGTAATTCTTCGTTATTAGTGTTCCCATCACTCGATTGCAAGTTTTTAAGATAACTAGTTTGCCACCGCCGAAAAATTCTAGTGTTTAGTCACGTTCGCACCAAAGTTAAAAATTTCAGAAGCTTGACTCCGATTTTTTATAGAATGTCAGCTGTGCTCGGCTAATCGATCTTAGGTTTCAGCCGAAAAATGGCGCACGCAGTGCGTAATTGCGTACGCTGCGCTGGGGCTAGCTGCCGTAACGCCATTGAGCTCATGTGCATACGGGGCAGGGCAGCGACTCTCGGGGTGCCTGCCTTGCCCTTGCAATTGCCCCGCCGTGTGTGTTGATGCATCCGGCCCCAGAAGAGTTGCGGGCGTGAACGAGTCACCCGACATCTCTGAGCGCATATCACTACGGAGACTGCTCCCTTGAAAAAAAAAGAAAATAAATACGCACAAGAAAGGTGTACACAACAAACTTCATTGTACACACAGTGAAACATAAAGAAAATTATTGGGTTCAACTTTTTTGTGAATTGGCCACGGCAACAGAGCGGCTTCTAGCAAGACTATGAGAAAGTTATCCAACCCCAAGCTTATCGCAGTCACCACAATATGCAGTTACTGTAAAACCATCTCGTTGTTCGTCATTTTAAGCGAAGACTCAGCTCTCATCAAGCAGGTGAAGGTGGACCGTATTCAGAGACTGGTCTATAATTTAGCGTTCTTCAGTGTGTCTCTCACAGATGGACATGCTCGGTTTGTGACGCCTCGATTCAGTTTGTATGCCACTGTCATTTCCGACTGCTCGAATTTGCTGCCAGTATCTTTCATCACATAGCACTCCTGGAAAGAAAAAGGCATGATTTGAGATTCATGAGAAGAAAATTATTCACATATAGAAAGTTACTGTTCCATCCAGAAAGTACATCCAATAGTCACATTCAGCTGTATCGAAACACATCGTCATGCATTCGTAGCGACTACTCGCTCTGACCTGCTTGATAATATCGCCAAATCCTGAGTCGCGGTCTCGGGTGAAAGTGCAGAAATTAGCTGCAGGTATCTAAAGGGAAGTCAGTGTCCTATCTGGAGCCTGACGACATACCAAAAAATCAGAAGTCATGGATCTGAGCGGCAGAAGAGAGAGTCAAGAACGATACAGCACCCTGGTTTTGATTGAATCTTGAGTATTGGCGAACCCTTCTTCTCCTTGTCCGAGCCCTCAAAAGTTCTGGCGCGCCCCATCATGATGAGGGAAGATGCGGTCCGAATGACTGCCAGAAGGTCGCCATGGTCAAATTCTCTCAAGGAGTTGGTGGCAACATGTACATGCAACAAGTTTGTAGTCCGATCTATCATGAAGCCGGTTTTTCACCATCCGCAATATTCTCCGGTCTCCAATACTATGAACTACGAGGTGGATTAAGCATTCTACCCGCTTCTAGGTTGAGCTACTTATGAGTGGAGAACCTACTGCAAGCCAATTTCGGCATCATCGTTGGCCCCAATGACAACAAGGACTCGCTCAAGCACTGGTGCACCTGAATTCTACCACGACACCCAACCCGAATACAGAGTGGCCTGTGAGAACTACGGCTTCGTCTCCTAGGAGCAGGCCAAAAGAGAGCAAGTGTTCAATACGATCACATGACACATTGGACGACACCAAAATCACGTGTCCCTCATGGGACTCGTCGCTCTATGTTTTTTGACTAGGTGCTTGTCAGGCCCACAATAGGCACACAAGGCGTCCCTTGCTATGGTGACTTGGTTGGCTTCTTGGAACCAAGACCGAGGGGTGCCTTCGAGGTTTCTCTGAGCGATTTTCACCCGCTTGATGGCTTCATGGCTCATAGCTAGTAAAACCTGCTCGTTGTCAAGCATGGCGAGGATGCTGTAGATGGCTAGCCTTTTTGACCTTGCAGAACCATTGAAGGTCCAACCCCAACCACCAAGTCTTGTATTTCCACATATTCTTGATGCAGACCTGCCCTATATAACACCTGCCAAGTACAAGCAGTCAATTCCTTCGGATAAACGAGATACACGAAGGAGCCACCCTGTCGAGACCACAGCTAGAAACTACTTTGGCACGGCCTCTTAGAGCATAGTTCTATCCCACGAAGGACGTGTCGCGGTCGCAGAACAGTGCGACGTGGCTGTCGCTGAGAGCCAACCGTCGCTGTAGCAGGCAAACTTCGCATTGCAATGCACTGCAAAGCATAACATCCCTCTTAAAAAAACAAGCGACCACGACAGCTGCAGGAATGACTTATTGCGAAAGCAAGCTCTACGGTGAGGACCTAGTACCAACACGATTCGTGACAGCTGGTCGAACCTGTCGCAGCCGACAACTTTTGGCATAACAATGGCCTCAGACGGCATTTCAAGCTCAACAGTGATGTTATGAGCCATGGTTTTCGACCACTAGCCCTGTTTTTCTCTTCACTCTCGGCCTCTGTCTTCATCAAGGTCAGCTCAAATACATTGATTGCAATTGACGGAAGGTGCAAGCCTCGGTCAACTCGTCCACCATGCCTCAGCCGCTCAATTTCAGGCGATTTTTAAGGGACCATAACTCTGTCGCTAGGAGGTTCTGGGCGATTCTAGTGGCATTATTGCCATCAGCGTGGGATTGTTTTCAAGATAGACAGACTGTTGTGAGAGAGTGAATTGAGTGAAGGTTAGGATGCGGTTCGTATTCGTGAAGACGGGCTTCGACCAAATCTAGTTGAGCGAATGAACTGGTCTGCGGCGGTGCATCGTCGCTCCCGATACAAACCTCGCTAGCTGGTGGCGTCGCGAAAGCAGCACGTTGGCCGCAAATGGTTGCATTGTGTCAATTTGCTCATTTTCCGCCCTTAGGAAAGCTCTGTTGGGCGACAGAGTAGCTAAACAGCTGCGATTCTCAGTGCTTTTTGTATGCTTTTAGAATATGCCTTCTCAGACGATTGGCCGCTCGGAGCGGACCCGGACAGCAACCCGAGCGTCGCTGTCTCTCCGCTCCGAGCGAAAATCGGGCATCTACTCGGGCGACCGAGGTTGCTGTCCGGGCGACTGAAGTCCGCTCGAGGTGACGTCCGGTTGGATTTCCAACAGAGTTGCTGATGAGGACACGAGCGCTCCATGGGACGGCGTAAGCCGCGTCGTAATAAGCAAGTTGCCCTTGATGCAAAGCGTGTGACGCGTTGTGAGCTGTGAGTGGCGCTTCATACAAAGCGTGCCCCGCGTGGCTAAAACTAGTAGAGACTTCATCCAGAGTGCGCGGCGCGCGGTTTGAAGCTAGCAGCGCTTTATCTAGAGCGTGCGCTGCGTGGTAAAAAACCAACAGCGCACCATGCAGAGCGTGCCCAGCGTGGTTTAAAGCTAGTAACGCTTCATGCAGAGCTTTCACCGCGTGGTTTGAAGCTAGTATCGCTTCACCCAGAGCGTGCCGCGTTGTAAAAAACCAACAGCGCTCCATGCAGAGCGTGTCCCGCGTGGCTTAAAGCTAGTAGCCTTTAAGCCAGAGCGTGCCACGCGTGGACTAAAGCTAGTAGCGCCTTATCTAGAGCGTGCGCTGCGTGGTAAAAAGCCAAAAGCGCTCCATGCAGAGCGTGCCCCACGTGGTTCAAAGCTGGTAACGCTCCATGAAGAGCAATCGCCGCGTGGCTTAAAGCTAGTATCGCTTCACCGAGAGCGTGCCCCGCGTTGTTGAAAACCAATAGCTCTCCAATCAGAGCGTGCCCCGCGTGGTTTAAAGCTAGTATCGCTTCACCGAGAGCGTGCCCCGTGTCGTTAAAAACCAATAGCGCTCCATTCATATCGTGCCCCACGTGGTTCAAAGCTAGTAACGCTCCATGCAGAGCGTGTCCCGCGTGGTTTAAAACTAGTAGCCTTTAGGCCAGAGCGTACCGCGCGTGGATTAAAGCTAGTAGCGCTTTATCTAGAACGTGCGCTGCGTGGTAAAAAGCAAACAGCGCTCCATGCAGAGCGTGCCCCACGTGGTTCAAAGCTAGTAACGCTCCATGCACAGCAATCGCCGCGTTGCTTAAAGCTAGTAACGCTTCACCGAGAGCGTGCCCCGCGTTGATAAAAACCAATAGCGCTTCATACAGAGCAATCGCCGCGTGGCCTAAAGCTAGTATCGCTTCACCAAGAGCGTGCCCCGCGTCGTTGAAAACCAATAGCGCTCCATTCAGAGCGTGCCCCACGTGGTTCAAAGCTAGTAACGCTCTATGCAGAGCGTGCCCCGCGTGGTTTAAAGCGAGTAGCGCTTCATCCAGAGCGTGCGTCGCGTGGTCCAAAGCTAGTAGCGCTTTATCTAAAGCGTATCCCGCGTGGTTTAGAGCTAGTATCGCTTCACCGAGAGCGTGCCCCGCGTTGTTAAAAACCAATAGCGCTCCATTCAGAGCGTGCCCCTCGTGGTTCAGAGCTAATAACGCTCTATGCAGAGCGTGCCCTGCGTGGTTTAAAGCGAGTAGCGCTTTATCTAGAACGTGCGCTGCGTGGTAAAAAGCCAACAGCGCTCCATGCAGAGCGTGCCCCACGTGGTTCAAAGCTAGTAACGCTCCATGCAAAGCAATCGCCGCGTGGCTTAAAGCTAGTAACGCTTCACCGAAAGCGTGCCCCGCGTTGATAAAAACCAATAGCGCTTCATCCAGAGCAATCGCCGTGTGGCCTAAAGCTAGTATCGCTTCACCGAGAGCGTGCCCCGTGTTGTTGAAAACCAATAGCTCTCCAATCAGAGCGTGCCCCGCGTGGTTTAGAGCTAGTATCGCTTCACCGAGAGCGTGCCCCGCGTTGTTAAAAACCAATAGCGCTCCATTCAGAGTGTGCCCCTCGTGGTTCAAAGCTAGTAACGCTCTATGCAGAGCGTGCCTTGCGTGGTTTAAAGCGAGTAGCGCTTTATGCAGAGCATTCGCCGCGTGGTTTGAAGCTAGTATCGCTTCACCCAGAGCGTGCCCGCGTTGTAAAAAACTAATAGCGCTTCATGCAGAGCGTGTCCCGCGTGGCTTAAAGCTAGTAGCCTTTAAGCCAGAGCGTGCCACGCGTGGATTAAAGCTAGTAGCGCTTTATCTAGAGCAAGCGCTGCGTGGTAAAAAGCCAACAGCGCTCCATGCAGAGCGTGCCCCACGTGATTCAAAGCTAGTAACGCTCCATGCACAGCAATCGCCGCGTGGCTTAAAGCTAGTAACGCTTCACCGAAAGCGTGCCCCGCGTTGATAAAAACCAATAGCGCTTCATCCAGAGCAATCGCCGTGTGGCCTAAAGCTAGTATCGCTTCACCAAGAGCGTGCCCCGCGTCGTTGAAAACCAATAGCGCTCCATTCAGAGCGTGCCCCACGTGGTTCAAAGCTAGTAACGCTCTATGCAGAGCGTGCCCCGCGTGGTTTAAAGCGAGTAGCGCTTCATCCAGAGCGTGCGTCGCGTGGTCTAAAGCTAGTAGCGCTTTATCTAAAGCGTATCCCGCGTGGTTTAAAGCTAGTATCGCTTCACCGAGAGCGTGCCCCGCGTTGTTAAAAACCATTAGCGCTCCATTCAGAGCGTGCCCCTCGTGGTTCAAGGCTAGTAACGCTCTATGCAGAGCGTGCCTTGCGTGGTTTAAAGCGAGTAGCGCTTCATCCAGAGCGTGCACCGCGTGGTCTAAAGCTAGTAGCGTTTCATCCAAAGCGTGCCCGCGTGGTTTAAAACTAGCAGCGCTTCGTACAAAGCGTGCGCCGCGACGTAGAACCTGAATCTACATGATGCTGTGGAAAGTAGAGCACTGCAGTCTTCGGAAGGTTTTCGAAATAGTTGCACTACACTGTATTTAAAATGCTGAAAACTAGTTCATTATTCAAAATATCAAAATTCAACAAAGAAGTGTGTATACTCCTCTCACGGAACAATTACGCTAAAAAATCTGCATTAACAATGAGATCCAATTTCACAGACTTAAGAAGCCTTTCAACCGCTTTAGCAGGTTCTAAGCATGCGACTCCATCAACAGTGGGGGCACCTAAAAAAGCATTCTCCTCAGACCAATCGTAAATAATTGACAGGGTACGTCAGGTAAGAAGCTACCTCATTTTACGGAAAACGGTTTGTCCATAGGTTTCATCGTGTTCTCGTACATTACGTCGTTTTTTTGTCATTTTTTTACTGTTTTGATTTCGGTCTTTCATTTTAGAATTTGATTTCATAAAATTCTATACCCTCCCACAGTTGCTCTTCGCAAGATGATTTGTGTCTATGGTCATCATACTTTGATCCTCGGTCTTTGCAAAGTCCTCGTCAGGAGCCTTGGTAGCCGCTTGCGCCACTTTGGAATTAACAACAGAAGCCAAGAATTCAACCGTAGACATCACTGGGTTACCGGATTGAGAGAGCGGCTGCGGTCGATAGGCCAGTGGTCTTTGAATGAGAAATTGAATCGATTGTGAGCAATATACAATCCACAGATGCTACATTTGAAAAAACTACAAAAAATATAACTGACCCAGAACCGAGTCTAAATCAAGATACGGGTCCTGTACATGCAACTGCAGGAATCGCAGAACACACTCATCCTGGGTACGAATTCCACCGCGACCCAAACAAAACCACTCAACGTAATATAAACCCACAGTCAGAGGTGTGAACTTGAAATGGAGGTGAATTTAGTTGATTAAGCTTTTTTGGGACTGTATGGGCACTCAAAATTACAGAAAATCTCAAATTTCAAGAACAAAAATCGCTCGATTGCTCACCCCCCCCCCTCAGGATGAGACAAGCCAGTAACGGTCGAAATCTAAGGCCCGCTACCCATCTACAGCACCTGTGTTCTCAGTGGGACAAACACGGATTCGTTCCGCACATGCCACCATGGATCCATTTCATGCTCCTGAAGCCATGAATAAATTGTGTGGGGGGTCTTAGCGCTTCCCAACAGGGGGAGAAGGGGGCGAAGTGTCATGATTTAAGAAAGCACCGGATAGAGACGGGCCGCTCTCCACGTTCCTATCGGTTGTATCTTTTACTCTGACGCCAGCTAACTTTCGTGCCGTAAATGGAAGAGAATGACGAATGGTTTTGATGCGCATCATCGCGGCAAATTTCAGCTGGGTGGTGGTCGTTGGAGTGCCTCACGTCGAAGGCCGGACCGGAGTCAGTAGTGCTCCCCCGCCCCAGTGATCCGGAGCCGTCCTCTACCATCCGTAGTGACCCTGCACCGTTCTGAGCCGCCCTTAGACCTTCTTCATAGTCGGCCGATCGGTTGTAGCCAGCCCGGTCGATGAGCATGCGAAGGAGGTGCAAAAAATCCATCCGTTATGACCGGACTGAGCACGTATGTGCCGCCCGTGGCCATTCCGGTCTATACGCATGCAATACGTTGCTCACTTAGGTTCAACAATCCCCACGATGTGGCCGTATTGAGCCCGCACGGCCCGTCCTGATCCAGCTGTGACCGTCATGGTAGATAAATATAATGCATTGATTGCTAAGGTGGGAAATCCCCACGTTACGGCCGGATTCAGTCGGCCGCAGCGCGATTCCCCTCACTCGTGACAGTGGTTTGAGACTCTTCTGACAATGGCCGCGTTAATCCGCCATAGGCCCCGCTCATATGGGCTGTAGGCCCGAACGTTCGTCAAAACAACAACTGTCTAAACAGAAGAAAAACTGGTTCTTCCGCGCCTTTCAGTGTTACAGTCATCACACTGAGGGGCCGTTAATGAGCGCTTCGGTGAAATAAGCCTACGCTTGAGCTAGAAAAAAAAAACAAAGTTGACCATCTAAAGCGAGAAAAGCAAAATTTGCCCGTTGGAAAGTGGTGTAAATCCCGTATATTTCCAAATGGTCTTTGAAGCCTCAGTTTTTCCTTCTAAAATACAGCAGTTGTACAGAGGGTGTACCCATTGGAGGTTCATCGTAGAAGACTTCGGCTTCATGCCATAGCTCACTCGCGTGAGTACGCGTCGCGGTTTGATTAGTCTCGCGCGCAAGGCGAACGCTTAAAACACACCACCGTTTAGAAGTCTTCAGTTCTCCATACGAGTGAATGGGTATCGATTATGACAAGAAATGAAGGCAGGAAAGCTAATAACGCTCCAGGACATGCCAGTTTATTGGATTTCACCTAAAAGCGGGAATGTCGCGTCCGGCCCATCGCGTCGCGCGCTACGCTCACCGAATGCGACGCAGCAGGCACAGGTGAACAATGTTCGCCTCCCGTTTTGCCCAGAGAAATCGCTTTTTTTGCTATTTCGGTATGAGCGACTTCAGTTAACATTCAGGTCGCCAGCGGATATCAGACAGGCCTGAACAACTCGAAGTTGTGTAAAAAACATTCTGTGGCGAATTCCATTTCAAACTAGAGAGACGAGTAGGAATATCCTACTATGCGACCCATTATTGTGCTCTCAGGGTTGGTAATTTTCACCGTTGCTCGCCCCTGTTCTGATCACAGATAACAGTGAGAAAATAGCATTTACTGTGCTTCTCCGTGTCAAATTCCGCTCCGCAATTGCGTATCGAGACGCTTCGCGGCCGCACGCTCTCGAGCCGGACCAGATTCCAGCGCAGCAGCGGATCAGCTAATTGTAGGTGATTTTTCGTTTTCATTAATGTTCTTGGTTTCTTCTGTGACTCGAGCCGCCCTTTTGTGTTTCTTCATATATTTAAGGGTCCTTCCGGGCGCCTTCGCCACAACTTCTAAGGGAGAAAAAATCAACGATGGTAGGTACTTTTCATTTCACGTTTATTTTTGTAATTCCTTTCTCTTTTTGTTTGTTTGTTCTTACATTCCAATAACTTATTTATTGTTTGGTTTCCTAGGATAGTTCCGGTCTCATCTCAGAATCGATCGAATTCGGGATTAAACCGGAACTATTCTTAAAAACACAAACACATGAAGAGAATAACTCAACTAAACAATCATAAAATTTATATGAATGTTAAAAGAAAAAAATGAATAGAAAACCCCAAAAATAAACGAGAATAAAAAAATGAAGCCCAATCGGTGATATTTTCTGGGAATATTTTCTGCCCTGGAAGTTGTTGCGACGGCATTTGGGAAGAAAAATTTGTGAGCATGTATACAGATATAACACTGTGAAATTTGAAAACACAAAAACGTGTTTAATCAGAGAAGGAATTAAGAGAGGTAAATAAATGAAGGAAACCCACGTACAATCAGCTGATCGGTGCTAGAAACTCGACCGTCTTGATACGCAATTGCGGAGCGGAATATGATGTGGAGAAGTACAGTACATCAATTAGCAAATAGCAATTATTGTCAAGTACAGTACATCAATTAGCAAATAGCAATTATTTTCAATCTCTTGACGACGGGGGGGGGGGGGGTGGGGAAGCCGCGAGGCTGCTATGATGTCTTCACAATGGAAGCCGAGCGGTTGTTTTTGGAAAAACACAATGGTGAAATTGGACAAACAACCGCTCCTCTCCCAAAATAACTTGATAACGGCTGCGTCGCGTTTCCTAGAAACAATACATGAACCATACACGAACCACAAAAGAAAAAAAACAAAGAATAATGAGTGGAAGGTCACAAAAAGCAACCCGTCGAACGAAGAACGCGCCGCGCCGCGACGCCAGCGGATCGTGTCTGGACCAGTTAAAACTCAGTAGGGCGCACTGCGTCTCTTGCTCTCTCGCTAGAGCACAGCAGTCGCCCGGACAGCGACCGGACAGGGACCGTCGGTTGATTTTTCAACCGAACAGCAACCTCGGCCGCATTTTCAGCCTCGGCTGCTGTCCGGGCGGTGACGTCATAAGTGGGAGGAGCCGGTTCCGCTCCGAGTGGCCAAATGCCTGAGTTGTACTGACAATCGTTTCTACTTGGGGTGGTACAGCACCCAATCTAAAAAAGCATACCTGTGACAGGAATGAGAACAGCATTAGAAAGCGAGAGAGGCAAGGGCCGCGGTTCATTTTCACCTAAAAGTTGCATCTGACAAGGAAACTACTGTTAGTCAACCTGGCCATTCCGGATAGAATGTACTTCTCTAGAACCGTTTTTGACGTAGAATCCGATTATGATCTGAG
Source organism: Aplectana chamaeleonis (assembly GCA_029168955.1). Classification (NCBI taxonomy): domain Eukaryota; kingdom Metazoa; phylum Nematoda; class Chromadorea; order Rhabditida; family Cosmocercidae; genus Aplectana; species Aplectana chamaeleonis. The sequence goes on along the minus strand of JAPDOI010000124.1, from coordinate 1,560,716 downwards.
CAGCTGCCTAAACAAACTCTGAGAGCAGCTATAGGTGTTTTTCCCAGATTTTCGTACCTGTCGTACCTTCCAAAACGCGCATTAGTCTTTGGAAAATCCGGAAACGGACCTCATAATTGTTTTCAGCGCCCAAAACTACCACCCTGAGCAAAGTTAGGGGGGAGCCCCATTTTCCTAACTTTGCGCAGACTGACAGCGTTTTGGACTTGGAGTGAACGGATTTTCGGTTGGGCGTTTATTTATACCAATTGCAAGGCTCGGAAAGCGTTTTGCTTAAAATCTCTCTAGGTGGGTTATTTGGGGCGCTGATCACGAATTGTGGTGAGCGCGAAGCGCTCACCAGGGGTGGTAGTAATCTGCATGTTTGCCGCGAGTTGACCGCCGCTAAGCGGGTGGCTATCACGCGGTCATTGGGTAGCAGATCGACAGCTCCTTTGGGAGCAAATATGGTATGGGAGAGGTTTATTCTTATGCAATACGAACAAGAAGGACTTACTCTTAAGATTGGAAGTGGGGTAAGGCGAGAACCTTAGCTTAGAAACTGCTGCTCCTCTTTTGAAATGAAAACTTGCGTAGTCATTGAGCGGTTCTCGAATGCAATTTCACTCTGCGGCAAACACAGCGAACCACGGGCTGAAGATCCTTTGGCTGACGGCGAGAAAGATACCTGCAATGGAGAGACGAAGAACGGTCGCGCACAAAGTCCTATGGAGGACTTTTTGTGAGCGGTTAACACAACTCTTTTTCTAGCTTTGATTTCTGGAAAACGCACACTTTTATAATTTCTTTTTCTCGCTCGATGTAGAAACAAGTGGTACCAAATTAAGCATGATTAATGCATTACCAATTTGTTGTTTATCACATAAGATTGAAGGAGAAAATGCAGTTTAGCCTTATTTGGTGTTTTTTAATCATGTCCTATACAGATAGTATAGTACAAACTAGCAGCTGCAAGAAAATGTACAAATTGTCAATCTTTTTTCAATTTATCGCCTGGAAATTGAGAAAATTCCATTGTTTCTTCCATCTCCCAACTCTCCATATGTTTTCCTGCAACTATAATCTCAGAAACTCGTGGCGTCCAACGGGTGCTTGACACGTCACCCTTGTGGCTTACCGGTCGCTGGGTGGTTTGACTGCAAGGGGCGGATCGACTGTCTGTCGACCGAGGTCCACAGACAGTCGACCACCCATCGACCGGTAGCATGGCATGACGTCACTTCGCTGTCCTTTCGTGTCTGTGCGTATATTGACGTGCACATTTTTTATCATCGCACCCCCACTTTTGTCACTACGACTAACCTTGTTTACACGCGCCTGCGCATTAGTGCGGAACAAGCGTGCAGCGCTTGCGTGGAACGCTCCCGCCCCGCCGCGTCGACCCATCGCCGTTCCTTGCTGTTTTACTTCCTTTTTTTTTATAATTCCCATTACCAATTCACTTGCTGTACATTACTCTAGATGAAACGTTTCGGCTTACTTGCGGAAGTTAACGCAATTATTATTGTTTAGTAAGCAAGTGCACAGCCAAAGCAAGGATGAATTATTTCAACGATTTTTTTGCGCTTTTTCCGAGATTATTTCTATCTTGAATTAGTAGCATGGATCTTTTCACTTCTTTTGACGAGATACTCACCAGTACTACATTGCCAAATCATAAACTTCTGTAGCGAAGCAAAACAGTTGGATAATTTTATTTTAATTCAGCAAAGGTTTTTTGTTAAAGGCACCGTATAACCTCAGATATGACTTTTCAAATCCTCATGTAGTTGTGTAGTAGACCCCTCCTGCTTTATACTTACCGACCCTTTCTAGCACCACCGCAGTCTACACCCATTTTCATCATTTCCGAACCTAATAACGGCTAGACGAACTGACGAATCGCAACAGCGTTTTCGATCTTAATTCCCTTGCCGGCCCTCCCAATTGGGTCCAAAACATGATCGATAACACTTGGCGTACTTCCGTACTTCCCCGGCGCTTTTTCAGTCGAGTCCCGCACGATCGTGTCTAAAAATTACCCATCCCATGCGGGTGGTCGCGTCGCGTCGTGACATTGCAGCGCGCTTTCTCGTCGCTGCAGTGCTTTCTCTTGCCTTTTCTCAATCTATCGTTGGACAAGAGCTTAAATCACACGATTCTTGTTCCTTTATGTAAGAAACTGTAAACGAATGAATTGGTGAACCGTTTTTAGAGGCGAAAAACCGTTCCAACACCGGCATGAATAAGCAGAATTTCTGTGACAGTGCACCGATGAATAATGTAATTGCATTGTTTTTGATTTTAGTTTTGACGCTAGGTCACGTTAGGTGATTTTTGTTCCTCACAGTGTTAAAGAATGTCATGTGCATAGCTCTTCTTTTCTTGAAACCAGTGTGTAAAAAGATGTTCCGCTCAACAATCATGTATACCGCTATTCCCAGTCTGAAGCAATCTTATGTGGAATGTGACAATAGATCGAGTCTTCAACCTCGCCATCCTTTATAGGTTCTTCTTTGATCGACCAACGAGCGCAGTCTGGCCTGAGCAAGTTCAGATACATACATATAATAAAAAGTATTATTTGGTTCTCAGGTCGAACTCTGCGGCCTTTTGACCAAAGAAAACCTCTCTGGTTCATCATCCTCACCGCTCTTATTTCAAAGGTAGCCGTGTAGCTCGCACTACCTAACTTGTCACAGTGGGAAAATGAGGAAAGGTGCACTCTGTATATGTCATGCATATATGTAGGTGAACACGTAGCAGCCATGATGAAGTAAGCTAGTCGATCAAAACATTACCTATTAGTGGTTTTTGAAGTTTTTGACTCATTCCTTTTCGCACCGCAATGGACTGAATTGAGGCTTAGGGAATGCAGCATTTTATCTCAACCGGTAACACGATGGGTCTCAATTCTTGTTATATCGTTTTCCTGAGCTGTTCTGTAATATTGTTTCATATCTGACAATATTTTTCTTGTTGTCTCATATTTAGGTATTACTAGTTGTTATTTGTCATTAGGAGATACTCCTACCTTGTTTCTGAATCGTTGAGTTTTTTGGTCGAAGATTAGGATAAATTTTTGTTATTGCAAGTGTTTTACCAGCATTTGAACGATTATCGCCGCAACGCGGCGATTTTGGGGAGCCAGTTGCATTAATTCTCGGGGTCCACGGGTGTCCAACAAGCGGTGGACAGGCGTCCAACTAGCGGCCGGTAGGTATCCTAGAAACGGTCGACTGGTTTAACGGTCGAACGGTTTTAACCCAGTATCTCAAGGTACCGTACGATCAAGCATCCTGTCACTATGCAAGCCAAGCAGAGAGCCGAGATTCAAGAGCCGAGATTTTGATCAATGAGTCTGTGAAGGATGCGATGAATCGTCTGGCCGAATAAATGGTGAAGACTATCGCAGACGCCTTGCAGCCCCTGATCCGCTCGATAACGGAAGCCGTTGGTGAGCTGACGAGGATGAGAGGAGTGACGCCAGCAGCACCTGCCGCCGGAGACGCAGTTCAGCGAGCCGTTTCGGCGGCTACGCCGCAGGTGATTCCTTCTCAGGTCGTGATTATGGGTATGGTACAGGAGAGCGAGTTGCCGGCACACAGCCGGAGCGAGGCCGACGAGAAAACCGTGAGGGACCTGCTCGACCATCTAGAGGTCGACGCCATCCCAACGACTGTACCGGATGGGATCCTTTGATAAGGAGAAGAAGCGTCCGGTGAAGGTTGCCTTCTCCTATCATCACGACGCCATTCAACTACTACGCAGCAGCTATAAGCTAAAACGTTCCAGTGACTGGGAAAATGTATATGTACGCCCGTCGTACAGTTCGGAGTTGCGAGCTAAGCTCCGCGAAGCTCGCAGGTCGGACGAGGAAGCGGTGATTCACAAGGGAAAGGTGATGAGCAGAAGCGAGATCCAAAAAAAAGGACGGCCGAGTCCGCCTGCGGGGGACGAGGCCGCCTCGTTGGTCTCCACCCCTCGGGCGACCCACCCTCCCACTCGCTTCTCCCCATCACAGTGAGTGTGAGCGAGTCGGCCTCAGTGGCAAAGGGTAGCCTGAACTGCGAATATTTCAATTCTCGACCTATTAGGAACAAATTAGCCTCCCTGAGCACACTGCTCAACTATTCCTCTCCCGATATAGTTGTTATATTCGAAACCTGGCTCACTGAGGACGACCCGGACTCACTCCTAGCACTAGATGGCTGTTATGTGGTGTAAAGATGCGACCGAATATCGGGCGTTACTGGTGATGGTGTCGCAATCGTTGTGAAGAATACTATTAGAGTTGCTCAACCCATACCCAAATCCTTTAACTTCTGTTGTGAGCGTTTGCTTCTTGACGTTGTGTTTGAATTCGGTCCCTGTTTCCGCTTGATTGCAGCTTACCAGCGGCCAGCAACGAGTAGTGAGGACTCTTTCGAATTTTTAGAGACTGTAGCTGACTGGTGTACGGTGCAATTCCCTTCCATAGTCGTTGGTGATTTTAATTATACGTGTTCTTTTGGAGATTCCGGTAAGCTATTTAGTGCTTCATTTGATAATTTTCTTACCAGTTCTGGCCTTTCATGTCTGAATTTTGAGCCCATTCACGGGCGAAATGTTCTGGATTTGATCTTGTGCAATGACCTCACTTTGATTTTTGATTGGGAGATTCAGCCAAATTTCTCTACAAGCGACAACTGTAGCATAGCCTTGGAAATCACATGTCATTCTGATGTTCCCAAAACAGCTCGTAATTTCGATTTTCGCAGAGCCAATTGGGACCAAGTAAATCTCTGGTTGATAGGAGCAAACTGGGATGAACTCTTTTGCACGTGCCGAAATATAAAGCAGGTGTATGAAGCCTTTCTTTCCTATGTCCACCTTGTAATAGAGAAATGTGCTCCACTTCGGAAACATGGTCCTAAGACCAAAAACCTTCCACCGCACCTGCAACGCTTGTCCGCTAAAAAGCACTTCCTCTGGCGTGACCGCTTTCAGCCTGGTGGGCGCGTTGCCTTAAGCAATTGTGCTAGGGATTTCGAAAAAAAAATGCAAACGATTTGCCAAGAACTGCGAAAAACTCCTTATTTGCTCAGGAAATCGGAAAAAGTTCTTCAAGTACATGAATGCAAAGATGAAGACGCGTAAGGGTATCACATCTCTGAAAGATGAAGGGGGCGAAATCATTGTCGATGATCAGCGAAAATGCGAAATGTTAGCGGATTGTTTTTCTAAGGTATTTACTCATGACAAAGGTGCGACCCCACCATTTTCCCCGCGATGTTCTCAGAAATTGTGCTCCGTCCCTATCAGCTGCGAAATTGTAATGAGTGCCATAAAAAAGCTCAATGACAAGATTTCGCTCACCCCCTACTCGGTGCCCTCGTACTTCATCGAAAGGGCTGCTAACGGGTTATGTTACCCTCTCTTGTGCATATTCAAACATAGTCTTGCTCTTGGAACGCTTCCGTCTGCGTGGAATACTGCGATTGTAACCCGCTTCTGAAAAAAGGCTCCAGCTGTTCAGGTCTCGAACTATCGGCCCATCAGTTTAACCTCATCAGTATGCAAAATTCTCGAAATCATTATCAAAGATTGTGTTCTCTCCCATCTTGCGTCAAATGACCTCCTCAGCCCGGCGCAGAATGGTTTTCTGCCTGGTAAATTAACGCTATCTCAGCTGGTATTCTCGTTCCACGACTGGTGTTCGGCTGTGAACGAAAGCTACCAAACTGACGTTGTGTACATAGACTATGGTAAAGCTTTTGATACAGTCAGTCATCCAAAACTACTTCTGAAACTTGACGGCTACGGCATTTCTGGTGACATCATGAAATGGTTGAATTCCTTTCTAACACCTCGTGACTTCATAGTAAAAATTGGCGACTTTTGTTCTCATCCTTGCCCAATCGTCAGCGGTGTTCCCCAGGGTAGCGTTCTGGGTCCTTTGCTTTTCCTAATTTATATGAGCGACATTTCTGACGGATTGTCGAGCACATGCAAGCTTTTTACTGATGATCTGAAGATATATCGTCCCCTTCGCAACCCCGCCATCGATTTTCATGAGCTTCAGCGTGATCTGAACCGGCTTGCAAATTGGTCCAAGCTATGGCAACTAAAATGTCTGAAGAAAAATGCAGCTTGTTCCATATAAATATCCAACATGAGTGCTTTCTACGCCTAAACGATGTTGCGCTTCCCGTACGCGAGACTGTCAGTGATCTTGGTGTGCTTATTAGCACCGACCTTAAGTGGGAATCCCACTGCAAGGAAATCTCTAAGAAAGCTTCTCGTGTGGCAAATTGCATCCTGAGATCTCTGCAACACCCATGACTCGAACATTACAGGAAAGCATACATTGTCTACTGCCGACCGCTCTTGGAATACTGTACGCAGGTCTGGTCACCATCATTTGTCGAGGATGATGAAGTAATTGAAAACGTGCAAAGGCGGTACTCAAAACGCGTTTTTGTCAAATTATTTCCTACGCGAGAAGTACCAGACTATACGACTAGGCTTGAAATGTTGGGGATCGAAACCCTACGATATCGGCGAACCGAGTTCGATTTACACTTGTGTTATAAAATCGTTAACGGTCTTTGCGACATCCCATTTGGGAGTGTTTTCGTGTTCACCAGCCTCTGTACTCGCTCCCGCTAGCACGCTTTTCGGCTCGCACGTAGATTTACGTCGAAGTCCAACGTGCTGCATTCCTTTGCATTCAGAGTCATCCCAGTTTGGAACCAATTACCTTCAGAGATCGTTGAGGCCGCGGATTTTCCCCGATTTTCAAAAGCAGAGTGTCCCATTTCAACCTCAGGTCTTTGCATGGGGTCGATGGCCGTGCTCTCTGCTAAAGCTTTAAATTCTGGGTGCTCTTATTCGTACGAGTGTTTCTTTGCCTACCATCTTGTTTGCCTGCATGTCCAGGCTGTCTTGTTTAAACCTATGACACATACATTCTGTATGTTTCTTTGTCGCCAGGTAAAGCTATTGAGTTGAATTGAATTGAATTGACTGGTATCCAACTAGCGGTGGACGGGTATCCAACTAGCGGTTGGCAGGTATCCAAGCAACGGTCGACTGGTATCCAACTAGCGGTCGACAGGTATCCCATGAACGGTCGACAGGTATCCAACTACCGATGGACAGGTATCCATCTACCGGTCGACAGGTATCCTAGAAACGGTCGACAGGTATTCAACTACCGGTCGAAAGGTATCCAATTACCGGTCGACAGGTATCCAACTAGCGGTCGTCGGGTGGTCGACGGACAACTCTAGGGGAGCTATGGACAACTCGAGGGGGGTGACAGGCAACTCCAGGGGAGCAGTCCCGCCTCTTTTTAGCGGTCGTGGGGAAGCACGCTGAGAGGTGATTGCTTGTCGACCACCCGTTGGACGCCGCGAATTTCTGAGATGATCGATGAGATCGAACCGTTTCCAGTGGTCTACAAAAACCTCAGCGAACTGTTATGAGTTAAAGGTTTAAAAGAGAATGCGGATGCGTTTATCGCTTTTTACATGACTTACTGTGTAGTTACCTGAGATTCGAGAAAAAGTGTCAAAACCACGCCATTTTGGTCGAAAAAATGTTCATCTCCTTTTTTTTCAGTTGGCCTTCACGATCTTGTTGGAACACTTATCGTTGAGCTAGAGAGCTCATTTTTGGCCAGGGAGCTGGTTTTGTTTGCATCTAGCTCCTGTCAAATTTTGAAGTTGGTTGCTCAATTTTTGCGAAACCTCAACATTGAGGGTCAAGAAAGACAAAAACACGTAAACATGTTATTATAAACCATCCGACATTTACTTAATCGTAAAAATGAACTAGTGAAATAAACACCTTTACTGATAGGCTTTTGCTCAGGATTTGACGGGGCGACGCTTCAATCAATACGGCGGGATCTCGGAAGTACTTTTTTGAACGCCGCACGGTGTGACTCAGAAGTGCGCCACAGAACGCCGTAGATAGTGTGCAGGACCCCAGCAGAAGTGCGAAAGACGCCGTAGAACGTGTGTGGGACCAAAATAGGAGTGCGCCGGACGCCGTAGAAAGTGTGCGGGACCCGAATGGGTGTGCGCAGAACGCCGTAGAAAGTGTGCGGGACCCAAATGAGAGCGCTCCAGACGCCGTAGGGAGCGTGCGGGACCCAATTGGGAGTGCGCCGGACGCCGTAGAAAGTGTGCGGGACCCAAGTTGGCGTGCGCAGAACGCCGTAGAAAGTGTGCAGGACCCAAATGAGAGTGCGCCAGTCGCCGTAGAAAGTGTGCGGTGACAAAGTGAAAGTGCGCAAGACGCCGTAGAAAGTTTGCGGGACACAAATAGAAGCACGCCCATGCCGATCGTTTTTTCGGCAGGGCTATCGTAACCATTCTTGAGCAAAACATGATAACGAACGATAACACGCGCTCATAACATGCGGGGTATAGAAGGGCAGAGGAGCGGTATGCATTCATTCACACACCATTCCCTTCGAGAAGCCGCCGGGAAGTGGCTGAGGAGGTCGAAATTGTGCAAACACGTTTGTTGGCTATTACGATGTGTTTATTTCCAAGCTGACACTCACAAAATTTTTGAAGGAGGGTTACGGTAGCCCTGCGGAAAAATGATCGGCATGAGCGTGCTTGTGACCCAAATGGGCGTACGCAGAACGCCGTAGAAAGTACGTGGGACCCGAATATAAGTGCGTTGGACACCGTAGCAAGTGTCGGACCCAAATGGATGTGCGCAGAACGCCGTAGAAAGTGTGCAGGACATCAGTGGGAGTGTGCAAGATGTAACAGAATGTGCGCAGGACATTAGTGGGAGTGTGCAGGATGTCATAGAAAGTGTGCAGGACATCAGTGGGAGTGTGCAGGACTATAGTGGGAGTGTGCAGAACCTCATAGAAAGTGTGTAGGACATCAATGGAAGGGTGCAGGACATTAGTGGGAGTGTGCAGGACATCATAGAAAGTGTGCAGGACATCAGAGGGAGTGTGCAGGACGTCATAGAAGGGGGGGGGACATCAGTGGGTTTACTTTCATCTAACACCACCAGGCATAAATCATGTTAGAAAGGGAACCTTTAGGAAAAATAAATGAAATTCCTGAAAGTTAGGTTCCTGGCAAAAGTGAAGATTTGGCATGGCCATAGAAATATACTTAGTTAAAAAGGGAAGATAAAGAAAAATGAAAAAAAGTTTCGAAATATTCCTGAGAACGATTTGGCGTAGACTAATTTGTTTTTCGGGAAATGAAGTGAAATAGTTGAAAGTACGATTTGGCAGTCGAGTTTGAACCAAATATTGATTAGAGTTGTGCAAAACGAGAGATCGCTTTGTCTGTGCTTCTCCGTAAAACATATCGAAGCAAAATCACCCGTGATATGGAACAAACAGTCGATTTTACTTCACTTAATACGTGAAGACCGCGGCATTCCAGCTACCAAACGAGTTTTTACTGCTTACCTTATCACGCGTGATTTTGCTTCGATATGTTCTACGGATAAGCACAGACAAGGCGATCTCTCGTTTCGCACAACTCTTATCAATAGTTGGTTCAAACTCGACTGCCAAATCATGCTTTCAACTATTTCACTTCATTTCCCGAAAAACAAATTATTCTACGCCAAATCGTTCTCGAGAATATTTCAAAACCTTTTTTTCATTTTTCTTTATCTTCCCTTTTTTAACTGAGTATATTTCTATGGCCATGCCAAATCTTTACTTTTGCCAGGAACCTAAAAATTCAGGAATCTGGGGTTTATTTGTCGATTTTCCGAAGTTTTCGACCTGATTCGTTCGAAGCTTTTCATCGGGGAAATTTTTATGGCGAATGGCGACTTTTGGCGATTTCCGGAGTGCTACGACAGATATAGCTCAAATTGTTCTGGGGGTGATTTAGAGTGCTGAGCACGAATCTGAGGTTCGTTTATCGATTTTTGACAGATGACGGTAGGATACGATGAGTACACGGTACTTTGGTAAAGTCTCAGATTTGACTAAAAATTTGTATGCGGGGGATATTCGGGGTGGCGAACACGAATTTAATGTCCATTTGTCGATTTTCGAAATGCTAAGGTATGTTCAACCCCCAAATGGCATGGTACGTACCGTAACCTATAGTGAACTTCAGGATTTCGACAAACGGACTTTAGATTGGTGTTCAGCACCTTAGATTACCCCTTCAAACAAATTTTGAGCCGAATCCGGAAATTTTTCTCAAAACGCTCCGAAAATTTCATGGGGGCGGTACACTTACCTTGCCGAAAGGTCTTGAAAAACGCGTGCACCTTTTTTCACAGTGGTTTTAGGCAGCTTCGAAGATCACAATCGGATTCTACGCTAAAAACGGTTAGTACATTTTATCCGGAATGGCCAGGCTGACTAAAAGTAGTTTCCTTGTGAGTAACAGTCTTTGCACCTATAAGCCCTTACGCAATATATATGTGCCTCATCCCTCACAACGCAAATTGTTTCAACTATAGTAGGTGAAGAACTAGTAAGAGCATGCCCCACCTGATTTTTTTGTAACCAAGCTGAGGAAATCGAGTTTACGTCTGCCTCTGAGGGGACGCGGTTGTATACAATAATGAGAGGTCGCTACGGATTCGCTCTATGCCCAATTTGAGACACCATTAAAAGCTTATGCCTCTCGATGGGAGAACATTCATGTATGTTGTTGCTAGGTTTTCCGCCATTATATGCACGTGTTTTTTTTACATGGATGAAAACGGATTGAGAAGTTGGTGAGGCTCGGATACGCGTTGAAGTGAAAGAGTAGCTGAAGAAAAGCATCAAGAAAGTTTCGCCTTCTAGTTCACTTTGCTTCAAGAGGAACGCGTTCTAAGCTGAGATTTACCATGCTTAGGTCTCTACACTGAAGTCGACGCTCTACATCAACGCTTGACACTGGGAAGGTGCCGACATCTCTCAACGCCATCTCAAGCGACAACGGAAGGTCGACTTTGTCTGTTTGGGTATGCTCCATGAAGACTGCCAGATCGTCAACTTCAGCGTGCTCTAAGGACGCTACCGAGTCCTGCCTGGGAACTGCCACCTGGACGTAGGCCGAAGTTTCTGACGGGTGTGGTGAAGGAGGATTCAGAATCACTTCGCACAGCTCTGTGTAGATTGGTATTGATTGGGCCGCGAATTGCTATGGGCTATTGACCACTGAATGGTGGCTTTGCCCGTTGAAAAGTGGTAACTCAATAGCCTCGCGGCTTCTATGCAATACCGTGTCCGCTCGCCAAATACCTTGACGCTTTCAGTTCTCCCATTGACCCCGCGTTTAGTGCTTGTCAGACATGTGGTCTTCCGGTGGAGCTCAGACCCCCTCCTTCCGCCACTGCGCAGCTCAGACCCCCCGGTGTGGATATCCACACCCCGCGCCGAACCCTGGTCTCAAATGTCTTTCAGTTGAAAGAGGGGAGGGTGGGCCTCAATAGAGGGGGTGTTCTATTTTTCAACGTCCACCGGAAGAGGGTTCAATTAGAGGGAGGGTTCAAATAGAGTGGGGGTGTTCAATAACAGAAAATACGATATCTAGGGTCAGAGATCGCAGCAGCTGCAGACGTATGTAGATTCAGAAACGTTAGTGGAAGTACATCAACTGGTATGAATTTCGTTGAAAACGTTGTCTGCAACCAGTTGTCGATCCCTTGTGAGCCCACCAATCCAGAGTACTTTATCTATGAACCAACAAATCTAATGGGAACATCACCTGCAAAGAGAACATCGTATCTCAAATGGGGATCACAGTTCCTTCAAAGACTCTTTGAACAATGAAAATTTGGCTAGGTACGCCACTTGTGAGCATAACTATACCACATTATCTTTTATTATTTCTGTGTAGACAACACTTACACATAATATTTATGAAAATACCACAATAAACCTTTATCGAGTTATTATTATTATTAGTGAATAAATAGAACAGATTCATGCCGATTTAGCTTTGTAACCATCATCAATAAGTGCAATATTATTCGTCAAAGTTGGCACCAACTTGGCGTCGTTGGATGCCGTGCCGCTCCCGTATCCAACATTCATGGAAAATTCCATCACTGGTCTCCCATAAGTCGAAAAGCCGCCGCCATCAGACCGATATCCATAATTTGTATTATACATGGCATCCTGATTAGTGCTGCCATACGAATTTTGTACTGGATTGCTATAACCATTCGACTGGTATCCATAATTTGGTGAAGTGTGGTCTGCCGTCTGTGTGGGTCTGTAGTAGTCGTATCCACTTGTCTGGGCGCCGTAACTGTGAGACTGTCCATACTGGTTAGGGTAACTGGTCGGATTCGCAGTTGCCTTGCTCTGCCAGCTATTATCAACGTTGCTGTACCCCATCTGGTTGCTGTACCCATTCTCATAACCATAACTCGTTGTGCTAGCTGGGAGCGTCTCATAGGATGATCCTGTACTTCCCGTGTTGTAGCTGTATGTAGGCTGCGGTTCACCTCCTTGACTTGCTGTTGCATAGTTCGTTCCTGTTCCGAAATAGTAACTTTCTTGACCAAAACGGTCATAATTCGAAGTAGGCCGTTCACTGCCGTAGACTTGCTGCGTTGGGTTACTATAGGCATCCGAAGCAGCTCCCTGGTAGCTAGAATAGTCTGCGCCTGACATTTTCCCCATTTGCGCATTTCCATAGTTATCACCTGTTTTCTGGCTGAATCTGTACTCATCGCCCTGATAGCCCTGTTGGGGCCACGACGATTGTTGAATGGGAACCTGCTGCCACCCTGTGTTATCGTAACCCTGAGCAGGATTACTGTAAACACCCTGTTGTCCGTAGCTTTGTCCAGCGTTGTTCGTGTAGCTCTGACCGCTCCACTGCTGATTGCCCATGCCATTCTCCATTTGCGTACCATAACTCGAGTAGTCGTTAGTACCGTATTGACCCGTTATACCGTAGTTCATATCAGAACTAGTCTGGTGACTGGCGCTGTAAGGATTCTGACTGCTGCTGTACATAGAAGTATCAGGACTACCATACATCGTAGTTGGAGCTGAGTATAAGCTCGAACGGTCCACCGTCCAGCTACCTGGAACAATATGTTTTCAGCGAACTACAAGGGGAAGAACGACATTCCCTAGCACATATGTAGGTTAGCGATCACAGAAGTTGTTGTTACTATGATAAAACTAGGTCGTGGAATCTGCGTTTTGAAGCTCCTTCCTTCTAAACTGATGAAACGTTTGCGCAGTCGTTTGAATCACCTGTTAGGCCTCTTTCAGAGTTCGATAGCCGAGCGAGCCGACGGGATGATAACCATGAGCATCGATCGCGTCGCACGTCGATCTGTATTCAGAACACGCGATCGCGGCGATCAGCGATAGAAGTGTGAAATAGGCCTCAGGTTCGGTCTCGATTGATTATTACAGACAAATAGCGGTTTGAGTTGTACTCATGGTAACGTCATTCTCTAGACGGCGGGTAGCGGCGTCAAATCCGGGGTTGAACGTGTCAAGCGTGTGGGGTGGCGCCGTCATGGAAAACCGATCGATATGGCGCAGCGTTTCAGTTTCTCCATGTCCAACACTCTTTCTTCAACCTTCTTCTCCCTTTCTTTCCCTTCCATCCTCTTTCCTCATCTTCTTAAAGGCATTGGACACGATGAAAAACGTTATTGAAAAAACTACAAAAATCAGCTTAGATATAAAACAGCTCAAAAACTATGAAGGTAGCGCGGTGAAAAACGGGCTAGAATTAGAGTTATTGAGACCCTAAACTTCCAGTTCGTGCACACGTGCACAGAAAGATCACAGTCTCATGCCAAGCAGTCGAAAATCATCGACACTCAGAGGAAGAAATGAATGCAAATTTACCTAATAAAACAGTTGAACAACGAAAGCAAGCACTTCAGTCAATGTTTTTGACTAGATGTGTACATAAATCCGGAAGTTCATTAATTGAAATTCAAGTCCAAGCCAGCTGATGTTCTTGATATTAGAGATCATCGATGCCCATGATGTGGGGTAGACTCGTCCACCATCAAAAGACAAGAAAGTTTAGGCTTCGAATTTGGCCCAGAACAGCGTTTTTTTCGCGATTTGTTCTCATAGGTCCTACTACTCGAGACCCAGAAAAGGGTTTAGAGAGGAAAAGAAGACGAGCATATTTGAGCGCGACCACTGCCTTTAATTGTCTGATAACTTTCTGATAGTTGCTCGTGTTTTTTTTTGCGCAATTCGCAGCTTATTTGTGTTTATCTCCAATGCTGGATGGTTTTAATTTCAGGAAAGCGCAGAATGATTTTTTGTACAAATATAACATTTTAAAGGATGAGGAAAAAGATGGAAAGGAAAGAAAGGAAAAAGAAAGATGAAGAAAGAGTGCTGAGCACAGAGAAAATGAAACGCTGCGCCATATCGATAATTTTCCATGACGGCGCCGCCCCACAGGCTTGATCCAACGCGGCCACCCCCGTCTAGAGAACGACGATACATGAGAGTTGGAGAGCCGTCAATGAGTTGACCGCCTATGCACGTCCCGTCTCCTTAATCCCTTCTCTGGGGATCACAGTTCACTTGACATTCTCAGCCTGCCCAAGGCTACGGGTAAAAGACTTGAGGTGCCAAACCGCTTGAGGAGTCGGAAGAGCTTCTGGGTGTGGTAGACATCCGCAATCGGACAGCACCAAGGCTGCTAGACGGCGTGACTCTACTTCTGTGACCTGCCTTACCATGAGGCCGGGATTGTTAAAGGCAGTGTTCACGATAAAATGAATAGGCGTGTTGGCTGTTCATTATCCTCAATTAATGATGGTGATAGAGGATACTGTAGCTTGTTCTAGCGAATGGAAGAGCTTATCAATCTCTCATACCCATTCATAATCGAAAGCAATGAACAGCCAGCACGCCCATTCACTCCGTTGTGAATGCTGCCTTCAAATACAATGTCCACGATAATTTTCGTCCACGGTTTTTGGCCGGAAATCGAAAGTTCAGGGTCTCATTGGAGCCCCGGGGTCGAAAGAATGAACGAAGACAAGCCCGAAAAAGCTCTATACGGCCACGAAATCCGCTCGCGCTAGCCCTTCCGCTCGCCGTCGAGTTTTCTGAGGGAAAGTTCGGTCCGCTTCTACATTAGCATTGGAGCGCGAGCGCGGCTGAGTTTTAGCATTGGGACGCATTTGCGCACGCTGCCTACTTCAGGCCCATGCCGGCGAAACTGATCCACCCTTGAAATGTGGCTTCCAGGAAGAAGAGCTGATTTTGGATGTTTTGCAGCATTTTTCATGATTCTTTCTTCACTGATGAAACAGTAAGACTCTAAACCTTCGTTTTCTGGTGGAAATCGACAACAATTTTTATCGTGGACACTTCCTTTAACGTGGCAGAACGGCGTAGTGTCACAGAGGTTATTGTTACCATGATAAAAATAGACCGTGTAATCCGGACTTTGAAGCTCCTTCTTTATCACACGTTGAAACGTTTCACCGTCGTTCGAGCCACCGTTAGGTTGGTCATGAGTGATTATTACAGGCAAATAGCGGTTTTAATTGTATTCATGGTACATGAAAATTTGGGAGCCGTCAATGAAGTAACCGCCTATGCACTTTCCGTCTCCTTAAAGGCAGTGTTCACGGTAGGAATCGTTTTTCTGCTTTTCCGCCTATCTTGAAGACGGTCCCATGCTGATTCCAATGATGTTTTTGGAATCGTGCAAGACCCTCTGGAAACGGAGTTATGGTTCCTCAAAGATTGAGCTAAGCAAACATGGTGGACGAGTTGCCCGAGGCTTGTGACTTCCGTCTTTTGCAACCGATGTATGCGAGCTGACCTGAGTAAAGAGAGAAGTCGAGAATAAAGGGCAGAACGGGGCTGTTAATCGGAAACCATCGCTCATCTCACAATCTCGAGCATTCATTTGTTCACGCCGGTGGGCGTGGAATGTGCATCTGGGTGTGACTAGCTGACGGGTGTCCAACTTTGAGGCCGTAAAGGACCGTTCCAAGCTCAATTTTCGTAGTTTTTTTAACGTTAGGATTCCGCTAGGCCCCGCAGCTGCCGATCTCCACCAAAAAATCAGACATGGTTTTTAGCGTGGACACTGCCTTTAATCTTCGTTTTCTGGGAATCACAGTTCACTCAACATTCTCAGTCTGCCCAAGGCTACGGTTAATATTCGTGAGGTGCCGAAATGCTTAAGGAAACGGAAAAGCTTCTGGGTGTGGCGGAGATCCGCCATTGGACCCAGGCCCAGGCTGCTAGACGGTGTGACTCTACGTCTGTGACCTGTTTATTTCAGACGGCAGGGCTCCATGATCTCCTTGTTAGGCTTTGTCCAGTAGATGGAAGAGGCGCGATCATTCCGGCTGGCCATGTCGCGTTCGCGACATCATCGGCCAGAGGGGATTTTACGCGCGCGGCGTTCTACCGCCACAGATTCTTCCATTCGCTAGACTAGATTCTGAAAGGAGGCTCTACTTCCACCGCGGAAGGGCGCGCTGGTACGGTTTGAATTCGAATCTGCGCGCGAAGCTATCTCAATCGATTATAAACAATGTCGAGAAAGGAAATTTGTCTGAGAAATCAAAGTCACTAGGTACCGCCCAAGAGCAGTCTTCGGCTCCTCCCCATTGTCACCATCAATGAAAGTGTACCCGAGGCATGCACGATACCAAGCTTCTTGTGTATCAGACGCCACAACATCAGTGAAAAACAATCCAAAAATCGCGAAAATCACTCCGGTAGGGCTCTTGTATGATGGCAGTAGGCAATTTTATCGAGCTTCCATTTCACTAATGCCTAATGGTAAGATGTTTTGTGATAACTGGGCCCCAGCGCGCGTGCGACTGCTCTAGTCAGACAGCGACAGTCAGAGAGTCCGGACGAGAGTCCACATGGCTTCACCGCGTGCGAGTGCGCTACGGATTGTAGGCGCACAGCACACCGACGGAGGAGCTCGGACGAGTTTTACGTTCTGATTCGAGGCGCGCGGTGGAAAACCGTTCTGTTTATTCCGTCGCTAGAGCGCGTTCAGTGTTCCGCACACGCACACGAGGGAAGCAAGTAGATTCTATTGGTAAATAGAGAGTATGCACTTGACGGAGTGAGAATCTTAAATTCGGGCCAGCACTCTAGTGTTCTATAAAAGCAGAACTCACGCCGTTTAGCGGGAAGTCTTTAAACATGACGCGTCGCTAAGGGACCACGATGCTAGTAAACAACGAAGGCTGACTAGGGAAGCGTAGAGTAGATACTACCCTCAGAAATTTTAGGTCCTTATGCTAACCAATGGCTTGAATTTCCACAACTTACCATACGCACCTCCGTTCGTACCAACTGTTCGCCCCTGCCACATTTGCGCCTTTTCACTGTCAATGCTACCTGAAATTTCAAATATTGTAATCACACCATGTTCAAGTGCACGAGAAAAAGTCAGCCTCGTGTGTGGATTTAGATTGGCCAGTCGTCATACTTTTAGTGTAATCTGAATGAGTCCACACCTCTCCATAATACATCTGCGCGCGTCGACACCCTCCCCTAGTATCGAGACTGGCTGAGCGCTCGACCACTCCGATACTCAGACAATGTGTGGACCGACCGAGGGCAAATTACGTACCGACCGCGAAATGGGAGAGGTTCGGAATGCAAATTAGCGCGGTCGATACGCACCGCCACGCGGTCAGTACGCATTGCCGCCCTGTCGGTACGTCATGGCCCGCACTCGCTACGCATTGTCACGCGGCCATTACGCACCGCCACGCGGTCAGTACGTCCATATATGGAAAATTTGCCTGGTATATGCACAGGCCTTTCGCTAAATTTAGTCGAGTGAATAGTGGGGGCCGCTGCGATAGATTGCCGCTCACGATCGAAACTCCGCTGAGGCGTCGTTTATACTTTGATAGCCGAGCGGCGCGGCCAAGTGCAATCCTATAATATTGATTGTACCCCACCGCGTAATAAATATTGTAGAAGTGCCCTGTGCCACGTTGGTCGGCGGCGCAATTATAAACTACGCCTGACCAACGGTGTCTCGAATGCCGCACCACCGCCGCCATTGATTGCGTCTGGTCCGATCGCTCTATTACATTGGGCGAGAGGCCTATACACTCTTTTCTTAGGAATGTTACCATAGGCTACTGCGGGACGGAAGCAGCCCCGAGGGTGAGATATAGGGAGAGATAGAAGAGAGAGAAAAAAGAAAATGGCTGGCATGCGACTGGGTCCGCATTAGGCCCCTTTCACAGTTATTTTGCCGTCTGACGTCCGGCAATGCTATACGACGTCGCGCGCGGCGCCCACTAGGCCTGTGGTAGAGCAACCGATAATATCGACCATCCCACCATCAACGGAGAAATTTCTCACCGACGTCGAGCGCCACATTGCGACGTTGGTCATCCGGCGTCGCACTGCGGCACTCCACGACGCCGCAGTTCTATCTTATAACGTGCCGGACGGCGTCGTCCGGCAGACTGTGAATGACGCATTAGACTGCAGTTCGCATGGCCGCGCTGATACTTTGCATTCCTCTTTGTGCGTTGGCGCAAACTCGGTGCGCATATGTTATAACATACGTCCACCGAGTTTGCGCCAACACACTATTAGAAGTGCAAAGTATCAATGCGTTCCGTGCCGACTGTATGTAAACATCGGCACCAAAAATTTGTATGAACAATCGATGCGATATTCTAGGCCAGCTTAGTGGAACTTTAGGTCGCACCGTATCCTCAACGCTCGTCTGTCACAGGTGCTATCGGCGAGACTGCAGACAAGCTCACATTCTTATCGTGCTAGACTAGAGATTTTGACGCGTTTGTATAGCTTCGTGGGTTCCACGTTATATGCGAGAGGTGGCTAGTGTGTGGAACTGGTTTACAGCGAGCGGTTGCGTTGTGTGCTCGCTCTTCGTCGGGTTGTTTCTACGTACCATATTTAGGCCGGGATCATACTTCTCGCGACAGCGACAGTGCAGAACAGGCTAATCGATTTGCGATCGATATCAGTGGTAAACGTTGCGCCGCGTCGCTCGACGGCGGAAGTACTGTGCTTCTCTGGGCCGAATTCCGGTCCGCAATTGCGTCTCGACACGCTTTGCGGCCGCGCGCTTTCAAGTCGGAAGTGTTTCCAGCGCCGCAGCCGCCGATCTGTTGACTCAAGGTGGGTTTTAGAAACTGGAAACTAAACAAAATCGAAGAAAACGCTATAAAAAAGCCATATCGAGTCGGGTTTGGCGCTGGAAACTCGGCTGACTCGAGCGCGTGCGGCCGCAAAGCGTGTCGAGACGCGATTGCGGACCGGAATTTGGCCCAGAGAAACACGGCATGATCCTGGCCTTAGATCGGCTTAGCCAACTGAAGGATGCCTTACACACAAAGGGTTTACCCACGCCATCCGTATGGCTCCTTTGTGCAACAAACTTCCGCTGAGATTTACATTTCATATAGAAACCTGTCTCACCATAACTGCCGAATGTGTGCTTGCCAGCATTACTTGCCCTGGTTAGAGCCCCCATATAATTCGGCTCTCCAGAAATTGTCCCTTGTGTCTCTGGTATGCCTCGGTAGCCGCTGAAAGAGAGCAGTTCAGTCGATCGCAGCTGAAAGGTATCCTTCGAAGCAAACTGCATTACCTCAGATATGGCTCTCCTGTGTAATCTTCTCGATATGGATATGACGAGTAACTGCTGCCAGTCCGGACGGCTTTTCTCGAAAACGCGCCTGAAACGATGGCTCCTTGAAAAGCAGTCCTCGGTGCAGGGAGGAGCAGAGCTGCGAATTGCAAGTTTCGGCGCCAGCAATCGCTGAGGTATGTTTTTATAGAAGCCGATTATACTCCTGCCGCCGAGCGACGTGGCGGAGTGCAATCTTAAAATATGGATCGCGCTGCGTCCCGTGGTCTATATTAGGAAACGCTTAAAGTTTCGCGAGCGGCGCGGCACAGTGCATTTCCGTGATATCGATCGTGCCGCGCTGCCCAAGCAATACTACAGAAATGAATCGTGTTGCGCAGCTTGGCGGCAAAGTGTAAAAGACGCCATACACTAGCGAAAAGCACCCGCACTCACAGTACCGCAGCGTGTGAAGTTGGAACTCACACAGTTTCGCGCAAAACTACGCAATATTACAGATAGACCAAAACTTTTTCGACATTTCGGTTGTATTTTCCCGATATTTTGCTTTTCTGTCGTAAATCTGTTGCGAAAATCTTCTATTATTCTCCCATAGCAGAACGCCGTTTATGCAATTTTCGTAGTTTGAACAAATGTGATCCTGATTGGACTAGTGAGATTTTGCAAATTTCCGATCGGGTAGGCTCCGCAACGACGCGGAGCGCAGTGCCTTGGCATATGTATACTCTATTTAAGAGCAAAACTTACTGCCGTTGATCGCCTGCGTGTGCGCGCGTATGTTGCGTCTCCTTTTCCCCACACTTTCTCGTTGTCTCTACCTTCGCTCCGCACGAGCACGCAAAGGAACTAACTATGTTTGCCTCCGAAACAGAGGATAAAGCCCTAGTAAGACACCGGCGGGACGCTGCGGAAATCGCAAGGCAACTGTCACTAATGTACACCTCCCCTATGCTGATGCACTCCAAAAGGAGCAGTTGACACAGAAAAATGCAGCAGAAAGTCACAGCGGGCAGTCATGCACGCCACCGCCCCGCGCGCTGTGTCGTTACGGGACCTACCCCGTATGAACCTTGCCAAGTTCTACCAGCTGATTATTTTCCATTGTAAACTAACGTCAGCATGAATCCGGAAGAGACTTAACGCGAAGCTGGTTGGAGGTTGACGCAAACTCGGTGCCATATGCTATAACATAGGTGCATCGAGTTTGCGCTAACCTCCAATGTGGGAACGTAAAGTCTCTTCAGGATCCATGCCGATGTTATGTCCAAAAAATAGAAAAATTTGTCGAGGATCGCGGCAGTGAACGGAGAAATAGAATAACAGGAGATTTTTGCAATCAATGCCAAATAGAAGACCGAAATATCGGCAAATTTCAACACGAATTTCCAAGAACTTCTGGTCTGTAATATGGCCCCGTTCCTAATCCACACGGCAAGCCGTGGCAGCGTCAACGCGGGACGTTTTCATTCCGCCGATGTTTAGCTAAGGCCTAAAATTAGAACCGTACTAACGAGCGGCCACATTTCCATTCCATCACAATACACAAATTGAATTGAACAAAAATTAAATTTACAACAAATTGAATTTTCACATATGAAATTTCAAGCTGAGAGCTGTTTTCAATCTGATAGCTGTTTTTCTGATCTCGTCTCCTTCGATGTGAACTAACCTCACGTTTTAATGGGGAAATTCAAAAATCACATCATAAAATTTGCTTTATAATATAGAGAATACAAGTAAATTGAACAGATGGAAAAAATTTAAATTCATACTACCAAACAAAGTTCATCAGAATTGTTTGAAGGTTTTCCGGTTTCAGCTTTGATATTTATACCTGGTTATCGTTGAGTACTCCAATTCGTCTCCTAAATTCGCTGAGTACCACTCTCGCATCAAGACAGGATCACCGGCCGGATTACGAGAGTGGTATTGAAAAAAGGGCCGGAGTTCTCGCAGCATATCCGGCCCTGAGTGCACCAGCAAATGCTACCGCATTCTTAACAATGAATTCTCAGCAACCAGGGGCCGGACGCATCAACGCTCCGGGTTGGTGTAGGGGCAGGGCAGCCGGCGTCTTTGAATATCTCTGTAGATCACAATATCAAGCGTGCCCCTGTAGTGTCCTTGGCTTCCCCAGCCGCCCCAGCTAGGATGTTGGGCGCCTGGGGAAGGGACAAGCACGACTGATTTAAGGATCTGCGAAGATCCACAAAGGCGCCGACTGCCCAGCCCCTGCCCAAACCGGAGCGTTGATGCATCCGGCCCCCACGTTGAAACAAAAGCTAGGAAAGAGCACAATATGTCCACGGATGCATCTAGATCTCAGAACCACTACTAATATTTGAATGGCTAATAGTAACGTAAAGCTGGTCAGAAATTAGGAGGATCGCCGTAAGATATGTGACAAAGTCCGCAGCAAGCAGCCGGCGCTATTTAATTTACGCGCAGGATTACGGAAGCCTTACAAAAAAGTTTTGCACCGATATTGCCATCTCGACACACTGACTCCATTAAAGGCAGTGTTCACGATGATTTTCGTTCCCGAGTTTTCCACTCAGAACAACGCCTTGGCAACCAAGTCCTACCAAAATCACGAAGAAACAGCGAAAAACGCACTAAAACGTCTCATTTCAGTGACATTATTCTCTGACCTGGACAAGCTGTCCGGTTGGATGACCATGTTCGCGTGGTTGTCATCGGTTAAAAATGGGGCTAATCAAAAATAGAAAAATATTTCAGGCAAAACAGTATTGGTTAGGGTCCAAAGGAAAGAACGAAGCGACAGAAAGCAGAAAATTGCAAAGGCGGATCCACAAAAGATTTCATTGTCACAACGAACAGCTCAAGTGAGAGTAAAATGGTGGGGTGAGAGTAAAGTATTTGTTGCCTTTCTCGAGCGTTTTTCTCGATTTCTTCGACATTTCAGTTCTACCCGGTGGCCTAACAATCGATTTAGCGATTAATGTAAAAATCGAAGATTATCGTGAACACTGCCTTTAGGGGGAGGTTCACTGAGTATTGGATCAAAAAGAAATATGAATTTTCCGATCAAAAGATTAAACTTACCTTCACGTGGAGTCCTTGCCGAAGACGAAGGACGGGATCAATAGTGGGCTTGGGTCGGGACGCGCAGTCTCATTTTCGCGCCTCGTTTGATTTCAAACGCTGCTTGAACCAAGCCGCCGCTTTCATGCGTGCGTTCGCGCTTCAGGAACTTCGCAGGACATGCTGGCATCTACAGCACCTACGCAGCATATACTGATTGGTATACTGTAAGCGTTACATATTCTCAGAAAACCGCGACACGCATTGAATGCGGCGATTGCCTGAGTTGTCGACCAATCATTACTGAGTGGGCGTACGCGCAGTATATGCTGCCATGACCCTGCAAGTCGGAAAAGAGGCGGAACCTACGAGAGAGGTATTCAGCGAGTTCCAGAGGCTGTACACCTTTAACCTGAAGTAAAATTTGTTTCCGTCATCGCGTGCGTGTGCGCGCGTATGCTGCGCCTCTTCCTGCACCACTATTCCTCGCTGTCTCTACCCTCTATCCGTATTTACATGCGAAGTAACAGACTGAATTTAGCTACGAAATATAGAATATTTACATTCTGCAAAGATACGGCCGAGAAATAGGAGACCAAGGGTTTTTGAACAACGAACTTGAAGCCTTCGCGCAGCTTGTAGCGTAACTTGTTTCTTCGATTTTAGCTAGGGTTTCTCACATTTCAGTGTTACGTGGATGTTCAATAAAACATGTTGAATGCGAGATACATGTAATCCACGGCGACGGAAAAAGGCGGTGGTGCGGTTGCGAACTTCCACTGATACACCGTAGAATCCATCTTTTTTCCGGAACCGCTGTGATTGATCAATCAGTATACTGTGCTTGTCTGGGCCAAATCCCGGTCCGCAATGGCGTCTCGACACGCTTTGCGGCCGCAGGCTCCGATTCGGAGAAGCTTCCAGCGCCGCAGCCGCCGATCTACTGACTCTAGGTGGGTTTCGGAAACTGGAAACTAAGAAAAATTGGAAAATTTTGAACAAAAAAGCCACATCGAGTCGGCTTTGGCGCTGGAAACCCGACTGACTCGAGCGCGTGCGGCCGCAAAGCGTGTCGAGACGCCATTGCGGACCGGAATTTGGCCCAGAGAAGCACAGTAATTCTCCACTGATACGAATACGCTTGTGGGGCAATGAACATAATAACTCACCGATAAATCACATCTGATTCCAAAAAGTGATTTATACAGCAAAGACTACAGTATATTGATAAAAGTACGTAACCTCACCATTGCAATTTCCGTAGCCTTGTGCAATAGTAAAATCGATAATGTTGATTATCGATCGATGACGTGTCATGAGTACGGATCGGAGTTCAGACTGATCTCTGACGACCTGGTAAATTGGCTGCAGATTCACCTAAAGGTCCGAGTGTGTGTCAATCGATTATGCGAGCCTATTCGAGCGCGTTGCGGCCGGCTGGGTTCGGCCACAAGGGGAGGATTTTCCACCTCAGCGACCAAGGCATTGCATGGCCAGACGGCCACAGTTGGATCAGCCTAGACCAGGACCGGGTGTGCGGCATTTGCCGTTTGCCGTTTGTCGGCCATTTTTGGGACTTTTTTGCCGT
The DNA here is from genome assembly GCA_029168955.1 of Aplectana chamaeleonis. Taxonomy (NCBI): domain Eukaryota; kingdom Metazoa; phylum Nematoda; class Chromadorea; order Rhabditida; family Cosmocercidae; genus Aplectana; species Aplectana chamaeleonis. Next base: position 1,536,536 of record JAPDOI010000124.1, on the reverse strand, counting down.
TTGCCGGAATTTTTGTTATTTTTCTGGCGAAACTCTGCAAAACATTGAAGGAAAAGCCGCCTATGCTCGCGACCATGTAGGCACTAGGGGTAATCCGAACATCCGTTGCTCGCTTAACCGTTATTTGGGGTTTTGACTCATCTGTGGTGATAGTAAATAAGTCTGAAAACGCGAGTGAACTCGCGGTAACTCCGCGGTAAGCTGCAGCTAAACGCGTGCTTTTTTTGACGATTTTCAGGAAAGGGACCAGACATTGCTGAAACTACGCACTCGCATGCCGCATTATGAGACACTAGATATGCGTAGTGTAAACGGAAAGTATTTACCTTGTTGGATGTAGTGCAGTAGATAGTGCAATCCCAAAACGGTGCTTTAATTTCTGTTCCAGAGTTTCGACAGATTCTAGTGTAGTTAAAAGAAGCAGGAAGCACTTGTGAGACACAGAAGCATTTGTGCGACACACGTGAGCAGGAACTATGACTAAGCATGCCGCGGCAGTGCCAGGAAAGTCCCGCGACTCTCCATTGTGCCGCTATAGTTGCACAGCAGTACCGCAGCAGCTCCGTGATAATTACTGTGCCGTGGAGATTCTGTTGCAGTGTCTTGAGGGTCGACAACGCCGCGACTTTGCCGCGACAGTACAGCGGCAGTTAAGTGTTGGAACCGCGCGAACTCCGCGAGGATGCATCAGCGACCCCGCGTCGACCACGTTTCAATGTTCTGTGTGGTAGAACGAGATTGTTGCTGGTTAAATAGCCTAAATTTGACGTACATCCTGGTTCTGCTAGGTAGCAGTAACGAGGATCCCCTCTTTCCCTATCAGATAGAGGAAGTAAGCACCGCAGGTGTGTATTTATGTTCGTGGGCCCACCCAGTTGTATTATGACTCATTTTATATGAGTTACTCGCTGTCGACCCTATTTTGCCGAAGCCACCGATCGCAGAGCCGCAGCCGCACCATAGCGGAGCCGCAGCTTCACTACCACGGAGCCGCATTGGCGCTATCGCGGGTCCGCGCGTGGGGCGGCATGACATTGCCGCTAAGACTCTGCGATAGTGCCGCTTCGGTGCCTGTAGGACCCGGAGCCGCTTCTTCGCGAAGCCGCAGCGACGAGTTCTTTGATTGCCACGGGATCCCACATGTCTTGTTTTTGTTCATTTGATGCCTCGAAATAGAGCTATGTACTGCCTTGAGTTGGAATTATTAGAATTTTGACAAAGGTAATGGAAAAAAAGGGAAAAAGTAGAGCGGCACATGTGAATAACTTCTGGGTGAATCTGAGGGATGAGGTTTTTTAAGTTTGCCAATTGCCGTTTGCCGGCCATTTCTGGGATTTTCTTGCCGATTGCCGTTTTCCGAAATCTCAAAATCGTTTGCCGTACATCCCTGGCCGGGACCACACACACCCGATTGGCGTCATGTAGATGCGTATCGACCGGGCTGGCTACGGCTGATCGGTCGACTATAACGGGCGCTCAATCGAGGTAAGTCGCTCAAAGCCTCCACGTAATTTGCGTCGGTTTTGTGCGCAAGCTGTTCAAGAATTTCTAGAGAATCGGAACACTGATGTTTCTTAATTCCATGGGATAGAAGTTACTACTTTTATCTCGTAATAGTTGGTCGGGAGGGCGTTTTCTCTACGAAGGAGGTAAGACAGATAGAGAGTCAGAGTGCACCCTCCCGGCGAACCATTCGGTGTCGACAGTTTGTGGCTCCTGGACCTCGTACGAACTCGAGTAATCGAAGGAATTAGCTTTTCGCTTAAATGTCAGAATGGTCTTAACGGTTTACTTAATGATTAGAAATTATTCTGGGCCCAAGTGTGGGTTTTTGCGGGAGTTGCTCAATTTTTACTTGCTCAAGTCCGAAACCTGTGGAATATCCGGTGAGGCAAACCACATCTACAGGCTCCAAAAAACCCGGATTTTTTGTGGTTCTTGCGCGTGCGGAAGCGCAGCGGAGGTTTAGAGGCAGCGAGAGGGCCGAGGCAGTAGCATCGCGTGCGAAGCACGCGACAAGAGTGATGAGAATTCCAATTTTACAGAGGATATGCTCTCGAATGGTGCCAAATATGTGATTAAACACAGAAAAAATTGAGATCGATGCCGCCAACAAGTTTCGGTCATTCTCATTTTTGAAAAAAAAATTTATATTTACCTCTTCTCGAGGGCTCTCGGGTACTGAGTAGTTGCCGCAGTTCTTCATTCAGTCCACTTGTTGGGCCTCTGGCCTTAAATCGAAGACCTTTACACATAACATTATTGCAAACAGTCATTTACTGGCAGATCTGAAGTAACACATTCATATAAAGTGTGTCCGAATGAGACTGGCCAATCATGCGCCCGTCGTACGTGGCAGGCGGCTGTCGTGGGCACCGCTCTTGGACGAGCATGCAAAACGACAGCCAGCCTTCCCCCTCAGCAACTGGCTAGGAGCGGGGTCGGCAGCGGCTGGCAGCAAGAAATCAATCAGCTCTGCAGCCGAGGGGTGTGGGGTGGCTGCCGTTTGAGCACTCGTCCGAGAGCGGCAGATGCGACGGCCGCCTGCCACGCACGACGGCCGCATGGTCGGCCATTTTCATTTGTACACACTTTAGAAGTCAACTTCTTCCCAAGTTTTTCAGCTGCATCAGCATATCTCAGCGGGCTAACCCGATTGGTCACTTAATCCACGAGATCCTCGCCCACGTCTTGGGCGTTTTTTTATAGTTATTTCTTGAGCACTTCATTCAGAAGGGACCTAATCTCACGTTTCTGCGCGAGAGAAAAGCAAGAAACCTTTCTTATAGTGAACGATGCCTGTGAGCCCCTCCCCAAATTCAAAAACAGCTGCGACGCTAACGCTGAACCCATTGGCACATTTCCACCTTATGCAACCCATAATGCGCAATTCAACAGACAATATTATTCTTTTCTCAGAGAATTTCTTATAGCTAAAACAAACATCGACTGTCGAAGATCGGTCCGATGAGCTCTGCTTCGCCTTAGAACGAATCCGTGCAATGGCTGGGAATGCTGCCGCCACTGAGCCTTGATCGTGGGCGATAAGAGGACGTGGCAAATCTGAATTACAGTCCATATCGCCCGAAATCTAATGACATCTTATGTGTTGATTTCAGTCTACCCCAACTGCGCACAATGTTCCGTCCACCTTTCTAGAAGCCGCACCCACATCAATGGCTTCCGTATTCGATTTAGTCTGAGGCATGGACCAAGCGGCCGGCCGTGCAGTATACTTGTTCCGAATCGAATAATCGGATGAATATCCGACTGTTTAAGTCCGATAAAAAAGTCGACTTTTTATTCGAAAAGTCGGATATTCGAAAAAGTGCTATATCCGACTATAGTCGAAAAGTCGAATATTCGAGAAAGTGCGATATCCGACTACAGTCGAAAAGTCGAATATTCGAAAAAGTCCGATATCCGACTACAGTCGAAAAGTCGAATATTCGAAAAAGTGCGATATCCGACCATAGTCGAAAAGTCGAATATTCAAAAAAGTACGATATCCGACTATGGTCGAAAAGTCGGATATTCGAAATGAATTTTATTTGGAACAAGTATACCGTGCAGTGTTGGCGGCATCACTGGCCAACAAGGTTTTGATTCGCGCGCGACGATCTACTGTCGCAGCCCCGTATATTCATCTTGCTAAATTTATTACGTGAAATCTACGCGTTTACACTAAACCCCGCTAACTCTTCCAGGTTGAAATTATTTATAATCCTGTGGAGAAGGCTCATCCAACGGTATAATAATGGCTAGAGTGTGAGTTTTGGTAAAAAAAAAGTTAGATAAAAGAAAAGCCTTCTGAACGGTAGTGTACTTCGAAGGAAACTTACAGATTTCCTTCGCGTGCGTGTGCGAAGCAAGGGCAAAGGCAGCGTGAAAGCGTGGTGAAGAAAGACTAGGAGCAGAGTACGCACACCCATTACTCTAGTGAGTTTCCGAAATCAGCCATACATGTTCAAATATACCTTTCCGCTTGGGTATCAAGACTATTTAAGATAAGCTTACGAACGATTTATGAAAGCAGAAATATTGTCGGAAACCCCTAATTTTTTCCGGTTTCACTATAGAGTTATAAGAAAACCAGCGTGCAAACCCCCATTGATTGCTGACAAAACTTTAGTAGTGTTACCATGATTAACCGATTGGATGAATGGGAGTGTTGTGAAACGGTAGCTGATAGTAGTATATCATTTCTCAGTAAACACACCGCCTTATAAAAGGACGGGAATGAGTAGTGCTTCCCAATTCGTTGGTTTCCGTCCTCAATCAAGGTTCTACACATTGTGCACGAACCACAACACTGGCGATCAGGACCTGGACCACAAGAAGAAACTCCAGCGGCCAGAAGAGAAAAATCGACGTCGTCGCAACTGGAGATGCCTGCTGCCATGCGACAGCACTCCGGCATGGATCGCGGAGCTGCTCGCCACGTAGTCACAGCAAATGCAGGTGCTGCAACAGCTCGTCACGGGGCTGATCGAGAAGGATGGACAGCAACCTGCTCCGACGCCGGTTCCTGCTTCCGTAAGCGACTCTTACGGTCTGACCTTCCCGTGTTCTGCTATGACACGGACGACGAAGCGACATTCGATGCCTGGTACAGAAGATATGGACCGGTGATAGACGATCGCGGTGCAACACTCAGTTAAGATAGGAAGCGAAACTGGGCATTGACCTGCCTTTAACAATCCAAAGTCTGATCAAGCTATTCGAACAGGAGAAGACTCTGATCCGACTTACTTAGGTTCGAATTCCTGTAATCAACTAGCCCACCCCTCACTATGTCACATGTGCCGTATCGTGATTTTGGAAACGCCATGAAGAAGAAATTCGAAGATGCAGCTATGAGCCGAGTCCACATTGAAAAATATCATTTATTGATGCCAGAAATTCACTATCTCGGCAACATTATTGACAGAGAAGGACGTAATCCGGACCCAGACAAAATTCGAGCAATCACAGAGATGCCTGCACCAAAGCATATCACTCAGCTACGCTCATTGCTCGGTATGATGAACTACTATGTATAGAGCTTTTATCAAGGAAATGCGTCGACTTCGCATTCCACTCGATGCTCTCCTGAGAAAGAACACTCCTTTCATCTGGTCTAATGAATGTCAAAGCGCTTTGCTAAAAGCGAAACGAATCCTGAGTTCACCGTTACTGCTGACCCATTACGATCCCCAACTGGAGCTAGTTGTTGCAGCGGACGCTTCAAACCATGGAATCGGAGCAGTTATTTTACACCGTTTGAAAATACCAACGTTATCTCCTTGGACGAATCCTTACCCCATTAATCGTCTACAAACCCCTCGTTACAATTTTTGGAAACAAAAATGCTATCCCTATCTACAGTGTGAACAGACTTCTCCACTGGTCCCTCATTCTCCGTGGTTACGATTTCAAAATCGAATACCGCAAAACGACAGATTTCGGTCAAGCCGATGCACTCTCGCGATAAATCGCAGGTGGAAGATCCGCTATCGCCGAAGATGTCGTCACCACTCAAACAGCATTGGATGTGGAAGCACAATGCCGTGCAATCAGCAGAAGTCTACCAGTCACACTGAATACCTTGGCCAAAGAATTTAAAAAGGATCAAATCTTTAAGGAAATAATGGAATACGTTCGACAAGACAGATGGCCAGATGGTCTCATAAACCCCCACTTGACGTCTCCCGCTACTACACTCTACGTCAATCCCTTTCCCTTCACCACGACTGCCTATTTTTCGGTCCCCGCATCGTCATCCTAACATAACTTCGCCACCGAGTACTCTAACTACTACACGACGGGCATCTTGGAGCGACACGGATGAAAATGCTTGCCCGATCCTAGTGGACGAATATCACTCAGGAAATCGAATAATTCGTCAGACGTTGCACAGAATGCCAGAAAAAGGCAAAGTCACCCATCAAAGCAGAACTGTTTTCATGGAAGATTGAAGAGCGATTATTGTCACGAGTACATATCGACTATGCAGGCCCAATACACGGAAAGATGTTTCTTGTGGTAGTCGACGCCTACTCAAAATGGCCAGAGGTAATTGAGATGTCCTCAACAACTAGCAAGGCAACAATCAAGGAACCCACTCGACTCTTCGCACAACTCGGCAATCCCGAAACGCTTGTGTCGGATAATGGTACGCAGTTTACTTCATTAGACTTTTCCAAATTCTGCAGGACTAATGGTATCGTTCACATTCGATCGCCGCCGTACCACGTGCAGTCAAATGGACAAGCTGAGAGATTTGTCGACACTTTCAAACAAGGATTACATAAGCTGAGCAGCATGGAATCAACATCAGATGCATTGCAAAAGTTTCTTGTAACCTGCCGTCGCACCCCATGCCCCTCCTCACCCGAAGTACGATCACTATCACAAAACTTTCTTAGTCGACAACTTCGAACAACCCTCTCCCTTCTGAATACCTCTCGCAGCAACCCTCAAAGCGGAAATCATTCCATGAAACAACAGTCCAACCGTCACAATGGTGCGCGTCCGAAACAGTTCAATCTCAACGACCTGGTGTGGGTCCGAGATTACCAACAAGGACGTAGCCGTTGGACTGCTGAAAATGTCCTTTCCCGCCAGGAAAACACAGTCTACGCTACACTAATCGATGGAACTATTCAGCGACGTCATGCTAATCAAATGCGCCCACATGGTGCGATTCAAGCTGAAGAATCACTGCCAAATCTGTTTGACTCTCCAATGGAGCCGCACATGCGTGACAAGCCGATTCTAAGAGCATCTACAACGTCAGCTTCGCCTATAGATGATGAACCAATCGCCACCGATACTTCAACGACAACTTCACTTGACACTGCAATGGATACAATGCCGCCATCGGATTCCACGACACAAGACTATGGTACAACGTTCACAACGGCAACGAAATCCATCATAGCGACTGAACATTGATCCATTTCCTAAGTCGTACAAGTAATTGTCAGATGAATGTTCCTTCCAACATTAATCTTAGGGGGGAGGTGTCGTGATAAGATAGCTGATAGTAGTATATCATTTCTGAGTAAACACACCGCCCTATAAAAGGACGGGAATGAGTAGTGTTCCCTAAATCGTTGGTTGCTGTCTTCAATAAAGGTTCTACACATTGTGCACGAACCACAACAGGGAGATAGGGGTCGGCGGTTTCAAAATTTAGAGCAGTTTCTTTAGCACTAAAAAATCCACTAATAGCCCGAAGTCTCGCTAACTTTTGGTGGCATTACTTGTGCTGACACAGCGACCATACTTGCTCTACGCAGCGGTCCCGAACAGGGGCGCGCAATAATTTTTTTGCTAAATTTTCTACCAAAAATATTTATTTTTTTCGGTAAATCAGAATAATTCGGCAAAAGTTTTTTGACTGAGCTAGCCGTTCCATTCAATAACCCGAATTGCAAAGTATCCTAGCATTTTAATCCGAAACAAATCTACGGAAGATTGACTCCATGGAAGAACTAGCTTATCAAGTTGATTGGACGAGAGAGTCCACGTTGATCTGGAGAGTGACCGAGCTCGCAGCGTGTCAAAACGTGATCTGCCTTTTCCACCGCAAGCCACTCATTCTTTTTTCAAATCCCAGCTGGAAATAACAGAAAATTTCTAATTTTTGTGGATGGTCTATGTACTAGCACTGAAAGCCCGTTTTAGCTTGTTCACTAGGGCTTTTCTCGCTAAATTCTCATGATTTTTGCTATAATGGGGTCAGATCTAAATGTCTTCTCACTTGAACTCAGTAAGCGTTTCCGTGACGGTCCTTGCCTTCAATAGCGTATTGAGAAAATTTTCTTTCCATCTCTTTTGTGCTCTTAATTGCGCGGTAATGCTCATTAGTAAGAGTAGATAAAAGTCCATTCATACTCCTAACCCTCTACATTGTTCTAGTACTGAGGTCAGCTTTAATTGACGCTCCGCCCATTTTCAATAAATTTCACGGTATTTCAATGAAAACCCGCCCATTTTCCCCGAGGTCCTGCGCTCTGATTTCATTAAATCTCCCTCCTTTAATAGCATTTGTCGGCGTGTAACGGTAGCCCCGCCCAGTTCCCACGATGTTTCCTGAGGCCCATAAGCGTATCATGCATTAATCCCGAAGCATAGGTCACCTTTCTCTAAATTCTACGATGTGGTCTTGAAATCGCACCCACTTCTCACGATGTTCACAACACTAATTTTGAAGTTTCACAGCCATTCACGGACTAATTCGGGAGACGCGCCTACATCTATGGTATACTATGCGTTGGCACTAAAACTGGACCCTTTTTACACGATGCTCCCTCTACCAATCTTAAGCCTCACACAAACCTAGCCTTGTCGCGAAGCCCCGCCTTTTTTCCGCGGTACCCGGTTCACCTCTGCGTAAGGGCCACCCATTTGCACATTGACAAAAAAGTACGCCCACTTCTGATGATTCCCGCCCGCTGCGCACGATGTTCCGCCTACCATGCTCGAACCCTACACTTATCCACGCGTTAACACGAAACCCCGTCAACTCTTCCTGGGTAAAATTGTTTATGACCCTGTGGAGAAGGGCTATCCAATTGTATAATGGTTGCTAGACTATGATTGCTACTACTGCTAGCGTAAAGCGGATTTGAACAAAAAACTTGAGGGTAAAGTTTTAAGGTGCCATGCAGTATGCAAATACAAAATTAGCCTGCACCATGCACAATAAGTATTGTATAACTAACTATATGAAGCACATATTACAACTAACTATATGAAGCACATATATTTTTACATTTTTTGCCCTGCTGCGCAGCGAGCGGTCGACTCTCATTTTGCTCTGCCCATTTAACAACTTCCTGCGCCGTTTGTGCTTCTACTGACTGTTGGTCCTGACTACTACTACTATTATGAGCTCTGCTAGCTTTGATACGCCACGAACAAGCCTGGTCGCCAACGCCAGGGAATGCCCGCAGAAGCGTCCACATGTCGATCTTGGAAGTTCGCCTACAAACACCTGTCGACTTCGATTTGGCCGTCGATATGCTGGTCCAAGATGATACCTTGCCACCATACCTTAAGACTGTGGTGAGTCATTTGCTTGAAAGTCGCAATCAACTCAATGTATTGATAGGCACTGTCGTTGACCGTAACAAGCAGCTGCTGGATGAGAACGCTGCTCTCAAGCTCGAAATTGATCAGCTCAAGAATTCCTTAGCCGAGAACCTTCAATATTCCGCTCCAATCAGCTGATCCTCCACCTCCACCCGTACCTTCGTGATAGGAGATGGAGCGTCGACGATGTGTTGTCATTTCGGGTGTTCCAGAGAGTAATTCTAATGTGGCCTTCTCTACAGTAGCTCATGATTTTTAGATTGTCTGGCAAGTTACAAATCTTTTAAATATTGATTGTAGTATTCACTCTGTTTTTAGAATGGGTAAAGTGAACAACAACCGCCCTAGACTCATCAGACTTGTTCTACCGGCTTCTTATTTTTCTAGAACTATGATTAGTCAGACTTCCCGGCTGAAGACCTATCTCAGAGGTATTTACCTTAGGGCATCGCTTCCTAGAATAGAGCAGATCGTTCACGTGATGGAAGAAAATCTAGATCGCATCCGCCTCCTGTAGTTAGTAGCAGTGAGTCATCCCAAATGTTCCCCCTTGCTGAAATTACTACTGCTTTGAAAGATTTGAACTCTGCATCTTCTAATATTGCACCAGCAACGAACTCGGGAAACTGCTAAAGCCTCTCCGGAACTCTGAAAATGATCTTGACTGTGTAGTCACAAACATTCGATCTATGTTAAGAAATAAGGAGGCGTTAACTCTTTTGTTCTCTGAAATGAGCCCAGCTTTAGTAATGCTTACCGAAACATGGTTGAAATCTTCTATTGACCTCGCTCCTCTCTTGGGTTCTTGGTGTTCACTCTACGAATGCTTCCCGCGATGTGACAGACCCCGCAAAAAAGGTGGAGGTGCAGCAATATTATGCAAGCCCACTCTCTCGCCTGTTCTCATTTTCAAAGAATCTGTTCCCGAATCTTATGAATTGCTGTGCACTGATATTTTTGTGGACTCTACCATCATAAGAGTCATAGTAGTTTATAGAACCCCCAATTGTACGCTTTCCAAAACCAATCAGATGATAAAAGCCATCAGTGATATCCTTTCCTGTGAACAACCCAGTTTACTAGTTGGAGATTTCAATTTCCCAGATATTTCTTGGGAAAGCCCATACAACGCTCTCAACACCGTATCCAAACAGTTCCTCGATATGCTTGAAACACACAATCTTTTACAATTTGTTCATACTCCGACATTAGGTGACCACATTCTTGACCTAGTTTTATGTAATCACCCCCAAATTGTTCGAAGCATTATCGTAGGCCCCCCTCTGGGCACTAGCGATCATAACAGCGTCTCGGTAAACATAAGTGCAAAATCTGAACCAAAGCGTTTTGTCACAGTCAGAGGTTACAAGGACGTAAATTATGATGATGTAAAGGAATACCTCGCGGAAATTGACTGGATGGGATCATTTAATACAGTGGGTTCAGTTGATGAAAAATACGAAATGTTTCTCGCCATCTTAAACCATTGCATCGATCTCTTTGTCCCCATTAAAAATTTCCCAGTCAGAAAACAGTTTTTGCCAGGTTACTTACGCACTTTGTACAATGCTCGTCACACTGCATGGAGAAATGCTATTTCGGAGCCAACTTCATTTAATTGGGAAAAGTACCATAAAATTGACTCAGATTTTACAAAAAAGCTTCTTAAGTTCAATCGCTCGCGCGAGCGAAGAGTCGTCGGGTCTAGAAATAAGGCTGCTTTTTATAAATTGATGAACCAGAAACTTCGACAAAAACGAACAATAAGTTCATTAGTTGATGAAAATGGAGAAGTAATTAGACTGGATGGGAAAAGGCGGAACTCCTTGCGGACACTTTATGCAAAGTCGTACAGTGATCCGAGCAATGATGCAGTATTCTCTTTGGTCCAAGCTTTTCCAGAAATGCCTGATTCATTGTGGTTTTACGCCGATGAACTTTATTCAATGCTTTCGAGATGGCCCCAGTCTCTTTCTGAGACTCCGGATGGTATTCCTCTACAGTTCATCAAAGAAACAACAGCATATGTAGTGAACCCGATAGAACACATCTTTAATCTGAGTTTCATGAATGCCGAAGTTCCCCGAAGATGGAAATGCTCTCTTATAACACCTCTCCCAAAAAAAAACTCCTTATAATCAGCCGGGAAATTATCGACCTGTTGGTGTAACCTCAATATTCGCCAGACTTTTTGAGAAAGTGGTAAAAAACCGAATAGTTGATCATCTCAACAATTATGATATCATATCTTTTTGTCAGCACGGTCTTCAAAAGAAAAGTCAACAGAAACAGCTATGCTGAAGGCGCTAAATGATTGGACCGTGGCGACAGATAGTGGGGGCTCGGTAGACGTCGCAGTCTTGGATTTCTCTAGAGCTTTTGATAGGGTATGCCATATAAGGTTGAACTAAGTTCGGTCGGGATTCATCCACGTATTGTGTCCTGGGTAGATTCATTTTTAAGTGAGCGCACCTTTAGCGTACGAGTGAACCAAGCCTACTCTGAGCCGAGAGAAGTTCTCAGTGGAGTTCCCCAGGGATGTGTGCTTTCTCCATGGTTGTTCATCATTTACACCTACGACATACCGAGACTGGTTTCATCCTTTGGTGTGAGCTACATTGCGTTCGCCGATGATATCAAAATATATTGTCCGATAACATCCTCAGAGAGTAGTATGAAGCTGCAGAATGCAATCGCTGCAGTAGATCGCTGGTCCCTAGAGTGGAAGTTACCCCTTTCTCAGGAGAAAACAAAAATGCTCCATCTTGGGAAACGTAATCCAATCTATAGTTATAGTATAGGAAATTGTCACCTAAGTGTTGTGCAGAACATTCAAGATCTTGGGTTCCTTGTAACTAAAGACCTGAACTTTGACCACCATTGTGAGCAAATTGCTAGAAAAGCAATGAGGGTAATGCATAACTTGTTCCGAGCTCTCACGACAAGAGATACTTCTGTTCTATTGAAGGCTTTCAAAACATATGTAAGACCAATTCTTGAGTATGGCACTACCATTTTCTGTCCTTACAAACGCAAATTCATTCTCAAATTGGAAAGTGTACAGAACAGCTTCACTAGAAAGTTATTCATCAGAAAACTAGGCTTTGTGTACAATGTCATTCCTGGCAGTAAGACTAGAAACAAGGAGTTCAACCTTCGATCCTTGTCGTATAGAAGGAGAAGGAATGATCTTGTTATGGTCCACAAAATTTTAAATGAATATTGCGGTCTCGATAAGGAAGATTTTTTCGCAGTGAGAGACTCAAGAACGCGAGGCGGAGAGCAAAAAATCGCCATTAGCACTGCAAAGACTGCTGTTCGACACAACTTCTTCGTTAATAGAGCTGGGTCTGACTACTTGAAATTGAGCAAAAGGTTTCCTACCTCTCGTGACATGAAAAGCTTCATCAAGATAGTGGACTGGTTTCTGCAGTTCCTCGGAGCGGAGCAGCTAACCGCTGTTCGCTTCGCTGACCATGAATAAGCGTTTTACAAAAAGTAATTTCATTTTCAGCTATTAGGCTGTTTCTCTTCTAAACTACACCGTCGCTTTATTTTCTAAATTTGTTTTTCATGTGGTTTACTGGAATTTGTTGGTTGCTGATATTTCCGTAGGAACGTTTTTTTTTTCAACATGGTCATCGATCATGTAATAAATATATATAACTGGGAGCAGTCTTATTTGGAGGGGGAGCACTCCGGATTCAAAACAGATTGAGGCGGTTGAGTCATTGATAACGGGGTCAATCAAAGAATTCCTACGGAGTTTCTAAAACAACAGTCGTTAATGGTATCAACCATCTGAAACCAAAGTTCCCCTTTTTTACAAGTGTTTTTCAAGCTTAGCAAAAGGGTAGGAGAACATCAGAAGATTCTCAGGCCGTCATTTTATTCGATTCGATTTTTATTTTATTCGAGGCGTTTTTGCCGTCATTTTATTCGATTTCAATTACTCACAAGAACGTTAGTTAAGTGCGCCAGAATCGGGGTACCGTAATCTTAGCCGTAAAATAAATTGTTTGACGACGGACGAAACGACTCATTCGACATGGAATGATTGAGAAAAGTCATATATTGAGAAACCATATCATATATTGAGAAACCATGACTTTTCTCAATCATTCCATCTCATCTGAGGGCTTTCTGGGATTTCTGGTAATGGTAGGAGTTGGAATGATAATTTTATAGGCGTACTCAACAATTTCCGTGATTCAAACCTTAATTCGCGCTAGGGTTGCGGGAAAGGATGGTATGCGCCGCGCGCGCGGCGCGAGTGACATGCGACCAGGGCTGGGCACCACGCGTCCCGGCACATGGCGAACCTGAATATGCACTCCTTAAGCTCCGGTAATTCTTTAGGCACCCCTTATGGGAAATCGAAATTGGCTGTTTTCCGAATAGTTGGACAGCCATAAGTTTGACTTCCTGATTTTGATAAACATTAATATAAAAAAGCACTGAATAGAGAAAATTCCGAAAATGTCAACAAAAAAGGTAGTGTAATTTCTCAACTTCAAAACAATCCCATGAGGAAATTTTTTTAGTAAGACGGTAAGTTATGACAAAAGTTAGAACATTTTCCATTACAAAACAATTGAACAATTACCAACAACAGAACTACTACTATTGCGATAATTAATGTTTTCTGTCGAATGTTTTCTTAAACCTATGAAGGATTAGTTAATCTGTGTTTGATTGTTCTGATGTGGGAATCAGAACTATTTTGTGTTGTGGAACAATGTTAGGATACATGTGATTCGTAAGGAGTAGAAAACCCGAGTTTTACCCTCCAAGAATGCCGCAATCCCTTAAAAAATCGGCTTGCCGTGCGATACGGTGTTTGTACGCAGCTACACAGCGCACTCGGGAATGGACGCGCACACAACATTAATAAAAATGTATTTTATTACAGAACGCGGAGGAGAAAAGGGTTGAAACTGAAGGAAATGGAAGATGGTAAAGGATGTACCCATTTTAGAAATTTAATGTAAATAAACAAGGTTAGAGCGGGTGTAATTATTAAGCCGTGATAAGGTTCATTCAAACGAACCTAGTTGATCAAAACTAGCATTAAACTGAGAGCAAAAGATACTGTGAGAAAGAAGAGAATCTGGCAAACATTTTAGCATCAACGGGACCGGTTTTTAATGTGATTTAAGGACCTTAAATCTCCTCCCGGTTTTACCCCGAAAACCGGGACAAAACCGGGACCAGTTTTAAGGTCCTTAAATCACATTGAATATCAAACCAATTGCTATTGAAATGTTTGCCAGATTCTCCTCTTTCTCGCAATGCTCTTAGTTCTCATGTTTATGGGTGTTTTTAATCAACTAGATTCATTTGAATGAACCTTATCACGTCCAAAAAATTCACTCCGCTCCAACATAGTTTGTTTACATTAAATTTCTATAATGGATACATTGAAAGAATCCTTTTTCTGCCTCCTTTCATTTACTCCAGTTTCAATCATTTTCACCGCCCCGTTCTGTAATAAAATACATTATTTAATTAATATTGCGTGCGCGTCCACTCCAGTGCGCGTTGTGTAGCTGCGGACAAACACCATATCGCACGGCTAGCTTAGTCTATGAGAGATTGCGGCATTCAAGGTGGATAAACCTCGAGTTTTTATGTACAGGTTACTTCTCAATGGGTCATTCGCTTCTTTCATAGGAACTTGCAATCTTCAATTTTTACAGTTGGCTCTCTTCATAAGTCACATTCTCATGAATAAAAATTTATTGACTAGCTGTGATGCTTACTGTGTTATCTGTACTTTTAAACTGTCGAAATAAATCCTAGCCTGCTCGGATGAGTCCGGGCAGAGTAAGCAGCGGAGCGGTCGGTCATGGCAAAATAGAACAGTGATAAGGAGATTTTGACATGAAAAGTCCGATAAGCCTTGCTCCGACCGGCTCAAAATGAGCGACCTAGGCTATACATCAGTTCGCTAATCTTTTTTCGAACTTGAATTATAGTTTCCCTGGGCGCTGTCTTAGTATCTTTGCCTCGAATCGGTAGCCACCCGCGTAATCAATGAACGTTGCACCAAAGAAACATCTCAGGCCGGAGTATTACGGGAAAATTCTGACAGATTACGGGAAAATTCTGCCAGAATACGGAACGATTTTGCCCTCCTCTGGTGGTAATTTTACCGTTTTCTGGCAGATTTTTCTCGTTTTCTGACAGAATACGGGAGGATTCCGGAAAATCAAGGAGAAATTTAGTGGTAACTTTCTCGTAATCTGGCAGAATTTTTCAACAACAGAGATTAGGGTAAAATCTCTGGTAAAATGTCCGTAATCGGGTGGTAATTGCATATTTACCACTGATCCCTGGGAAATTTCTGGTAATTTTCTGGTACTACACCGGCCTGAGATGGCACCACATCAATCCTTACTTGCTACAAGATAACGGAGTAGTGTTCATTCCTTCATCGAAACAAACTTCGACAGCAACTATGAATTATTGCGAACACAACCTGCATCTCTATCAATAATTTGAATTCTTTTAGTGTTCGACTCAAAAAGCGGGGAAGAAGATATGACAAATCAGAAGAATAGTGCGTATTATTTTTTTCCCTGAAATCCGACAGAACATGCACTTCGTTCTCTTTTTTGGTGTTAGGTTTAGGCACCCCCCTTTGCCCTCTCTGCAACGTCTAATATGCACCCCCCTAAGGTTAACCGGGACGCGTGCCCAGCCCTGACTGGAGCAGACCACACTGTAAAAATAGACCGATAACAAATGGAAGAACCTATATTTCGATCAAATCCATGGCGCGTCTTGTCCCTATTGAGACCGAAACCCCTGAAGTGGGTGGAGCGAATTCTGATTCTCGGGGAGGGGGGGGGAGGCGGAAGGAATGGTAGCTCGATTTTGTTCGCCTATTCGGAGGAGTTGAGACTCAGCGTTTTGCAGGGTTGCTACACGCACCGGCTGGACCATAACATCAAATTTTGCCGACGAGCTTGGACTGTGCCTTTGAATGGATTTAATGCCGATTTGTGCTTACCAGATCATACCCATTATCGACTGATTGTTGCTGTGCCTACACAGTTTATATGTGAATAGCTGAGGACTGCGGACCGTGGTGTCGGTGGTGTGATGGTAACACTCTCGCTCGGAAACGTGCAATGCAGGCTCGAGTCAGGCTACGGCCCGAGGGGTGATAACACCCAACATTGGTCCGCCCCCCCACCCGAATCAAGCGATTTGCCTAGCCCGCCCCCTGGGAAAAAGTGATGGCTACGACAGGGGGGGGGGGTCCTCACTTTGTAAATTTTTATAGTGAACGAATTTCTTAGATCAAGACTACATCAAGACCTAATAATGCAATGAATGAATGTTTTCCACGGAAGCAGAGAAAAACAACTCTCCTGCGACAATGACACCAAATGTTTGTTCAATGGCTAAACATTCATTAGCGCCCTGAGGGCAAATAGGTGCGGTGTCGGGCATGAAAACCACATCAAGTCATTGGCGGTTTAGATTTTTTGGTTTAGATAAAAACGCACTCGAAATATCATGGACGCAGCTTAAAGCCGAACAGCGCTACTTAGGAAGGGGTCCATGAAAAAATCGATAGCTGTGAAATATTTACGAGTATTTAACGAAATTTGAATAACGGAGTTTCCCGTCGCTACAACGTGCGGAAAACCTGGTCACGGATCTAAGTAATCAATTTCAATCTTTCAACCGGTTAAAAACGGTCTTTGAATACCCATTTTTAGGTGTGATACAATCGATTGTATCACACCTAAAAATTTGTCTTCAAAGAACGTTTTTAACCGGCTAAAAGAATGCAATTGATTACTCGGAGTCCGTGAATAGTTTCCGTACGTTGCAACAACGCGAAACTCCCTAATTCAAATTTCGTTAAAGCCTCGGAGTCCTGTCTGATATCTGAGTTCTGCGTTCGACTCAGCTACCTTAAAGGCAGTGTCCACGATAAAAACCGTGTCTGATTTTTTGGTGGAGATCGGCAGCTGCAGGGCCTAGCGCAACCCAAACGTTGAAAAAACTAAGAAAATTGAGCTCGGAACGGTCCCCTACGGCCCCAAAGTTGGACACCCGTTAGCCCGTCACACCCAGATGCACTTTCCACGCCCACCCTCGTGAACAAATGAATGCTCGAGATTGAGAGATGAGCGATGGTTTCCGATCAATAGCCCCGTTCTTCCCTTCATTCTCAACCTCTCTCTTTACTCAGATCAGCTCGCATACATCGGCTGCGAAGGACGGAAGTTTCAAGCCTCGGACAACTCGTCCACCATTTTCCCTAGCTCAATTTTTGAGGGACCATAACTCCGTTCCTAGAAGGTCTTGTGCGATTCCAAAAACATCATTGGAATCAGCATGGGACAATCTTCAAGATAGGCGGAGAAGCAGAAAAACGATTCTTATCGTAAACACTGTCTTCAAGATATCTCCTTAATTAATTTCTCCCCCCCCCCCACCAGTAAGACAGTTGTTATTGCGAGTTTTCTGAGATAAACATATGGGAAATCGATGTTGTTACATGATTCATAGAGTGGGTGAAAGGCGAACTTCATTTATCTTCATGTATCTGCGGTTATGATCAAGGTAGAATTTGACTCATAGACAGTATAAGGTAGGGGTTCCGTGGTATTCGAATTCGAAAAGCATTGGTAGTCGAAATACTAATGATCGTATTTTATATGCGCTGCTAGCACAAGGTATTTCAACTATCCTCTTTTGGATGGACGTACCATGAGGTTTCCCTCGCTACATCTGCATAAGGTGAGATTCCGCTCTCTTCGCTCATGATTCCGCATGCTTTGGCGCGTGGTTCTCATTCAGCCCCTTCCGCCTATCGCATGGTTCCGCTTGCTTGGTATTAACCTCCGCTTGTTTAGCGTTAGCTTCTGCTTGCTTCCCGTTAACTTCCGCTCGCTCAGTGTTAGTTTCAACTTGCTTCGCGTTTGCTTCCGCTCGCTTCGGTGCATGGTTCCACTCGTACCCCTGCCTAATGTAAGATTCTTCTTGCTCAGCGTTAGCTTCTACTTGCTTCGCGTTTGCTTCCGCTCGCTTTGGTGCATGTTTCCACTCGTTCCCCTACCTAAGGTAAGGTTCTGCTTGCTTGGCGTTAGCTTCTACTTGCTTCGCGTTTGCTTCCGCTCGCTTTGGTGCATGGTTCCACTCGTTCCCCTACCTAACGTAAGGTTCTGCTTGCTTCGTGTGTTAGCTTCTGCTTGCTTCGCATTCGGCACGGGGACAATCCGTTACTAGCGGATTGCGTGTTAACACCTTGTGCATTAGGTCTTGGAGGGTAGGGGGGAGAGGGGTTGGAGGGTATATAGAGAAGAGAGAGGAAGAACGATAAAGTGCTAATTAAGCCTGCAGCTAGACCGTTTGTTTGAGAGGTGATGGAAAAACCATTGTAATCAGAGGGTATACGCTTGGAGAAATGGTGAGAAGCAGAACGTAAGAAAATTTAGGGACATGATCTAAGATTTACGATTTGTGTGATCTGTCTCGTTGACATCGTTGAGACGAAATTTTGGTGGAACCTCTTGAATGCACATTTCTGAAATTTAATCATGATTAATAAATAATTGGTCAAACCGTTTCTTAACTATCCTTCCCAGAAAGAAATACATGTTATTTCAGAAAAGGAAGAAGGTGACGAGTGCGGACCGTGAAGGATCTGTGGAGTACTATTGAAAAGGGATTGAATTAGGTTGGAGAAATTTTTTTTAAGGAGCTTTATTTAAATGATTCGTTTGTTGCTTAGCAAGAAGTTTGTTTTTATAAGGAAGCGTTTTTTTCCAGCATAGCAAAACTGTTTAATTTGTTATTTCGTTCAATATTATTTTTCCCATTTCTCAGCCTTGGAAAGGGGATTCCGAGGATTCAAAAATCAACATTTTTGACACCTGCTTTTCTTCGCTTTTGATCGCGGTTCTAGATATCTGGAGTCACCTACTTCTTTCTTTGCTTCATATTGACGAACAGGCACCTTTTCTCCTCTCCCTTGACGATTCGGTACAAAAACGCTGTTTAGCGTTCGTTGGCACGCGAGGTGTTGAGCAGCGATTTGAGGATGATTCTCTTGTTGATTTCGTTAAGCTCGAGAGGCACTCAGGCTCCGAGTTTTCCGGAGAATCCCATTGAGTAAAGATGATTGAGGGTCGTCTCATGATCGCAGTTCAACTTTTTTTGCCAATTCACGAATTGAGTGGCGACTGTCTTCCTTCAAAGGGTCTTGAGAGATGCTCATCAAATTCCGTCGGTCGCCCGCTGCGAGGCGTGTCTTCGAGGTCATCGTCGCCGTTTCTGAACTTCGCGAATCATTTTTTTTGTTCGCAAACCCCATATATTTTGGACCGCGATCAAAAGCGAAGAAAAGTTGTTGCCAAAAGCTGATTTTTGAATACTCGATATTCCATTTTCGAAGCTGAAAAATGGGGAAAATAAAATTAAACGAAATAACAAACAAAACAGTTTTGTTAAGCAGAAAAAATGCTCCCTTATATAAACAAACTCTTTGCTAAACAACTGACAAATCATTTAAATGATTTGCTCTTTGAAGAAAAACCAAACGAACTTTTTCCCCAACTCTATTTTAGTGCCTGCTCCCTCTGTACTATTGCTTTAGGATATGAATCTCCTGAGTGTGTTTTCTATTGTGAATGATATGCATTGATGTATTGATGTGTTGATATATATATATATATATATATATATATATATATATATATATATATATATATATATATATATATATATATATATATATATATATATATATATATATATATATATATATATATATATATATATATATATATATATATATATATATATATATATATATATATATATATATATATATATATATATATATATATATATATATATATATATATATATATATATATATATATATATATATATACGTTTGTGTTGATCTTGAATAGTTGATCTTGTTGCCTTGTTTGTTGAGTCGTTAAAGAAATGAATCTGCTGTGAGCACGTTTTGTGTTGTTTTAACGAGAAATAGGTAGTATATATCCACGTGAGAGTTAAGGGAAGTAGTGTTAGGTATTCAGGTGCCGGGAAAATAGCTTACTAGGCAGGATTCATTCAAAGGAGGAGTTCAACACATCAAAGGCTCACAATTTAATGAGTAATTCAGTGGAGGAGAGGAACCAGGACAGCTTTGTGAGGGAAAAAGAGCTATAAGGGAAGGGGATTGTGGGTTCGTTGGGAGGGAAAAGGTAGTTCGATGGCGAATCCGGGCCAGGATAACTCACAATCACCACACAAATAGCATCTTTTCCCTCACAAGAACCCCTTGTGAGGGACCGACTCCGCCCACTTTAGAGATACTGTAGGCTCTGTCGGTGGGGAAGGATGTTTATCGAGAGCGCCATGTTCCCCTCGATTCATCAGAGTAAAGGCAGTGTTCACGATAAATCTCGTTCTCGAGGTCTCGGTGTGAAACACTACGTGGGCAGGTGCTGTAGAGGGTAGGGTCGAAGAAAGCAACGAAAACTGACCAGAAATAAATACAAACGGCTTTGAAAGCTCTCCCGGTGCGCCTACCTATACCGGTCCGCCCCACAATCGGACGAGCTTCTGGCGCCGCACACGTTTCGATGGCAAATTGCCAAGCAACTCTGCCGCAGTTAGCATTATCGATTCGCGCAGAATTCACGAATAGCGCGCGCTTGCCGAAATCAGCAGGGACCATGATTCTCGTCCACGCCCTGAATTTAGAAACCGTTATTTTCACTTATTCTGAACGTTTTTCTTCCCTGTTTCTTCACTATTAGTTACCTCACGATCAAACAATCCCATTTTTGGGTCGAACTCGAGTGCGATATTCATCGTGAACACTGCCTTTAACCAGCTCCGGCACAATTCATTCAACGACTTTATTGTGGAAATAAAGAAACATACATATACACGTATGTGAATGAGATTCTTTGTTAAAGTAAAAAAAAAGATGCATAACAATGGCAAAAGTGAGAAGGGTACAAAATATGAATTTTTTGCAGAGGAAATTTTGTTTACAATTCGAATGACCTCTTGTTAGAGTGAGGACTTTTTAGAAAGAGACCGAACGAACGAATTTCGAATAAATTCGTTCATTTTTTATTTCGAACGAACGAATTTCGAATAAATTCGTTTATTTTTTATTCCGAACGAACGAATTTCGAATAAATTCGTTCATTTTTTATTCCGAACGAACGAATTTCGAATAAATTCGTTCACTTTTTATTTCGAACGAACGAATTTCGAATAAATTCGTTCATTTTTTATTTCGAACGAACGAATTTCGAATAAATTCGTTCATTTTTTATTTCAAACGAACGAATTTCGAATAAATTCGTTCATTTTTTATTCCGAACGAATGAATATTCGAAATTCGAATATTCGAATGACGAATAATTTAAGCATCCATAGCATTATCGCGCAACTGCGAAGTGAGCGGCACTAACAAATTGAATTCTTCTTCTAGAGCTTTATTTCCACTTACCATTGGAATTAATATGGCACGACTCATCTCTAGACCTGTACGGGTTACAACGCAAAGAATGCTACAAAATCAACTTTTCCTCTGTAGCTTAGCCTAAGGAGCTTATTCGAGGACCTTACTAACTTTGCCTGCCCCATAAGCCAGCGAGATTGGTGGAGCCGAGCTCCATAGTTATCTCCAGAGGGTGCTTTCGCCTCTATGGCTTAAAGGCAGTGTTCACGATAAGCTTTAACTTTGAGATTATTCGCTGTATCGATTAACTGGCCCCCGGGTGGATCTAAAATGACGTAGAAATTGAGAAAAACGCAACAGAAGTACGCGAAATCCTTAAGTATCACCCCGCCTCTTAAGTATCACAGGAATTGTTTGTTGTGACAATGAAATCTTTTGTGGACGCGTCCTTTGCAATTCTTTGCTCTCTATTGCTCCGTTCCTTCCTTAGAGCCCGAACTGATTCTGCTTTGCATGAAATATTCTTCTATTTTCGATTGACACAGTTTTCCAACGGTGACAACCACCATTAACCCATTCACGACCACGTGTTCCACCGGTGGGACACGCGTTGACTACCACTTCGGACCGCGTGTCCCACCGGTGGGCCACCATTTTCAAAAATCGATTTCTCCGTCACAAGAAATAATCTTCGAACCTACATATGATCAATGTATTGACCTACCCAATACTTGAATAAAAACCTCGTGGTCCATCAGTAGGTCAAGTGCAACAACATATCTAGACTTTTATAAAATCAGGTGCGCTGAAGTAGAGGAAAAAACGGCTGTAAAATGACTTCAAAAGCACCGTATAATTTCTTTTGTCGTCTATTACTAGTTTTTAGGTTGCTCAGTAGGAACCTATCGTTTGAAACACGTTTCCTTTTCTGAAACCGTTGCAGCTCAGTTGACCCCGTTTTGGTTTTGAATAATTGTTTCTTGATAACGAAAGCGTCTCGGAAGCTCAAACTCTGATACTATCCGACCCTCGTTGATAGCTACAATATAGACACAAAAAAGGGAAAACAATTACCCGTGGGACGCTATTCAAGCCAGCGTGTCCCACCGGTGGGACACGCTATACGGTGACGCAATATTGCACGCGGTCCGAACGTGCAGCCACCCAAAATTAGGCGTGGTCGTGAATGGGTTAACATGTTTATCCGACCGGACAACTGGCCCATGTTAAAGAATAATGTCACTGAAATACGACGTTTTAATGCGTTTCTCGCCATTTCTTCGTAATTTTGGTAACACTTGGAGGCCAGCGCATTGTTTTATGTGAAAAACTCGCGCATGAAAATCATCGTGAACACTGCCTTTGAATGAGAGGCGCAGAGTTCTGCTGGAGCCAACAACGGGGTTCGGCTGCACCGACCTGGCTGGCTCACTCTGAGAGAATCTTTTGCGCTAGTACCGTGATGCTTCCGTGATTCGCGTTCGTTCCGCGATAATTAACCAATCGACTCATCCGTTGACATTCTCGTTCTCATACCGTGATAATACCGCGATCGTTGAGAGGTTTACGGCGCTAATACCGTGGTGCACTCGCGATCCACGATGGTACCGTGATCGTCTCCCCCCGCTCCCGCGTTCTCATGTTGTGCAGATTTGTAAAGCAGCGCGAAATGCGGCGAGGGCAATACCTTATAGCTTCGTGTTGATCTGATAGGCAACACTCGCTCGGGTGAAACATCGAGAGGGCCTGGATGCGGTACCATCAGAAGGCTGGAAGAATCTTGCGATCGTCCCGCGATAGTTCCAAGCTCGGTTCGTCGCGGATCCGCGATGTCACGCCCCGAATACGTCAATGTATAGACGCTATTCGCCCTCAGGTTGAAACAGGTAGAATCTCGCAATTGTTCCGTGATAGGCCCAGGCTCGACTCCTCGCGGTTTTGCTATAGAGCATCGTGGGAGCATCGATGAACGAACGCGGTACACTCTCGGTTTGAGACTGGCAGAATTTCGCGATCGTTGCGCGATAGCCCCATGCTAGAATGCTCTCGGCCCCTACCAGAAACCGGAGATTCTATCCGTGAACGATCGCGGGAGATCCTCTCAGAGTATGGAGCGAGCAAAGTTAGGAATCCGAAATATCATTCGACGCAGAAGTTTACGCAGATTTCAAAAAACAACCCTCACCAGGTTAAAGAGTTATAGGCGAAAAACCGGTGTTTCGTAAAATGAAATAGGCTGAAGGATCGAGAATAGTTTTTCAAACTGAAAGCACAAGTTGACGCAGAATTCTATTTCCACGCACAAAAAAGTTATGGACGAAAAACCGGCAGTGACACCCACACAATCTTGAAAATGACTTGCATGAATGTTGGGTGACTTTCAATCTCTTTCGAGGCGCGTACTGGGGGGAGATCGGAGTACGGGGCGGAGTTTATTGCTCCGCCGGCCAATCGACAGACGTCTCTCCACCACTTAAGACGTGGGTGATTGGTCAACGGAGGGATAAACCCCACCCCCACGTATTCCCATCTCCTCCTGTGCCTCGGGGCGTTTCACCGGTTGTAACCGGTTTTCCCTATGATGGAGGTTTCCCCTTCACCTGCCCAGAGGTGAGGATTGGTGGAGTACATGGCTCCACCCAACGAAGCTATGGTTGGTGATATCATTGCCCAGCGGCATGGACAAATGGGAGTGGCCAAGTGCGATTGCCATATGGCTCCCCCTGTTAGAACCGCCCTAGTAGCCTTATCAGACGGTGTGGGGGAAAAATTTAGTTCTTGCGTTCGGGAAAATGGAACAATGGAGTAATGAAGAGACTGACATCAGTCTTGAAAGGTATGTCGATTCCTTCATACATTGGAGCTGATTTTCATATTTTTTGTTAAACCAGCTCGGGTATTCAAATTGGAATAACGTTCGAATATTCACCTCTGCGAAAAATCGAATTCGAATGATATTCGAATATTCACCTTTCCCGAATAGTCGAATTTGAATAATATTCGAATATTCACCTTTACCGAATAGTCGAATTCGAATAATATTCGAATATTCACTTTTCCCGAATAGTCGAATTCGAATAATATTCGAATATTCACCTTTCCCGAATAGTCGAATTCGAATAATGTTCGAATTTTCACCTTTTGCGAATAGTCGAATTCGAATAATGTTCGAATTTCCACCTTTTGCGAATAGTCGAATTCGAATAATGTTCGAATTTTCACCTTTTGCGAATAGTCGAATTCGAATAATGTTCGAATATTCACACTTTTCGAATATTCGAATGTTCGAATAAAAATTCGTTCGAAAAATTCGAATATTTATTCGAACTCGAATATTCGGTCCTCACTCTACCTCTTGTCTCAAGACTCAAGATACTTGAGGCCACCGCTTCTGGGACAAAGAAAAGCACAACAAGCTGGAAAAACCCGTCATATTAGATTATTGGTAATACCCTATTAATCAGAGTGGACGCTCACTCGTTCCTTTAAATGAGCTGAGATCGTACTTGGATAGTCTACTTCGAAAGATCGAAAAGTTTCCGGATTCAGCGATTCTGCAGGCAAATTGTTCCATGTTCTGACAACCCTGAACGCAAAAGAATTCAATATGCTGCCTTTAGAGGTGAATTTCCGTTGAAGTTGGAATCCATGTTTGCGAGAACGGACATGGTGGCGAGTAAACACGAAAAGGCTGTCAAAGGGAATTTCGCAAAAGCCATGCACGATCTTATAGCACAGATGCAAATCAAATTCAGCTCTCCGATATCGTAGGGTATTTAACCCTAGCATATACAAACGAGCTGCATAATCTGGAACTTCTCTGTTTGGGAATACTTTGGTGAACACACGTCTAGAGTATCGCTTTTGAACATTTTCAATGATCTCATCATCTTCCACTGTGGAAGTTGACCAAACCTGAGTACAGTACTCCAGCAGGGGTCGGCAGTAAACGGTGAATGCTTTCTTGTAGTGAACAAGACAGGGATGTTTCAGGGATCTCAAAATACAGTTAGCCACCGAGGTAGCTTTTTTGGAGATTTCTCTGCAATGGGAACTCCAGCTAAGATTCGAATTTATGAGAACACCTAGGTCCCTGATAACCTCGTGCACAGGAAGCTTCACACCGTTTAAACGTAGGGGCATTCATGACGAAAATTAATATGCAGCAAGCTGCATTTTTCTTCTGATAGTTGTAGCTGCCACACTTCGGACCATTCGGCTAGTCGATCGAGGTCACATTGAAGCTCATAAAAGTCAACTGCGGGCTCATAAAGAGGCCGATAAATCTTGAGGTCGTCCGCATAGAGCTTACAAGAACTTAATAGACTATCCGGAGCGTCGTTTATGTAGATGAGAAACAACAATGGACCCAGAATACTACCCTGAGGAACACCGCTGGTGATCGGGTATGGACGAGAACAGAATTGCCAGTTTTTACACAAAATGTTCGAGATATTAAAAAAGACTTTAGCCAGTTCCGGATATCAGCGCGAATACCGTAACTTTCGAGTTTAATTAAAAATTTGTGATGACATACAGTGTCAAAAGCTCTTGCATAATCTATATAGACTACATGAGTCTGGCAGTTTTCGTTAAGTGCCGAACACCAGTCGTGAAAAGAGGATAACAACTGAGACAATGTTGACTTGCCAGGCAGGAAACCATACTGGGCAGGATTGAGGAGTTTATTTGATGTTAGGTGGGAAAGGATACAGTCTTTGACAATAATCTCGAGGACTTTACACACCGAGGAGGTTAGACTAATAGGCCGATAGTTAGAGACCTGATTAGCTGGTGCCTTTTTGAGCAAAGGTGAGACAATTTCAGTTTTCCACGCAGTCGGTAGGGTTCCCACTGCTAGGCTGTGTTTGAAGATGCACAACAGGGGGTAACATAATCCAACGGAGGCTCTCTTTATAAAATAAGAAGGTGAAGAATCTGGAGTAAGAGAGATTTTGTCGCTCAATTTCTTAATTGCTGACGCAATCAATTCTCGCCGTGAACGAGCCGCGAACCTACCGCGAACCTCGTGCCTCCCGCGAATCTGCCGACAACCTACCGCGAACCTCGAACCTGCCGCGAACACCTCGGCACCGCGATGCTCTTTTAGTATTAGCTCTTGAGCTGGTTCGAGCCTGCCGCGTCTCTGCCGCCAACCTACCGCGATGTTACTCTCTGCCGCGAACCTGCCGCAAACCTGCCGCGTATCTGCCGCGACCCCATCTAAACTGGGTTATTATTTAAAATCTTAATGAGGCCAAATTGTCGATAGCGGTTTTACATGTTTCGTGAAATCCTGATAACATTGATGATAACCGCTTCACTTCACCAGTTGAAATCCTACAATATATGCCGCACTTCACCATTTTTTTCTCTGCAAACGTGCTTGTTTCCTCCTTTCCCCTTCTCTGTGTTCGGTTATGTAGTTTTCTCATTTCAACGTCTCGACAAGCGGCTAAATCTACGCCTGACATCCGGCGTCAATTATGGTGTTTGCTTGCGCCACTGCAGACGACACATCATAAATGACGGCGAACTTCAAAATTGCGCTTCGCCGCATTGCGCCACCAGTATACTTCCAGTCTGCGGGACAGGTGCTCTCTACACACCGAGGGAGGAGTTGTCCCGCTTTTGGCGGCTATAATTCCACTCGGGACCGCTTCGCTCGCGTTGAGCCGCGTGACGTTTCAAACTGCAAAAACGGAACAACTCCTCCCTCGGTGTGTAGACAGCCCCTGTCCCCCAGTCTGCGACCGCGACAGGCTCGCTCATCTACGAATCGCGTCGGGACTCACACTTTCACCATGAAAAGAGCTGTCGCAGGAACACTTTGCATGCGCCGGTCGCGTCGCAGGATTGATGTATGGCACAGCACAACTGGCCTTCAGAGACTGCGACGTCGCTCAGGTCTGCCACAGCGACAGGGCTGTGGCAGAGCACAACAATGGCTTTGTTGTGGTGAAGTCTATCGGAAAGCTATTTTTTTCGTTGACGTATGTTCCTTAGAAGGTGTAAAAACGATGAAATCAGAAATTATAGGGTGAAATATGTGAAGGTACAAATTGTGGGAAGATGATGTTCTGCTGATGATGATGATGAATGATGATGAAAAAAATTCTTATTTAATAGTTTTTGCACCTTCTAAAGAACATACCTCAACGTACCAGGTTGCTCCATAAGTTGCGTCGTTCGTTAAGAGAGGGCTAGCCCTACCAGACCAAATTTGTTTGTTTTGTTGGTACACTAATCATACGAAAGTATCGTCGATCACTGGTCGAGAGATCGCCGCGTCGAACACAAGTGGCACGCACGCAAGCGAGGAGGTAATGATAGTATCATTACCTCTTCGCTTGCGTGCGTGCCACGGGTGTTCGACAGGGCGATCTCTCGACCACTCAGACATAATCGACGACCATCCCGTTGACGGTCGCGTTCCCGATGGAGTGCTCACACAGCCGGACCATTAACGATAGAGTGAACGGGCTGGTCGCCTCACAGGGAACGGGATGGTCAGCCTATCATCCAGCGCCATCACCAACGCTAAGGGAAACGGGATGGTCGCCGCACGGGGAACGGGCCGAATAGCCGTCCACGCAACGCCATCGTCTACGCTAAGGGAAACGGGATGGTCGCCACATGGGGAACGGGATGAATGGCTTCCATGCAACGCCATCGTCAACGTTTTGGGAACGGGATGGTCGCAGCACGCGGAACGGGATGGCTGTTTCATAACACTGAAAAGCTAGTATCGAGTCCACCGATCGACCTCGGTTCCGACTTACTCATTCTCCGCTTCAGTCATTACTAATGGTAACACAGGTTACACACACACACACACACATATATATATATATATATATATATATATATATATATATATATATATATATATATATATATATATATATATATATATATATATATACATATATATATATATATATATATATATATATATATATATATATTTATGTAATATATCCATCTATAACAATAAAACAAGACCGGTACTAGAACATGATCTACAACCATGGAACCTAACAAGAGATCTTCGTAGGAACACAGAAATAGTTTTCATAACAGGAGATTCAAAGTACAATAATCTTTGCTATATGTCTTCTAGTAATTCTCAAATAGCGCCATCAGCGTAAGACAAAAATACATACGTGTTCTAGAAACAAAAAAATAGCGTACGAAAACACAGGGCATACCAAACGATTAATGTCGACTCATCAAATAGTTCTAATCAAATTTCTTGAACCGTTCTTGGTTTTTTTTTGATTATGCTAAGAGGAGCGCTCCCACAAGTGATGAGATAATTCCGTTCATTCGTCGCACCCAAAATGCAATTTATTGAGCATTTCCGAATATTCGATTCTACGTCGCATAATTTCGCCATCTCATCGATGACGTGAACTTCCTCGCTAGCATAATTAATCGAACCCAGAACGGTTAAAACAATTCCATATAGAAGCAAAAATTAAAACTATTGGATGAGTCGACATAGATCGTTTCGTATGCTCAAGCACCAATCATATAAACCGGTGTCGAATAGCGGCGACCCGAACAGCTCATGGCTCTATGGAGGCATCCTCGCCATCTCCTTCAGGTTCTGCCCTGCGCGCCCGCTTTGTGCGATTCTGCAAGAGGAGTAATTTTTATCAATAATCAAAAAAGGAAGCGCTATTGAAACTGCTTAGTATGCCGCCCCGAGCTGCTAATTAAAATAAGTTATGAGCTCAAGAAGTTCTTCTTTGTACCTTTCAAAACCCACAATGAACTTTCCAAAAACTGAAAACGGACGTCCTAATCGTTCTTAGCGCCGAAATAACACCTCTTGACAATATTCAAGTGGGATAACACATTTCTCGAGCTTTGAATAGCAATAGTGCTTTCGACTTGGACGGTTGTTGGCTGAGCCTTTACTTCTACCAATCAGGTGACTCTGAACGCGTTTGAGAAAAAGTTCCAGATTTGATCCTAATGCCCCAAGGAGGGGGTTATTTGATAGACTGATCACCAATCTGACGTTTTTAATAGCTCACGATAGAATACGGTGGTTGAATCAAAGTCTCAGAACTGACTCTTAATTTCTCTGCGGGTTGATACGAGATGCTGAATACGAATTTAATGTTCATTTGTCGAGCTGCGAAGAACTGAGGTAGGATTTGCCATCCAAATGGCATTGTACTTACCATAATCTACAGCAAACCTCAGGATCTGAACAAATTCGTTTTCAACACCCTGGTAGTTAACCCCAACAATCTTTTAATCCAAATCCAAAAACTTTCAAACATTCCAAAAATGTCTACTTAGTACCTCTACCTTCACTAACTTTGGAAGACGCTTATAACCTCTTTGTAACCAGCAGCTCAGAATGGGAAACAACACAGTTTTACTACAGAAGGGGTCGTAGCCGCGACAAAAATCGCCACAAGCGCGTGCTCAACCCCGTTCATAGCTTACCCACATAAAAGACGGCATGTGAAAGGGAGAACGAGTATTTTTTACACATTTACGATTATAAGTGGATTATAAGTGGACCAGCGAGTCCTTCCTAGTCAATCGGAGACTATCGTCAAACGGCACAATTTACCCAATAATACCCCCTTCTGGGAAGGTCCACTAGGTGCTCCGGTGGAGCTCAGACCTTTCTTCCCCTCCGCGTCTCAGAAAGTTCCTATACAGCTCCACACCCCGCGCCGAACCCTAAAAACGGTCAGACATAGAAATAGGAACGAGTCATACTTACGTCAAATGGAGTCCGGCAGCCCTCGTAATCGAAGGATCGTACATCCTACCTGAAATTAAGCATTTTCTATGTGAGTGGGCCAACGGTGGAATGGGAATGGATGGTTTAGAAAAAACTTACAACGCCTTCTGAATCGATTTGAAGAGCTGGGTGCGCCAGGCGATTCTCTCGCTTGAGAGACAGTCGTGCACCATCTTGCGTTGAGCATCTGACGATCCCAGCGACAGGAAAAACTGAAAGATATCTATAACGGAGCGGTTCGTTATGTTTCAATCTGAAGATCAGGATTACCTTGACGGCGTATATCCCTCAGGATTGCCAGTCTTGAGCTCTTCATATCCACTCTTTGTGACGATATCATCAGACTGCAAGGAAAGCAAATGGATTTCCTTTCACACACATTATTCTTCTAGCACGAGATGGATCAACCGAAAACAGCGGCCGGTCATTTTTAACGCGATGCATCAGCGAATAAAGGCGTCGGCAGAGTGGAAAATCTGCGAGCGAGCGAGCGAGAAATGATGAAGGGTGGGGAGCACTACGCAGTTTGACCGCGCACGCGACCGCACCGCATAGGCTGCGACGGAGGGGGGGTCGCAGAGTGTCTTGCCCGTCGCGGAAATCGTTGCGAGACGATTGTGATTTTCAAGCGATTTTGCGAGTTGCTGCCAATTTCCGAGCTCCATTGCTAATACTTGTGCTCCATTACCATCCTCTATTCAAATGTCCACGATGTCGACCCCTTTCCCTCTCCCTTGTTCTCATTCCTTCTTTCTGCTATATTTTCAGAGTGCTAAACTATTTTGGGGGTAGGCACTCAGGATTAAAGGAGAAATGTATGATACTGATCTCAGAAATCGATCTAATTTCGTTATTTTTTCTCAGGAAATTACGAATGACAACGCTATCAAATATCTACTAACGAAAGAATTTTTCATTTTCATGGATTAATCTTTTCATTTCCATGTGTCGATCCCGAGTGCCCCCTTCCAGCTAGTTTTGCACCTAGTTTCAGCTTCCGTTTCTTTTCTGGGGTGCGTTCCAAGATTTTATACCAATCATAGTAATTAATAATGGTATATGAGGCCTCGTGAAATGGATATAGATAAATTTCAGTCTATCATTTGTTAAATATCCCGTTAGCAGGCATCTCAGTGGAGCTTAATTGTTCATCAGATCTCATTTCATTGTCTTGCGTTTGATCTTCACACATATTTCCCTCACATCCTGCGAAATAACGAGACGAAAATAGATCATTGACTTCCGCGCTCCAATCGATCAACATTCGCGCTCTAATCCAAATCACACTCTGCGGGGATGCCTGCGACTCCGCCGCAGAATTTTCAAAGCCACGCCCACATTCGCTCGCTCGCTCGCAGACTTTCCACTATGCCGACGCCTTAATGCGCTGTCCGCATTCCTTTCGTATTATCGAAGCAGAGAATTCTACTGCCCTCCTGATCAAGTGCAGTTTATGGTTACTAGTTATATGTGTCTCACAATTCGTTACACTACGAATAGCTTTAGTAAAACCCGAGATCTGCAGTAAAAGATCGTTAGGTAACATGGGGAAAATGACCACAAGAATAATGGGAACTTAGCCAAATAATAGGGGTGAGAGATTAGCTTGGCACCTACGTCGAGACTTTGTCCACCACGCGATCACAACCAGTTGGGGATGAGTATGAAACGTTTTTCACCCACGTCAGAATTTCTGGAAATCCCAGGCTTTTCGGGATTTCAAGTAAAATATGACATTTCAATGCAAATCGCATTTTTCGAAGCTCGCTCAGGAGCAGAAAGAACCTTCACGGTAACGAAAAGGTCTCTAAGATCGCGAAAAACTGCATAGATATGAGAACAGGCACAAAATAAGCAAGAAAAACAAGCATACTTCTGAATAAAGTGAGCTTTACAGAAAGGCAGCCAAAAAGGACGCCGGCGGAAATTCACAAGTTTAAAGGACGCCGGCGGAAATTCACAAGTTGTGCAATTGCAGAGACACCGAACGCTCCGCCTCGTTTTTGGCTAACGCGGTCATCAGAATCGAGTCATGTCCACTATTCCCCGTGTTTCACCACCAACTTACACATCAATGCACCCAACGCACCCAAACTTTAACGGGATGCTAAACGCAGTTTTGTCTGAGCAGTGATCGATCATATGTGAAGTTTCATTTCAATGTGTCAATTTATTCTTTTTTTACAAGCCGTTTAGTGTCGCCGTGTCACAGCAATGGAAAAAAATTAAATATCGTGCAGCGATACAATTCCTATTTTTGGAAAGTTTAGCACCAAAAGAAATTCACGAACGAATGTTAAAAGTGTATAATGATTGTTCACCTACAATTAGAACAGTAGAAAGATGGGTTGCTGAATTGAAACGTGGTCGTACAAGCCTTGAAAACGATCCACGTGAAGGACGTCGAAAAAGCGCGTCAACACCAGAAATCATAGCCAAAATACAGGATATGGTTTTGGAAGATCGTCGATTGACTGAGAGAAATTTAGCAGAGGCTTTACACATCTCATTAGGTAGTGTGAGCCATGTTTTGAGTGAAATTTCAGGTTTTAGAAAGCTGTGTGTACAACGGGTGCCGCATTCGCCAACAATGGAACAAGAGCACATTCGAATGCCACTTTCTCAGCAACATTTGGAGCGTTTTAGAAAGGATAAAGTGGTTTTGTGCGTCGATTCATCACTATGGATGAGATCACTATGAATTTTTCTAAGTGTATTAATGTTCAGGGAGATTATGCTGAATAATAGAGTGTATTTTGAACCATAAAATTGTGTTCTTCTTATCGAAGGACAAAACTTATTGAACAACCTGGTAGAACATAGTTTCCCGATAGATTTTTACCACATCAATGCGGCGAATTTCTTCCATTGGGTCACATACATCACAAAACTGTTCCGGTAGTGTACCGGGAACGCGCACGTTGAACGACGGATCGAACCCGCGCGGCCTACGATACGCCTCTGTGGTGGGTAGACAGACGATTGGTCAGACCAAGTTCTCACGGGCGCCATTGTCATTAATTGACGTGCCTTAGAGCCGGATTGCCTCCTTTATTTGAGGTCAGGGAGAAACGATGGGGGCTTCATCCCCATCTCAAAGCTTGCCAGCGGGGAAGCATGAAATTCATGCTTCAAGTATAAGCAATATTCAGTCGCCGCCTTGAACCTGCCGAGTCGGCGCCTAGAACCTGCCGAGTTGGCGCCTTGAACCTGCCGAGTCGGCGCCTTGAACCTGCCGAGTCGGCGCCTTGAACCTGCCGAGTCGGCGCCTTGAACCTGCCGAGTCGGCGCCTGATAGGCTACGACTCGGCAGGTTTGCGGGAGATTTGCAGCCAGTTTTCTCAGAGTTCGCAGTGAATGGTGATGGATCGCAAATTATGCGGGCATCGTTGGGGAAATGAAGGAGCGGTACCGTTATCCTGAACAAAAAGCTTTGAAAAATAAATTGCGAAGGCCTCGCACTTTTGTTGATCATCAGCGATGATTTCACCTGACTCGCTTTTCAATGCGGAAATACCCTTACGTGTCTTCACTCTATATTCATATACTTAAAGAAATTTTTACGGTTACCAGAGAAAATAAGCCGTTTTTCACGGTTTTTCGCGAAGCGTTTGCATTCCCTCTCAAAGTCCTTTGCGCACTTATTGAAGGCCACCCGTCCACCTGGTTTAAAGCGATCTCGCCATAGAAAATGCTTCCTAGAAGCCAATTTTTGCAAATGCGGTGGGAAGTTTTTGGACTTATGGCCGGATTTTTGGAGGGGGGCATTATTCTATTACGAAGTGAACGTATGAGATAAAGGCTTCGTACATTTCATTTATGTTCAGGCAGTCAGAAAAGCATGTATCCCAGTCCATATCCCTCTGAGAAAACTCGCCGCGAACGAGCCGTGAACCTACCGCGAACCTCGTGCCTGCCGCGAATCTGCCGAAAACCTACCGCGAACCTCGAACCTGCCGCGAACACCTCGGCACCGCGATGTTCTTTTAGTATTAACTCTGGAGCTGGTGCGAGCCTGCCGCGTATCTGCCGCCAACCTACCGCGATGTTACTCTCTGGCGCGAACCTGCCGCAAACCTGCCGCTTATCTGCCGCGACCCCATCTGAACAGGGTTATTAGTCAAGATCTTAATGAGACCAAATCGTCAATAGTGGTTTTACATGTTTCGTGAAATCCTGATAACATTGATGATAACCGCTTCACTTCACCAGTTGAAATCCTACAATATATGCCTACTTCACCATTTTTTCTGCAAAGGTGCTTGTTTTCCTTTATGTTTCTCTGTGTTCGGTTATGTAGTTTTCACTTTAACGTCTCGACAAGCGGCTAAATCTACCCCTGACATCCGGCATCAATTATCGTGTTTTGCTTGCGCCACTGCAGACGACACATTAGAAAATGACGGCGACCTTCAAATTGTGGGTTGCCGCATTGGGCCATTGTTCTCGGAGTCCCAGTCTGCGACCGCGACAGGCTCGCTCATCTACGAATCGTGTCGGGACCCACACTTTCACCATGAGAATAGCTGTCGCAGGAACACTTCTCCGGTCGCGTCGCAGGATTGATGTATGGCACAGCACAATCACTTTAGAGATCATGTCGCTCCGAAGTCTGCGACCGCGACAGGGCTGTGGCAGAGTACAACAATGGCCTTGTTGTGGTGAAATCTAACAGAAAGCTATTTTTATTCACGTTGACGTATGTTCCTTAGAAGGTGTAAAAATTATAGGGTGAAATATGTGAAGGTACAAATGTTGTGAGAAGATGATGTTCTCTTATGATAATGATGAATGATGATGAGAAAATTCTGCTTTCATAGTTTTTGCACCTTCTAAAGAACATACCTCAACGTGCCAGGTTGTTCAATAAGTTTTGTCGTTCGATAAGAGAGGGCTACTAGCCCAATTTTTCTTGTTTTCTTGGTACACTTTTCATATGAAAGTATGTGAAGTTTCATTTGAATCTGTCAATTTATTCTTTGTTTCCAACTATTTAGTGGCTACAGCAATGGAAAAAATTGAATATCGTGCAGTGATAAAATTCTTATTTTTGGAAGGTTTAGCACCAAAAGAAATTCACGAACGAATGTTAAAAGTGTATAATGATTGTTCACCTACAATTAGAACAGTAGAAAGATGGGTTGCTGAATTTAAACGTGGTCGTACAAGCCTTGAAGACGATCCACGTGAAGGACGTCCAAAAAGCGCATCAACACCAGAAATCATAGCGAAAATACAGGACATGGTTTTGAAAGATCGTCGATTGACTGAGAGAAATTTAGTAGAGGCTCTACACATCTCATTAGGCAGTGTGAGCCATATTTGGAGTGAAGTTTTGGGTTTTAGAAAGCTGTGTGCACAATGGGTGCCGCATTCGCTAACAATGGAACAGAACACATTTGAATGCGACTTTCTCAGCAATATTTGGAAAAGGATAAAGTGAATTTTGTGCGTCGATTCATCACTACGGATGAGACTTGGATTTTTAAGTGTATTAATGTTCAGGGGGATTACACTGAATAATAAAATGTATTTCGAACCATACAATTGTGTTTATCTTGTTGAACGACAAAACTTATTGAACAACCTGGTAGAACATAGTTTTCCGATAGATTTTCACCACAGCAATGCGGCGAAGCGCAATTTTCTTCCATTGGGTCACCTACACCACAAAACTGTTCCGGTAGTGTACCGGGAACGCGCACGTTGAACGACTGATCGAACCCGCGCGGCCTACGATGCGCCTCTGTGCTGGGTGGACAGACGATTGGTCAGACCAAGTTCACACCGGCGCCTCTGTCATAGATTGACGTGCCCTGGAATGGGATTGCCTCCTTTATGTGAGGTGAGAGAGAAACGATAGAGGGGCCTTATACCCCTTCCCAAAGCTTGCCAGCGGGGAAGCATGAAAATCATGCTTCAAGTATAAGCAATATTCAGTCAGCACCTTGAACCGGCCGAGTCGGCGCCTTGAACCTGCCGAGTCGGCGCCTAGAACCTGCCGAGTCGGTGCCTAGAACCTGCCGAGTCGGCGCCTGATAGGCTACGACCCGGCAGGTTTGCGGGAGATTCGCGGCGAGTTTTCTCAGAGCCAATAGATAAAGATTGACATGGTCCCAGTTCGCTCTGCGGAAATCCAATTTTCTTGTTGTTTGGTTAACGTCGGTTTCAAACTCAATTTTGAAGGTTATGCTACAGTGATTACTCGTGGAAAAGTTTGGTTGAAGTTCCCATTCAGAGATCAAAGTGAGGTCATTACACAGGAGCAAGTCGAGCACGTACTTCCCGTGCGTGGGATCGGAATTCAAACAAGACAAACCAGAATTGATGAGGAAATGTTCAAAGGAAGCAGTAAAACACATACCAGAGTCGTCAGGAGAAAATGGATAATTGAAATCACCAACAGCTACTGAAGGGCACTGCACAGTACACCAGTCTGCTTCTTCTTCTTCTTCTTTGCAGCCACTGAGAGGGGTTTCGTCACAAGTTGAGAAACTGGGCGACCAGCACTGGATTCGTCCACAAGTCTATTGTAGTGAGCGTTGTTGGCTTCTTCGGACAGTCAAATAGGTGTTTAGTGTCGTGGCCTTGGTTTCCACAGTCCGGGCACACGTCAGGCTGACTATTGTCGATCCTGTGCAGGTAAGACATAAGCAATGGAGAATGTCCGCAGCGCAACGAAGCGAGGATACACCTGGCGCGCCTACCGAGCTCGGACTCGGTATCACATACCCTGGGCGGCACATCACCGAGAATAGGTTGACGGCCGCTTTGGCGAGATGATCCTTCCCAAACCGGGTGTGTTCCGCGCGTAAGAGACAGCTGCCGTTCTTGATTCGAGTCGGTCCATCTCTGTACATTCACTTTGTTCGGAGCATCGGCAAACGGCACTCTGATCGATCTCTCTCACGGGATTTAATAGTCTTCTCGACGGATGATTAGGGTTGCTTAAGGACATTAATAAACATCTGCTGAGCCTGGAGCTGACAATGCTCTTTCACTGGCAAGATACGGGCCCGGCGTGAAGGTGCTCAATCGGTGAGCTTTTTGCACATCCAGTAGTGCAGCATTCTGAATTCGCTGCATCTTAGTCCAGGAACTGTCCGACACGATGTGCTGCCAGACAGGTGCAGCATACTCCAATGCAGGCTGCAGAATAGCTCGATATGTCGTCAAGATTGTCTCTCTGCTGCCACCCCAGGACGTTCCTCCTAGAGCTCTCAACACATTAAGCTTTGCCTTGATAATTGCCTGCTTCTGTTCAGCATTTTTGTGAAACTTCAGCGATGGGTCCAAAACGAGGCCCAGCAGTTTAGGAAATTGCGCTGTAGGCAAGAGGTCACCATCCCACCTGACAACAGGTTGGGCGCTGTGTTCCTTTGGGTCAGATGTGAATACCGAAACAGAAGACTTCGCCGCGGAAACTGTGAGCATCATACTATCGAGAAAGTTTTTAAGCTCGACGAGATAGTCGCTGATCTTGTTTGCGGCTACCTGTATGTCACGATTACGGCACATGATGGTGATATCGTCGGCATACGCAACAATTTTATGTCTTCAGGAGGCCTGCAGGTCTTCAATATACAGGCTGAAGAGGGCAGGTGACAAAACTCCACCCTGCGGCACACCGGCTGCTACAGGTATACTATCGGAGACGTGATTCTGGAATAGCACTTTGGCCCGACGACCTTTCGTAAACGCTGCTATCCAACGCTTCTGCCACGGTTGCAGCGAGGACTTCAATAGTTTCTCGGACAAAAGTCCCAGGTTAACAGAATCAAATGCTTTGGTTAGATCGAGGGCAACGGCCACTGTTCTAAGAGGCTTTCTGAAATTGAACCCATCGACCGCATAGCTGACAATCTCCAGAAGGGCAGTGGTGGTGGAGTGAAGCTTAAACCCATGTTGATGTTGCTCTGCGTCATTCTGCTCTGCCAGGTCCCTTACGATTAGCTTTTCGGCTACTTTCGCGAT
Source organism: Aplectana chamaeleonis (assembly GCA_029168955.1). Classification (NCBI taxonomy): domain Eukaryota; kingdom Metazoa; phylum Nematoda; class Chromadorea; order Rhabditida; family Cosmocercidae; genus Aplectana; species Aplectana chamaeleonis. The sequence continues at coordinate 1,498,248 of JAPDOI010000124.1, read as the reverse complement.
CGGTGATAACAGGCTAATAGGGCGATAGTCCTTCACCGTGCTTTTTGCGATTTGCCTGGCTTAGGCAGGGGTATCACATTGGCGGTCTTCCATGCTTGTGGTAGAGTGCAGGTTCGGAAAGAAGTGTTTATGATATCTGCGATCATCGGTAGAAGTTCCGTGGGAAGCTTCTTCAAGATGGCTGCTGAGATACCATCAGGTCCGGAGAGCCTTCGAGTTCCGCATTTCCTTGATAGCCTTCTCCACCTGAGCAGGAGTAAAGGCCTCAGTGGCGTTCATCAGCGGCAGACGGCTTAGTTCTCTTACCGTGACTCTGTTTTGTAAGCCACGCTTGGTACGTGTGATGAAGAAATTTTGCCAAGAGCATATGCGGCAGCCTTTCCTGATTTGAAGACGTTATCGAACTCTATGGTAGAGTTCGAGGAGGGGGCGCACTTGCCAGATATCTTCCTCAATACTTTCCACGCAATTGTTCCGTCGGTTTTAAAGTTCAACCTTTCAGTGAACTTCTCCCAACTGTCTTTCTTGTGCTTGTCCAGATCCTTTCTTATCTCTTCATCCAGCTTGGCCACCTCAGGGTCCAAATGATTCTCAGCTCTCTTTTCATCTCTTGTCCTGATCTTCTGTAGAATCTCCCTGGTGACATTAGGGTAGAAACTTTTCACACGTCCTTCAGGTATGGCCGCTTTTGTAGCCTTCCGGATGGCGTCAGATATGTGATGCTCTTTCTGGTGCACATCGCCATTCCATGGATACTCAGCTGCCTGGCGGAGCGCAACCTCTGAACAGGACCCAGTCAGCAAGGCCTAAATTGAGATAAGAACGTTGACGAATACCAGTATAAGGGGCAAGAGAGTTTGAGAGATCAATATGGAGAAAGACGGGAATGTGGTCGCTGGGAAGAGTTGTGAAGTGGACCATGTGCAAGAATTAGAAAGATTGATGAAACGAGGGAGATGTCCGGGCTAGAAGGTCGGCCGTAGGAAGGGAGACGAGCAGGCTGATCATCGTTGAGGATAACCAGATCACACTCCTCAGCCCATTCCTCGACGTCTTCCTCTGGCGTCGGACTCAAGCGCAGAACAGAACGTGTGAGCATTGAAGTCACCTGCAAAGACAGCTGATGGGGAGAGAGAGCAGTCATGCAACTGCTTAAGAAGAGGTATGGGGTTGTAGGCTGGGGGGGACAAGAAGTGGTAGGAGGGATGTAAATATTGAATAGAGATAGTGGAGTTTTAAGAGGGAGGTGAACGGGAACGCACTCGAGAGTACCGTCCTTAGGAACATTTGGAATTAGATGAGAAGGTGTTAGAAAGCACAAACGTAGAAACTCCGCCTCCAAGAGCTGTCCTGGGATGTGATAGGCAGTGTAGCCTGGAATGTTTGGTTGGGGATAAGTGGTAGAGGGAGAGAGTTTGGTTTCTTGAACCATAATAACATCCGGATGATGAGTACGTGCGAAGAGTGAGAGTTCAGACAATTTGGTGCGAAGGCCGTTAAGATTTATATGTACAATAGAGAGGGGGCGGTTGGTGAATGAGAAATCAGAGTTGCTGGGGCGGAGCACAGAACACAACGGAAGGATGAGTTGTGATGCCTCACAGAACTAAGACCTGAACAGGAGAAGTGCACTCCACCTTTGGCATCCAAAGCATTGGACGCTTGTTCCATTCCAGTTGACTTTCTTGCGCAGGTGGCACATTGATACTGCACAGGTCCAGGATTCCTCTCTCGACGCCAGCCCTTTGTAGTAGAATCTTCAGGAGAGCTGGGGCCAGCCAGCGACTCTCCCATGACGAAAACCCTCTCGGTGGAGGGAGTGATGTCGGTTTGCACGAAGGTGATGTTGTTTCCTCCACACTGCCACGGCACGAACGTACGACATCTCGGCAGCACCAGTCTGCTATAGTCTCGAGCATCTCAGTGGAGTCTTGGCTACTCGTTGCAGGCCTTCGGTTGGCTGCAATTAAACGAAAGCAGGAGCCGAATTCAGAAATAACATCGGGAAACATAAGCTCACAGTGAAAATTAAACGATCTATGCCCAAAATCTACAATTTTGATACTCTTCTTTACAATGACCGCAACTCTACCACCGGCAGTACCCGAGACTCGATCTCATCTATAGACTACATAGGAATGGGATGGCGCTATTAGTGCGTCCGAGTCGCCCTCAGTGAGCCATGTCTCGCATATAACGACTACATCGGGAGATGAGAATTCGAGTAAAGCGTTTAGGGGTATGGTATACTTTTGCGACACACGGTCGCGTCGCTCTGCACAGCGACAGCGACCGCCTCCCGTCCTTTAAATCTGTCGCTGTCGCAGTGCACTGCCCAGCGACAGCGACAGTGGTAGGGACAGGCTATGGCACAGTTGCAGTATGTCAGCCCTCCGCGACACGTCGCTGCGACCCACACGCGAGAACTGTTTCTACGGCGACCATTGTCGTTGCTCCCATGCGGGTCCCTCCACGATTTGTGTTAGATTGCGTGCCTGTCGCTCATTACAGCGACAAAGTATACCATAGGCCTTAAAGAGTCAAGTTTATTTCTGATCGAGCGAGCGTTAAAATAGATACAGTTCAGAGACTTTTTAGCTTTTGAGGGCGGTCCGGCCTTCTGGTCATTTCACATGTCAAGCGAAGGAGAGTACCGCGCGGGGAGGCGGAGAAGACTGCGATGAAGCAGCGTTGTCCTCCACCGGCGGAGCAGCCCCCCCCCTTTTTAGGGATGGCACTTTTGCTCATCACTTGGCCACGATAAATAACGGCGGTGTCGTCGACCTTGCGAGCGTCTCGCAATTTCGCGCGTAGCTCAGAAGAGTAAGAGGGCCTAACATAAACACGGCTGTATGCTCCGTCTTTGGACTTCAGATTGTGGCTGGTGCGGACTAACTGGACGGCATCGTGATGATTACTAAATGCCACTTTGATCGGTCTGCGCTTGGTCTCATCGTACACTCCCATGCGGTAGACAAGGGTAGGCACTGCATCAACTTGGAGCAGGTCCAAGATCGCCGACACAGTCTCTACATCGGCCTGCCTTCTATCACGCGGTTGGAGCTCGGTTTCCTCATTAACACCCATTATTACGACCTCTGAATTCTTCACCTGTGAAATAGCCGCCGGGACGGCACTCGAACGCTGATCACCGACGGCAGTAGGTGGAGGCGTTCCATTCCTGATCGTCGCGATTTCGGCCATGGCATCGCATAGCGTTCGGAGTACAGGTTGAAGAGCATCAGAGATCGCCTTCGCGATCAGCTCCGCCAGACCACCCATAGCGTCCTTCACGGCTTGATCAACCATTTTGGCCAGTTCTTCCTTCTGCTTCTGTTGCATCTTTCGGACACGTGATACCTCAAACTTGGGTAATCCAACCCCAGGGACAGATTCTGCAGCCATCTTGATTAAAAATGGTTTGAGATGAGAGTAAGTGTGATAGAAAAATATTTCTACAAAGTGATACTCACAGTAAATGATAGCTCGAAACTAATTTTTAAAATCGGACTATCATTTGTGAATTCGAGAAAATTAATCCAAAAATAGAAAAAATTATTCGAAAATTCGAAAAAAATATTCAAAAATTTTGATTTTCGAATATACTCGAAAATTTGAAATTCGAAAAATCAGTTTTTCGAATATATTCGAAAATTTTTAGTTTTGCCGAAGTATAGTAGTTAGGTATATACACTTCCTGGATCTCATCATAACGTTTATTCACAGTCTTCGCTGGCTCCTTTTTTAATGAGCATTGAAAATGAGTCCTTAACAACATGAGTAATGGATTGTACTTGAGAAAGGAAATCGAAATTTCCAGTACGGGACGCTTCCCTACTAATCTCATTCATAGGTAGCCACCATGAGTCCACCGTGAGGACCACCCGTACCGAGATTTTCTCGGAATTCCTCGAGGTCTCAGCTGAGAGGGCGGTCGCCATCCACCATGTCCGAACTGCAATGTCCTCCTTTCGTAACGGGACCGCCTGGGCATGGCGGCTGGCGCGTTCCGCGCTGTGCTTGGTGAGCCGCTCCTTACCTTTTCATCAAGCTTCCATCCCAGTTAAATTGTTAATAGCGTTTATTAATCTTCATTGAGTAGCATCTCATCCTCTGACCAAATACCAATTCATCGTCTTCGAAATCAAGTCCACAGGGCGCGGATTAGGCTCCCAGGGGCAAGAACTAGAGCGAACTTACGGTATCACTTTTTTTGCATGTTTCTATACCAATGTGGATGGAATTGCTAGGTATATAGATTACGGACTCAAAACGTTCCAACTTTCATTTAGTCCTCAAAATAAAACCAGTGTTTAATGTGGTAATCTTTGGAAAAAAAACGTATATACGCTTAAAAATTGCTCATGATCTGCAGAAGTTGTTAGTTTCGGTATGGTGGTACTACATAATTGCCTTTTAACCTTTTCAAAGGCGCTCAACTGAAAAGTATTAACCTGAAAAGTTTATAAAACATTCTTAATGCAGCGAAAGGTGGGAATCGCGACTCTATGAGAATTCCTACCCGCCGCAATTTCAGGCATTCATATAGCTACCAACTAAGCTCACTTTGGTGCACGACTTTCTGTGGAATATGAACCTCTGGGCCAGTCACCCTCCTGATTTTGGAAAGTGAGGAAAACTCCAGGTTGGGGTTCAAATTGCCCGACGGCACGGAAAAATGGGCGTGGCTCAAGTGCTCCCTCTTGCTGCGAATTGTAGCTTACGGATCTTGACCTTTTGGCTCCTGGCAATTCGCCAGCAGTGGATTACGGTATTCGTTGCGAGACCACAGCCGCTTGTCGGCGGCGTTCCTCCAAGCCTAGCATTACTGTTCTGAACCTGAAAGGTTGCGTCGGAACTCGTCCGGCCAGCGCCGTCCGATCTCGTCCGCGGCGCGATGTCCGAACTCGTCCGCCTCTCGTCCGGACCGCAAATCGCCATAATACATTGACATCAAGGGAAGGTGTTTGAGCACAGGATATGAACACTAACTTATCACTGGTAGATAATGGGAAATACCAGCTTTTGGGGAAGGCATTATTAATTAAGGAGGCCTCCAAAAAAGAATGTTTTTTGTAATTGCACCTGATTTAATTAATGAACCTCTACCGGTGCATGGAACTGGCAGAATGTTTTCGTTTCCAATAGTGGACTTCTGGTGGAATCTTATCTGGACACATACAGACCTAAATAGTAGATGCGATGTTTTTGTGACTGTCAACTCTAGGAAAAATGCCAACTCAATCAAAACCGCTTCAAAATCAGTCAACCCCTCGATATTCTACGCAATCGGTTTTGATATATAAGTGAATGGAATCCAGTATCGAATGACACATATTTTCAAAAGGAGGAGTGCGGGAACCAGCGAGCTGCCTGGTAGTATCCTTCAGAAAACATGAAAAAACGAAAGATGGGAATCTTCTGTAAGAGCCACCATAAAAAATAAACCTCGGAATCGTTGTATAAGCAGTTCATGCATCTGATATCAGAAAATGGAGCGCAATCACTTCATTACATGCCGTTTCCTCACTTCATAAATGAACCTATATATTATCGAGTACGTTATCAGACTATTTCATTTTAGTAGCATTTTAATGCTGTGTTACCGTCATGTTTGAATGAAAATTTTTGTTCAGGCCAACACCAAACACCGTCGTTTAAAGAGCGAGATACGTTTTTGAGCGTAAGCACAGTGTAGAAGTACTCACATTATAAGAATACAGACAAAAAATATGTATATTGAATCGCACAAAGGATATGTTGAAAGATAAAACAATCAGGAGATAATTCCCGTAAATTTCTTTTCCATCATTTCTCAAGTATTCACGGCGGTAACCCTCACAACACGGTCGGTTACTTGGAAAAGCCACCGATTGTAGCCTCAATTTTATCGAGAACCCCGGCGGACGAGTTCGGACGGCTCGCCGCGGACGAGATCGGATAGCGCCGCGCGGACGAGTTCCGACGTAATCGCAGTAGAAAAATGAAAACATATTGTCACTTAGGCCATTGTTATACCAAAACTTTGCGACCGCGACAGGTGCGGTCAACTGTTACGAATCGTGCCGGGACCAGGCCCACATAGGGGTGCGCAACTTTAGGATAAAATCAATTAGTGGGACTGTAATTAGTGATGGTTCGCACCTCGACTCAGATTACCAGAAGGCATCATTATCTGCCTCGACTCAGAATCTCTCGCCCACTCCGCACGGCGACTAGATCGCCGCAACGCGACAATGAGGTGTGCCTTCGTATCCCTCGTCGAGGAGGGTGAGTGGATGCATTGGCATCGTTCTGAATGGGACACTCCTAATGGCTCTGCCATAGGCAAAGATAGAGGCATGGCAATCTCATTGATTGGTCGTAGAGGAAGGTAACGAATATCGAATGGATAAAGATAAAAAACAAAACCAGGAGTTATCTCTACTAATGAAAAACAAATGGTGTTCAATTCATTCAAATTAATGTGGATGCGTTGAACTTGAAAATTGAATTGCTTGATGGAACCTACGAAATTTAAATAAAATAATCATAGAAATGTAATATAATAATGACATTGAACAAGTCCTGAAATAATCATCGAAATAAAATGAACTAATCAATAATCATCTTCGAATCATCGAATTGAAGTAATAGCTCGCAGCGAAAGTTTCATCGATAAATGAATGTGGATGCGTGGGACATGAAAGTCGAATTACTTGATGGAAGCTATGGAATTTGAATAAAAAGGATGAAGGATAAAGTTCTCGGCGTATAACAATCCTCTGGGTCCTAGCAAAATAGGTTTAAAAATTAGGGCAGGTGCCCAGAGTAGGGAAATTTCTAACGAATAAGCATTTGCATAAAAAAGTCAATAAAAGAATTGTTATATTGGCGAAACAATTTGTTTACCTTTGTGGGTACAAGCAGATCGGTATGTGCTAATCGTAGACGGTTTCATCAACGTGTAATGAAGGACTGACGTTCCTCGGGACGAGATTGTGGAGTGCTGCAAGAAGATGTCGCGTTTTGCAACAAACTCAACTATGTGATTCCTTAGTACTTTTGTCACCAAATACTTATGTGAGTTAATAATTTTCCGCGTGTAATAATCTAGTGAATCTTACATAATTATTTTGTTTTCAAATATTTAGGAAAAGCAAGCTTTCGCCTGACGCGGTCATTCCGCATCTTCACCGAGGTGTGCCGTCCTAGTAGTCAGCCGTGTCCATTTTTTTCTTCTTCTTCTGCAGCCTCAAAGTGGTTTTTGTCATAGGTTGAGGAACTGGGCGGCCTTCACAGGATTCGTCCAAAGGTCCATTGTTGTTAAGGAGGTAGGTCTCTTCGGGCACATGAACAAGTGCGCCGTGTCGTGTCCGGGAGCACCACAGTCCGGGCATGCGTCTGGTCGGCTGCTGTCGATCTTGTTGACGTAAGACATGAGCAGAATAGAGTGAACACAGCGCAGCGAGGCAAGAGCACATCTGGCTCGTCTGCCGAGTTGAGACTCGGGCTCGCAAACCCAAGTCGGCACTGCTCCCAAGACAGGCTTCACAGCCGCCTTCTCCAGATATCCTCGAACAAACTGGGTGTGCTCCTCACGCAGAAGACGAAGCCTTTCCATGTTGGAGTCGGCCCATCTCTGTACATCAATCTTTACGAGGAGCATCGGCGAACGGCGTCCTAATCGACCTCTCTCTTATGGGCTCCATGATTCTCTTTGACGGATGATTCGGCTGCCTCAGAACATTAATATACATCTGCTGTGCCTGGAGTTCACAATGCTCCTTGACCGGCAATATGCAGGCCTCCGCGTGAAGATGCTCCACCGGGGAGCTCCTTGCACAACCGGTAGCAATTCTAAGCGCAGCATTCTGTACACGCTGCAGCTTATTCCAGGAGCTGTCAGACACCAGGTGCTGCCACACTGGTGCCGCATATTCCAGAGCCGGCTGAAGTATTGCTCTGTAGGTTCTCAATATAGTCTCTCGGCTGCTTCCCCATGATGTTCCTCCGAGAGCTCTCAAGATATTAAGTCTAGCCTTGACGACTGTTTGTTTCTGTTCCATGCGTTTTTGTGGAACTTCAGTGATGGATCAAGAATAAGGCCAAGCAGCTTGGGGAATTTTGCTGCTGGCAACAGGTCACCATCCCATTTGACATCTGGATGGGCACTGTGTTCCTTGGTGTTCGTTGTGAACACTGAAACAGAGGATTTTGCGGCAGAGACTGTGAGCATCATTTTATCGAGGAAGAGCTTCAACTCGACGAGATAGGCGCTGATCTTGTTAGCGGCTATCTGCAGGTCACGATCCTGGCACATGATGGTGATGTCGTCGGCATACATAACAATCCTTACATCATTGGGAGGCTCGGGAATGTCCTCAAGATACAGGCTGAATAGGGCAGGGGACAACACTCCGCCTTGCGGAACACCCGCTGCTATTGGAATGCTATCGGATACATGATTCTGGAACAGAACCTTAGCACGGCGGCCTTTAGTGAACGCTGCAATCCATCGCTTCTGCCATGATGGTAGCGACGACTTGAGCAGTTTCTCGGACAGCAGTCCCAAGTTAACAGAGTCAAACGCTTTGCTCAGGTCGAGGGCGACGGCCACCGTTCTCAGGGGCTTTCTCATGTTGAACCCATCGACCGCAAAGCTCACGATCTCTAATAGAGCTGTAGTAGTGGAGTGAAGTTTCCTGAACCCATGCTGATGCTGCTGTCGCTCATTTTGATCAGCCAGGTCCGTCACGATCAACTTTTCAGCTAATTTAGCGACGGGCGATAACAGGCTTATTGGTCGAAAGCCCTTTGCTGTGCTTTGGGGACTTGCCTGGCTTTGGCAACGGTATCACATTGGCTGTCTTCCAAGCTTGGGGTAAAGTGCAGGTCCGGAAAGAAGTGTTAATGATATCTGCAAGCATCGGTAGAAGTTCCGTGGGAAGCTTCTTCAGGATGGCTGGGGAGATACCGTCAGGTCCGATAGTCTTCGAAATCCGCATTTCTTTGATAGCCTTCTCTACTTGCGTGAGAGTAAAGGCCTCAGAAGCGTCCATGAGCGGCGACCGGCTCAGTTCTCTAACCTTGACTCTCTTTTGCACGCCTCGCTTGGCACGTGTGATGAAGAAGTTCTTGCCGAGCGCATAAGCAGCCGCTTTCCCTGATTTGAAGACGTTCTCCTCGAACTCAATAGCGGAGCTCATCGAGGAGCGGACTTGCCGGAAATTTTCCTCAACACTTTCCACGTCGTAGTTCCGTCAGCCTTGAAATTCAGCTTTTCAGTGAACTTCTCCCAGCATTTCCTTCTTCTGTTCTTATCCAGATCCTGCTTGATCTCGTTATCCAGCACAGCTATGTCCGGGTCTAGATGGTCTGCGGCTCTCTTCTCATCTCTGGTTCTTATCTTCTGCAGTATTTCCTGCTGACATTTGGAAAAAGGTCTTGACACGACCCTCAGGAATTGTAGCTTTCATGGCCTTGCGGATGGCACTTGTTAGATGGCGCTCTTTCTGATGAACATCACCATTCCATGGGTAGTCGACCGCATGGCGAAGTGCAACATCTCTGAACAGGGTCCAGTCTGCTAGGCCTAAATTAAGATAAGTACGATGACGAAACCAGAGTAAGGGGCAAGAGAGTCAGAGAGATCAATATAGACAAAGACGGGAATGTGATCACTGGAGAGAGTTGTGGATGTGGACAACGTGCAAGCATTAGAGAGATTGATGACACAAGAGAGATGTCTGGGCTAGAAGGTCGGCCGTTGGCAGGGAGACTGAGTGGGCTGGTCATCATTGAGGATAACCAGGTCACACTCCTCAGCCCATTCTTCGACATCTTCCTGGCGTCAGAATCAAGAGCGGAACAGAACGTGTGCATTGAAGTCACCCAAGCAAAGACAGCTGAAGGGGAGAGTGAGCAGTCGTACAACTGCTTAAGGAGGGGAATAGGATTATAAGAGGGGACAAGATGATATAGGAGGAATATATATGTTAAATAGAGATAAAGGGGTTTTGAGGGAGGTGGACAGGAATGTACTGAGAGTATCGTCCTTAGGAGTATTAGGGATAAATATGAGAAGGTAAGGCAGATTGAACGAAAGTAGACACTCCGCCCCCAAGAGCTGTCCTTGGCATGTGATAGGCGGTGTAGCCCGGAATGTTAGGTTGGGGATAAGTGGTAGATGGAGAGAGCTTGGTTTCTTGAACCATGATAACATCCGGGTGATGAGAGCGTGCGAATAGAGAGAGTTCAGATAACTTGTTGCGAAGGCCGTTGGAGATTAATGTGAACAATGGAGAGGGGGCGGTTGGTAATTGAGGAATCAGAGTTGTTGGGGGCAGAGCATAGAACACAACGAAAGGATGAGTCATGATGCCTCACAGAACTGAGGCCCGAACAGGAGAAGTGCACCCACCTTGGCATCCGGAAGCACTGGACACTTGTTTTATGCCAGGTAACATCCTCGCCGCAGGTGGCACATGGATACTTCCGTGCTGGACCTGGATTCCTCTCGACGCCGGCCCTTTGTAATAAAATCCTCAGGAGAGCTGCGGCCGACCAGCACCTCTCCCATGACAAAAACCCTCTTCTCGGAGGGGTTGACGTCGGTTTGCACGGAGGCGATCTTCTTTCCTCCACACTGCCACGGCACGAACGTACGACATCTCGGCAGCTGTCCATTTTTCACGGTCTTCAGCCACAATTTGAACACATTCCATCCAGCTGTCACTATTCCATTTCCTGCGGAACGAAACATCGCGCCTGAACTGTCTTTCGATGCCGAGTGACTTCAAATCCTCTTTAACCACATCCGTTCAGAACTTTCGCCTACGCCCAGGTGGCCGTTTCCAGACAGGATTTGGAAGCATTCTTAAAGCGTGTTGTACGAGACGATCCGGCGTTCTTCTTAGTATATGCCCGAGCAGTCGAAGTCGACTTTCCATTGCTGCTTGAGATGGCGTTAGGAGATGCTGGCACCTCCATCGTGTCAAGCGTTTATGTACTGTGTCGATTTCCTTGTAAAGGTCTTCGTTATTGCATACACGCTTTTAGTGTACACAGGGAACGTTCGAGCGATATAGCGTGCACAACTATATCGCGAAAGTATCCCGCACATTACATAAAGGTGTCGCCGTCCGGCACACCAAGGCCTCTGGTCCATAACACCTTAGGATCCGTACCTAGGGAGTTCATGGAGTCTTTGGTCACAAGCCACAGTTTCGCCACCCTGAACTGTCGATCACTGTCGAGTGATATTCAAAAAAAAAACTGCGCTATCCAGACTTCTGAGCTATTTCCATGCACCGTTTGCTGCTTTGCAGGAAACCCGCCTCAAGGATAGACCCGTCATCAGCGTCGGAGAGTACACCATCTACTGCGGTAACGCTGACGATAGGAGAGTGGGAGGCTGTGCAATAGCTGTAAGGAAGGATTTCAATGGTATGGTCAAGGAGTTCGGCTCAACGTCGTGTCGGAATGCATTCGTACGACTGCGGGATCACAGAGGATTCAATCTGTGGATAGTGAGTGCTCATGCGCCCACTGAAACCGCCGAAGACAATTCGAAGGATGCGTTTTATGAGGAACTAAATACGTTGCTGGCCAGGATACCTTGTCAACATGCTGTTGTCGTGGGGATTGACGAAAATGCGAAGATGGGACTTGATCAGGAATCCGAAGTACTCGGTAAATGGTTCTACCCAGTGGAACAAACATCGGACAATGGCTACCGCCTTGTCGACTTTTGTGAACGCAGTGGTCTGATTATTGCATCGACATTCAAGAGGAATCATCGCCGCCATCAGCTTACGTGGCAGGGACCAACCCAGCTACCTCCAGAAGAGCAGCGGAAGCGGAAGATGACAACTTTGAAACTACAGCTCGACTATGTCCTGACGAGGAATATTCCAGTATCGGACATTCGAAGATCTAGAGCTGTGTGGGATGTCGCATTCGATTCGGATCACCGTCCTGTTCTGTTGAACTTCACTGCGAGGATTCATAAGAGGAAGCGAGGGGCTCAGCCTCTCCAGAGGATTGACATGACAAGTCTCAGAGATGAAGAGTGCAGAAGGAATTTTCGACAACGCGTTTCTATTCACATCGGAGTACGGACTAAGAAGAAACTTTGCGACGCGGATGTCAAGTGCATCCAGGACGCTTCGAAAGAGGCACTCCCGGTTGTACAGCCTAAGAAGAAGTTCGCCTACTTCTCAGAAGAAACAACATCTACCTTAAACAGAGTATGTGCTCTCCGAACTGCAGGAAACTTTGTGGAGGAGAAGCGTCCGAGGAGGAAGTTGCGTCGGCAGCTTCAAAGTGACCGCGAGCGAGAGTGGACGTGTAGAGCTAAGGAGTTCGAGAAGGCTTGGAAGGAGAAGAATCCGAGGAAAGCCTACACGTTGCTGCGACAGTCTAGCGGGAAGATGAAGAGATGTTCTCCTTCTTCTTCTTTGCAGCCACATTGAGGGTTTTGTCATAGGTTGAGGAACTGGGCGACCAGTAACGGATTTGTCCATAAGTCCATTACGGTCAGCGTGGTAGGTCTCTTCGGACAGTTGAATAAATGTGCGGTATCGTGGCCGATGGTACCGCAGATTGACACACCACATTTACTGCTGTCAATCCTGCTGACATAAGACATTAGCATTGTAGAGTGACCACAGCGTAATGATGCGAGCGTGCACCTGGCTTTTCTTCCGAGTTGAGCCTCGGATGTGCAGACTTGGGGCGGCACTACCCCCAATATGGGATTAATGACCGCCTTTTCCAGATGACACCGTACAAACTGAGTATGCTCCTCGCGCAATAGACGGAGTCGTTCTTGCTGTGAGTCGTGCCATCTCTGCAGATTGACTTTGCTGGGAGCATCGGCGAATGGCTTTCTGATCTTTCTTTTTCTGACGGGGTTTAGCACTCTCCAAGAGGGGTGATTTGGTTGTTTGACAATGTTGATGAAGAATTGTTGGGCCTGGAGCTCACAGTGCTCCCTTACTGGTAATAAGCGGGTCTCAGCATGCAAGTGATCGACCGGGGAACTTCTTGCACACCCGGTGGCGATTCGAAGAGCCGCATTCTGTATGCGTTGCATCTTAGTCCAAGAGGATTCCGAAACTAGATGCTGCCAAACTGGGGCGCCGTATTCCAGTGCAGGCTGGAGAATAGCCTTATACGTTGTAATAATGGTTTCTTTGCTACTACCCCATGTTGTACCGCCCAGGGCTCTAAGCACGTTAAGCTTCGCTTTAACGATAGCCTGCTTCTGTTCCGTGTTCTTATGGAATTTGAGCGATGGATCGAGTACGAGTCCGAGAAGTTTTGGGAAGCGGGCGGCAGGCAAACGATCTCCATTCCATACGACATACGGATGTGCGCTGTGTTCAGATGGGTCCGTTGTGAGTACGGATACCGATGACTTTGACGCAGAAATCTTCAGCATTTTGCGGTCGAAGAAGCTTTTCAGTGCGGTCAAGTACCCGTTAATCTTAGCGGCGGCCACATTTATGTCCCGATCACGACAGAAGACAGTCATATCATCAGCGTAAGCGACCACCTTGATATCTTGGGGTGGGGCGGGCATATCTTCGAGGTACAGACTGAAGAGAGCAGGCGACAATACACCGCCCTGTGGGACTCCAGCTGCAATCGGAATGCTGTTTGAGACATGATTCTGGAACATCACTCTAGCCCGTCTTCCCTTAGTGAATGCAGCTATCCAGCGCTTTTGCCATGGTGGGATTGATGACTCCAGTAAGTTGTTTGATAAGATACCAAGATTCACTGTGTCGAAAGCCTTAGTGAGATCCAAGGCAACTGCTACAGTTCTTTCCGGCTTATACGCGTTGAAACCATCAATTGCATAGCTCGTAATTTCTAACAAAGCTGTCGTGGTGGAATGCATTTTTCTGAATCCATGCTGAAACACCTGTCTCTCGTTGTGCTCGGCCAGGTCTTTGACGATCAGCTTTTCAGCTACTTTAGCAAAAGAAGACAACAAGCTAATGGGCCGATATCCCTTGACTGAAGCTTGGGGCTTGCCAGGCTTGGGCAGCGGAACGACGTTTGCCATCTTCCAATTCTGCGGGATAGTACACGACATGAACGAGGAGTTTATCACATCAGTGAGGAGCGGTAGTAAGTCAGTGGGTATCTTCTTCAAGACAGCAGGACATATCCCATCAGGACCAATAGCTCTAGAGTTCCGCATTTCCTTTATAATCTTCTCAATTTGCGTCGTAGTAAACGCTTCGGCCGTGCTCATAAGCAGGAGGCGGCACAGCTCTCTTACAGTCACTCTATTCTGCGGACCTCGTTTAGCACTGGTGATGAAAACTTTTCCCGAGCGCATAAGCGGCTTCCTTTCCTGATTTGAATACGCCGTTGTCGAATTCGATAGTGGAGACGGTGGCGGGTGAGCTTTTACCCGAAAGCTTCCGTAAAACCTTCCAAGTAGCTGCACTGTCCGTCTTAAAGTCCATCTGTCCGGTGAACTTCACCCACTCTTCTTTCTTGTGTCTGTCCAAATCCTTTTTGATCTCACTGTCAAGCTCAGCAACCACGGGGTCCAGATGATTAACCGCTCTCCTCGCATCTCTCGTTCTAATTTTGTCGAGGATTTCCCTGTTGACATTTGGATAGAACGTCTTGACGCGACCGATAGGGATAGCCGCATTCATGGCCTTGCGGATTGCGTCAGATAGATGGCACTCCTTCTGGTGCACGCTTCCATTCCACGGGTAATCTGCCGATAGGCGAAGCGCAACTTCACTGAACAGGCGCCAGTCTGCTCGGCCTAAATTAAGATAAGAACGTTGGCGAACACCAGAAAAGGGAGCGAGAGAATTGGATAGATCGATGTGGACAAAGACAGGAACGTGGTCACTTGGCAGAGTAGTCGAGGTAGACCATGAGCAGCAGCTAGAAAGGTTGGACGAGACAAGAGATATGTCTGGGCTAGAAGATCGGCCGCTGGCAGGGAGACGAGTGGGCTGATCATCGTTTAGAATGACCAGGTCGCACTCATCTGCCCATTCTTCGACGTCATTTCCTCTAACATCAGGACCGAGAGACGAGCAAAAGGTGTGAGCGTTGAAATCACCCGCGAAAACGACCGAGGATGAGAGGGAGCAGTCGCTCAGCTGCTTGAGAAGTGGGATAGGATTGTAAGATGAAGGGCATGAAGTTGTAGGTGGAATGTATATGTTGAAAAAGAGAAAGGGGTGTTTTTAGGGGAGATGGATTGGGAGGTACTGAGAGTACCGTCCGTGGGTGCTGGGAATGAGGTGTGAGGGAAGTGAAGATAAAACGAAAGTAGAGACTCCACCGCCGAGAGATGACCTTGGAGCATGGTAAGAAGTATAGCCTGGGATATTGGGATGAGGATAGGTAGGGGATGGAGAGAGCTTGGTTTCTTGAACCATGATCACGTCTGGATGGTAAGTACGTGCAAAGAGAGAGAGTTCAGAAAGCTTGGCACGAAGGCCGTTTAGATTGATGTGCACAATGGAAAGGGGGCGATTTGAGATAGAGGAATCTGAGATGGAAGGTGAGGAGCATAACACACAACGAAAAGATGAGTTATGATGCCTCACAGAACTGAGATCCGAACAGGAGAGATGCACCCACCTTTGGCATCCGAAGCACTGGACGCTGGTATGTCTCCAGTTTACATCCTCTCCGCACGTGGCGCATTGGTACTTCTGAGCGGGTCCAGGATTCCTCTCCACGCCGGCCCTTTGTAGGAGAATCCGAAGGAGAGTTGCGGCCGGCCAGCACCTCTCCCATGACAAAAACCTTCTCTGTGGAGGGGATGACGTCGGTTTGCACGGAGGCGATCTTCTTACCTCCACACTGCCACGGCACGAACGTACGACATCTCGGCAGCAGATGTTCTCCTGTCTTGAACACTACCAATGGAGTTGCAGTTGGTGATGCGACGCTGCCAATATGGAAGGATTACTTCAGTTCACTACTGATTCGTCCAGCGCCATCAGTACCTGAGCTCCCGCATGTTCAGAGAGCACATTACGATGTCAGTGAGGAACCGCCGACTGAGTCTGAAGTTTTGGATTGTGTCTGGAAAATGAAGAATGGAAAGGCTGGTGGAGATGACAACATTACTGCTGAAGTGCTGAAAGCTCTTCCTCCGTCTGGGATTCGTGAAATGACCAACACCATCCGTGCTATATGGATGAGCGAAAGGATACCCGATTCGTGGAGACATGCGATCATCGTACCTCTTCACAAGAAGCTATCCGTCACGGATCCTAAGAACTACAGAGGAATCTCTCTACTTCGTGTCATGTACAAGGTTTTAGAACGTATCATTCTCAAGCGACTTATCAAACATCGTGAAAGAACGACCAGAGATGAGCAAGCCGGTTTTCGACCTGGAAGATCGACCATCGACCAAGTGTTTGTCGTGAGAAGAGTAATTGAATCGTGGCAGCGGTATTCGAAGCCATTACAGCTTGCTTTTTTGGACTTTGAAGCCGCGTTCGACTCTTCTCATCGTGATCGATTGCTCAATGCTCTGCGAGCAGATGGAGTCCCGGAAAAGTATGTTCGGTCAATCGAGGACATGAACAAAGGAACAACAGCAGCAGTTCGTACACCTGTCGGATTTACGTCAGCTTTCGAGGTGAAAACAGGAATAAGGCAAGGAGCCGTTGCAGGACTTTTTCTTTTCAACTTCGCCGTTGATGACATCATGCGTAGAGTTGCAGAACAGTTTCCTGCGGATGTGATCCTAACACCATCAGGACGCTCCCTTGTCGACCTGGAGTACGCCGACGACATCGTGTTACTCGCTGAAAACAACGCAAAACTGCAAAGGATTGTGAACCTCGTTTCGAAGTATGCCGCAGCCTATGGACTTCGTCTTCGTCCCGACAAATGCAAGCAGATGTGGGTCTCTCAGAGGCCTTCAACGGGAGTTTGTGTGGACGGACAACGTATCGAACTGGTGGACGATTTCTGTTATTTGGGCTGTTTGCTGAAGAACGATAGTAGTTATGCAGCGGATATTCGACAACGATGTGCGAAAGCTACGTCTGCATTTAATTCTCTAACCAAGTGTTTGTGGTCTACCACCATCGCGAAGGAAGTCAAGTTGCGCGTCTACCTATCCGCTATTCGCCCTATCATGATGTACGGGTCGGAGACGTGGGCAGCACCGAAGACGCAGATGTAAAGGTTGGATTGCACGGAGAGGAAGCTTTTTAGGCGTTTGCTTGGATATTTCTGGCCGCGTGTATGCCATAACGAAGACAATTATACATGCTCATGTAATATCTAATAAACTTGTGCTGTCAATCCTCCTAATCAATATACTGGCAGTAGATCGGTTACCGTCTGTAGTCCAACCATAATCCGAGAGGCAGCAATTGAACCTGCATAACTCGTCTCGCGGAAACCGCCGCGCGATCTTAGCTGTCTGCTCTCTCTATCGAGGTGGGAGGAGCCTTCTGGCAGCGAGCCGAGGTGCGAACAGCGCTAACGGGTTTTTAATTACACCAGTGATCTCTGATTTTATCCTAAAGTCCCTCTCCCCCCACATAGTTGAAAAATGCTGTCGCAGGAACAGTTTGCAGCACCTGTCGCGGTCGCTGGCTCGTAAGGGGATGTCATGCCTGAAATGTGGAAACCGTGCGGTAATCGGTCGCTGTCGCGGCCGTCCGTTGCAGTGCAGTGCACTGCGACAGGTGTCAGCGACAGCGACCCAGCCAATTCCGTCATCGTGCCGGGTGTTTCTTGGCCCTGAGCGACGGCTGGCCTTCAGCGACAGCGACGTAGCAGTGACCATTTTTATACCACCAGTCTGCGACCACGACAGGTTCGCTCATCTCACACTCTCACCGTGAAAAAAAGTTGTTGCAGGAAAACTTTGCATGCGCCGGTCGCGTCTCAGGGTAGCAGATGGGTGGTATAACGTCGGCATGGACCCGGAAGAGACTTCGCGTTCACTGTCGAAGGTTGGCGCAAACTCGGTGCCATATGCTATAACACAGGTGCACCGAATTTGCGCCAACCTCAAATGGGGAACGCAAAGTCTCTTCAGAATTCACGCCGATGTTACATTCAAATGTTAAAACCGTGCCGCAGTCGGTCGCTGTCGCGGGCATCGGTCGCAGTGCGCGCAATGCGACCGATGCCCGCGACAGCGACGGAGCAATTGGTTTAGTGCGGGTTTCCTCCATTTATCTTCTTTTTTGTAGTTCCTTCTTTCTTTTCTCTCCTGGAATCTTTACCTCATCCTAAATGTATGAACCTTGAAGCCTGCCTTTTTATAGAGCTGAAACTAAACTGATTTGCTGTTGATTCCGGGTTATTGATTTGTCTGCGATTGCGCGGGCTATAGCGCGTGTCAGACGTAAGCTGGCGTGATGTCTGGCATGGCACAACTGGTCCTCAGCGACTGCGACGTCGCTCTGGTCTGCGACCGCGACAGGGCCGAAGGAGAGTATAACAATGGCCTTACTGTGCTTCTCTGGGCCAAACTCCGGTCCACAATTGCGTCTCGACACGCTTTGCGGCCGCGCGATTTCGAGCCGGAAGAGTTTCCAGCACCGCATCCGCCGATCTGTTGGCTCTAGGTGGGTTTTAGAAAGTCGAAACTGAGCTAAATTGGAGAAAACTACAGAAAAACCACATCGAGTCGGCTTTGGCACTGGAGACTGACTCGGATGCGGGAAGGGTGATACGCCGCGCGCGGCGAGGACAAGCGACGCTTGTTGCGTCGCGGCGTACCACCTTCGATTCATCAATGAACCGTGGAATCAACACAAACAAAATTACTGCATTACAGTTTAAGAACCGTCCTTGGTCGCTAGGACATCGAATCTCATTGTTAATATCCGAGAAATATGGCACTCTTTTTGATCTCTATTAGAACTTACCATTCTCACAGAAATCAGGCGCAAAAGAAGTCATTCTTAAGCTACCGATAGACACTCGCTTCTATGAACCTCATTTATGTTAACTTCTTTCTCTGAACCTATCTATGAGTGTTTCCAAACATCTCGCTGAAGGGAAATGACTCAATGAACGCTTGCTGGTACGCCGCGACGCGACACGCAACGCAAGCTCCCAGCCGCGCGCGGCGTACCACCTGGCCGCCGCCCGACTGATTCGAGCGCGAGCGGCCGCAAAGCGTGTTGGGACGCAATTGCGGACCGGAATTTGGCCCAGATAAGCACAGTATGTGCGGTGGATAGCTTGTAAATGTTCTCGGACTATTTCTGAAAATTGGATTTTTAAGGCCGTTTTCTAGCTTTATGCGTCATATGTCGGAGATTTAATATTGAGCCTATATTTCAAGGTAATGAAATTTATGGGCTTCAGCCAATTCTGAGCGAAAATTCCGCAATAGCTCTAGTTAAAGGGCGAGTTTTGACTTTTTTGAGGGGCCATAGATGTCAGTGATGAATCGTATATTTCAAAGAAAAGCATTTCTATTTCCCTCTGGATTAAAATTGATCCAATGTTGTGCAGAATTGAACTGCGAAGGCCAGATGTGCGTCGCCGAAGCGCGGCTGCGGTCCCGCAACGATTACCGTAATATACTGCTGGCGCACTGCCAGAAGCCAAAAGGTCAAAAGCTCCGTAAGCTACAACCTGTTGCGATAGCACCCTCTCATCCTGTTTTTTCCTTCTTCCTCTTCTTCTTCTTTGCAGCCACGAAGAGAGTATTGTTATAGGCCCAGAAACTGGGCGACCAGCATCGGATTCGTCCAAAGGTCTATTGTAGTCAACGTTGTGGGGTTTTTAGGACAGTTGAATAAGTGTAGAGTATTGCGGCTAGTACCACCACAGTCCGGGCAAGCGTCGGGAGTGCTACTGCCGATCCTGTTCACGTAGGACTTCAGGAACGTTGACTGCCCACAGAGCAACGATGCAAGGGTGCATCTGGCACGTCTACTAAGCTGAGACTCAGACTCAGAAACTCGAGGCGGCACACTACCCAGGATAGGATTAATAGTCAAAGATTCCAGATACCCTCGAACGAACTGGGTGTGCTCCTCGCGCAACAGACGGAGGCGTTCTTGATGTGAATCGTGCCATCTTTGCAGATCGACTTTATTTGGAGCATCGTCGAAGGGTTTTCTAATCTCTCTCTCTCTCTCTCTCTCTCTCTCTCTCTCTCTCTCTCTCTCTCTTACAGGCTCAAGTACTCTCCAAGATGGGTGTTTGGACTGTTTGATGATTTTTATGTGCAGCTGCTGGGCCTGGAGCTGACAATGCTCCTTCACTGGTAGTACCCTGGTCTCAGCGTGAAGATGTTCGCGGGCTGCAATATAGCCTTATATGTTTTCAAAATAGTTTCCTTGCTGCAGCCCCATGATGTACCTCCTAGCGCCTTTAGCACATTGAGCTTGGCCTTGACAACTGTCCGCTTCTGCTCGGTATTCTTGTGAAACCTCAGCGATGGATCAAGTGTAAGGCTAAGCAGTTTGACGAATAGAGCATCAAGAAGGCGATCTCCACCCCAGCTGACTTCAGGATGGGCACTGTGCTCTTTGGGGTCAGTTGTAAAAACTGATACTGAGGACTTGGCGGCTGAGACCCTGAGCATTTTGTTGTCGAAGTAGTTTTTCGAATCAATCAGGTGCTCGTTGATCTTGCTCGCGGCGGCCTGAATTTCGCGGTTCTGGCACATGATAGTCATATCGTCAGCATAGGCGACAACTTTTATGTCTTGAGGAGGAGACAGAATGTCCTCTGGGTACAGGTTAAACAGAGCGGGCGATAAGACTCCGCCTTACGGGACACCGGCAGCTATGGGAATGCTGTTTGAAACATGACCTAAAAACCCTCTTCGTGGAGGGGTGATGTCGATTAGCACGGAGTTGATCTTGCTTCCTCCACACGGTTACGGCACAAACGTACGACATCTCAGCAGCACGATGTTTCCAATATTTAGTTATTTATTTATATACCCCCTTTCGGGTATGCCAACAACAGAAATTAAAAGGCAACATTCAAGTGATGACGAAAAAACAACAGAAGCAACACAAAAAATTAACTAAGCACATGGCGTCGTTGAGTAACACATCAACAAGTAGCATCAACTTGCAGGGGTAGAGATTGGCGAGGCCTCAGGTAAATGAAGCAGATCAGGAGGAAGTAGGTGAGAGGATTTCCCAAAATGCTCGAAGTTGGGAGTAACAGGTTAGATTCTGGAAGGAGTACCCAGAGTTGAGTATCACCGGCTACATATCAAGATAGGTGCATAACGATACGGTTTTCCTTGGAATTTGGGTGATCCATAGCAATACCTATTGTGCAATTGCAAAAACTATCATTGTAGAAGCTGCGCCAAGGGATACAAAAATCTGTGCTCTGTACAGCGCCTGTGGCTCTATAAAATCTAAGAATCTGTGCAATCATCTGAAAAATTTTACAATCCTCCCAATATGTATTTTGTCTCAACTGATTTTTTTCTGTGGCCGTATTCATGAAACTACGGGAGCCTCCCGGGAGGGTTCAAAGTCCGCCCGCCGCATACAATAGTTGGTATCAAAGACCTTCCCGGGAGGCTCCCGTTCTTCATGAATACGGCCACTGGTTTTTCAATCTTCCTCTGCCCTCCCTCCCTGCTCTTCCTCTCTTCGGATTGAACTTCTTGTACTCATGTGCCTCATTAGTATGAAACAGTGTATTACCGCATCAGATTGGAGTTTCTTCCTACGCTTTTTATAACTTGTGGTTTGAAAGCATCTCTCACGAGACGAAAATTGGAGATTGCAGAATGGGTGTTGAAACTAGACGCACAGCAGCGGGAGGCAGACACAAGAAGGCCACTCCGCCGATTTTTAGCCACGAATTTATCATCCAGAATCATGGTGATATCATGAGTTGCGTATTGATGGTTTTCATCGTTGGACTAATGTTTCCCGTAAGTTCTTTTTACTTTTGAACATTAATTGCGCTGTTTTCTTTTTTGTAGGGTAAAACACACTGCACCTAAGAAAGTCGTAAAAGGTAGGCGTCTCGTTTTCTCCGGGTAGTAGATATTTCGCAGCTCTGATTGCAACTTCCATCATGTAGATGAATAATCATAGCAAGGGGCTGAGATTCCCTTCTTTGGAGGAGACCTTATGCTTGCAGAATCAAAGTGACAGAAAATTGGCTACCTCCGCGGGTTTACGCTGGAGATCTTCAACCGGGAGGTGCGTTACATTCTCCGAGCATGAGCACAGGAGAAGAACTGTATTCTCCTCCAGACTACATACCAGGAAGACAGGGTCGCCAGCTACGCCCATCTTATGAAGATATCCTCTGTAAAACGTCGTAATTCTCACGACTCTTGGTGCGAGCGGCGCCCGCGATTCTGCTCCCTCCGTCTGTCATGTGCTTTCTCACTGTCTCTAACCTCCGCTCCGCACCAGCACGCGGAGAAACCATGAGAATTTCGCGGTTTTATAGCCTTTACCATCACGATTTTGAGTAGTAACCACTTCAGAAGAGACAGCGCGGCTCGCATTAACCTAGGCAACACCTTTTCGTCCTTCGTGGCCTTCGGAAGCGTTCCATTCAGCAGAAGGAAGGTTGATGACGAAATCTTTATGAACTTCTTTGCAGATGCACTCTGCAGCTCCTGGTCTTACATTCATTGGGTTGACAGTTCCCACGTGCCTCCTAATCTGTCTTGGAGGTGCCGGTTCCCTCATCATGTCGTGAAAGAGGAGTTCTGGGTCGAGCACCGCTATCGTTCCACATTAAAATGTCAATATTTCATTATGATCCTGGACCGTCATGATCATTGACTCGCCACTCAACTGAGCGATGCGCATCATCGCTAGACTTCCCCTTCACTGTTCTCAGAGCTGCGTATTCACGGGCTTGTAGACGATCTCATTGTGAAGGAGCAATCAATGGACTCCACGCTGGAGCTGTTGTTGAAGCTTTCGGCACGTATGCAGAGCAGAATGTGTCATAAGAAGAGAGACAATTCATGCTGCTCACTCTTTGTTGGGAACTTACTCTTCTAAGGACCAAGGTAATAAAGAGTTCAAAGGACGAAGGCGAAAAAATCGGGGAATTTATTTCATTCTCACGTCAAGGTGTGGGCAGCGTTATCCGATGAATTTTTTTTACCTTGTTAGGCGAAAATCTTATTCGAAATAGCTGCTCACGTGCTCATCGGGCTCCTCTAGGACAGCAGCAAGCAAAATACAAGGAAAGGATTCAAAACATAATCGGAGAACTTGCTGCAGCAGTATGTGCTCCGTTTGCTTTGCGAGCAGCTCCTCTCCTCTGTGTGCTGCTGATCTTCGTCGAGCTCAAGCACTCCATTTATTTTTTTTCTGATAAAGGTGAACGTGGCAGCTGCTCTTTCCACGACAGTGGCGGGTATACAAGGCGCGCGCCCTCTTCTTCTTCTTCTTTGCAGCCACATAGAGGGTTTTGTCATAGGCGGAGGAACTGGGCGACCAGTAGTGGATTCGTCCATAGGTCCATTGGTGTCAGCGTGGTAGGTCTCTCCGGACAGTTGAATAAATGTGCGGTATCATGGCCGACGATACCGCAGTCCGGGCACACATCAGATTTGCTGCTGTCAATCTTGCTGACATAAGACATTAGCATTGTAGAGTGACCACAGCGTAATGATGCGAGCGTGCATCTCGCCCTTCTTCCGAGTTGAGACTCTGAGGTGCAGACGGGGGGCGGTATATCTCCTAGTATAGGATTTATGGCCACCTTCACAAGATGACACCGTACGAACTTGGTGTGCTCCTCGCGCAAAAGACGGAGTCGTTCTTGCTGTGAGTCGTGCCATCTTTGCAAATTGACTTTGTTTGGAGCATCGGCGAATGGCTTTCTTATACTTCTCTCTCTCACGGGGTTTAGCACTCTCCACGACGGGTGATTTGGTTGCTTTATAATGTTAATGCGGAATTGCTGGGCCTGGAGCTGACAGTGCTCCTTCACTGGTAATAGACGGGTCTCAGCATGCAGGTGCTCGATTGGGAGACTCCTTGCACATCCGGTGGCGATACGGAGAGCAGCATTTTGTACTCGTTGCATCTTTGTCCAGGAGGATTCTGAGACGAGATGCTGCCAAACCGGTGCGGCGTACTCCAGGGCGGGCTGCAGAATTGCCTTATACGTTGTGAGTATAGTCTCCTTGCTGCTACCCCACGAAGTGCCGCCCAGGGCCCTGAGAACGTTGAGCTTAGCTTTAACGACTGCCTGCTTCTGCTCGGTATTCTTATGAAACTTGAGTGACGGATCGAGCACAAGACCGAGCAGCTTTGGAAAGCGAGCAGCAGGCAAACGGTCTCCATCCCACACGACATCCGGATGAGCGCTGTGCTCGGATGGGTCCGTCGTGAGAACGGACACTGACGACTTGGCTGCAGAGATACTTAGCATCTTGCGGTCGAAAAAGCTCTTCAGTGTGATCAGGTACTCGTTGATCTTATTGGCGGCCACCTGTAAGTCCCTATCTCGACACATGATTGTTATGTCATCAGCGTACGCGACGACCTTGATGTCCTGTGGAGGCTCAGGCATATCTTCGAGGTAGAGACTGAAGAGGGCTGGCGATAGAACCTCGCCTTGAGGGACTCCAGTTGCCATAGGAATACTGTTGGAGACATGGTTCTGAAACATGACTCTTGCCCGCCGACCTTTAATAAAGGCCGATATCCAGCGCTTCTGCCAAGATGGTATTGACGACTCCAGAATGTTGCTTGACAGGACTCCAAGGTTAACCGTATCAAATGCCTTGGTGAGATCCAACGCAACAGCTACAGTTCTCAATGGCTTGTTAAAGTTGAACCCGTCGATAGCATAGCTGGTAATTTCTAGCAACGCCGTAGTTGTGGAATGTAGCCTCCTGAACCCATGTTGAAACAACTGCTTCTCGTTGTGCTCCGCTAGATCCTTGACAATGAGCTTTTCGGCCACCTTGGCGAAAGGTGACATCAAGCTAATGGGACGATATCCCTTTACTGATGACTGAGGTTTCCCAGGCTTGGGCAACGGGATGACGTTGGCTGTCTTCCAGTTTTGCGGAATAGTGCAAGAGCTAAACGAAGTGTTAATCATATCAACGATGAGCGGAAGGATCTCAGTCGGGAGTTTCTTCAGTACAGCAGGACAAATGCCGTCCGGACCGACAGCTTTGGAGTTCCGCATGTCCTTTATAATCTTCTCTACTTGCGCCACAGTGAACGCATCGGCCGTGCTCATGAGCGGGAGGCGGCACAGCTCTCTTACTGTCACTCTATTTTGCGGACCTCGCCTTGTACTCGTGACAAAGAAACTTTTACCGAGAGAGTAGGCGGCTCCCTTCCTGACTTGAAAACGTTATTACCGAACTCAATAGTGGAGATGGTGGCTGGCGAGCTCTTTCCCGATAGTTTCCGAAGAACCTTCCAAGTAGCTCCACTGTCCGTCTTGAAATTCAACTGTTCTGTGAATTTTTCCCACTGTTCTTTCTTGTGCTGGTCGAGATCTTTTCTGATCTCACCATCCAGCTGAGCGACGACAGGGTCTAGATGGTCAACTGCTCTTCTGGCATCTCTAGTCCTGATTTTCTCAAGAATTTCTCTGGTGACGTTTGGATAGAACGTCTTAACTCGGCCAACAGGGATAGCCGCCTTTATGGCCCTGCGAATTGCATCAGATAAGTGATGCTCCTTCTGGTGCACATTGCCATTCCACGGGTAATCAGCCGCTAGGCGTAGCGCAACCTCACTGAACAGGCACCAGTCTGCTTGGCCTAAATTGAGATAAGAACGTTGACGAACACCAGAATAAGGAGCAAGAGAATTTGAGAGATCGATGTGCACAAAGACGGGAACATGATCACTAGACAATGTTGTTGAGGTAGACCATGAGCAAGCGTTGGAAAGGTTGGACGAGATAAGAGTTATGTCTGGGCTAGAAGATCGGCCGTTGGCAGGGGAGACGAGTGGGCTGATCATCGTTTAAGATGACCAGGTCGCACTCCTCAGCCCATTCTTCGACTTCTTCTCCTCTAGCATCAGAACCAAGGGACGAGCAGAAGGTGTGGGCATTGAGGTCGCCCGCGAAAACAACTGATGATGAGAGGGAAGAATCGTCGAGTTGTCTGAGAAGAGGAATGGCATTGTAGGAGGAGGGGCATGAGGTGGTAGGGGGAATATATATGTTGAAAAGAGAAAGGGGTGTTTTAAGAGGAGATGGATTGGAAGGTACTCGAGAGTACCATCCGTGGGGGTGTTTGGTATGAGGTGGGAGGGAGAGAGGATAAAACAAAGGTTGAAACTCCTCCGCCAAGAGCTGACCTTGGAGCATGGAAGGCAGTGTAGCCCGGGATATTAGGATGAGGATAGGTAGGGGATGGAGAGAGCTTGGTTTCTTGAACCATGATCACGTCTGGATGGTAAGTACGTGCGAAGAGAGAGAGCTCAGAAAGTTTAGTACGAAGGCCGTTGAGATTGATATGTACAATGGAAAGGGGGCGATTTGAGGAAGAGGAATCAGAGTTGGTAGTTGAAGAGCATAAAACACAGCGAAAAGCAGAGTTATAATGCCTCACAGAACTGAGACCCGAACAGGAGAGATGCACCCACCTTTGGCATCCGGAGCACTGGACGCTGGTATGTCTCCTGGTAACATCCTTGCCGCACGTGGCGCATAGGTACTTCTGAGCGGGTCCAGGATTCCTCTCCACGCCGGCCCTTTGTAGGAGAATCCGAAGGAGAGCTGCGGCCGGCCAGCACCTCTCCCATGACAAAAACCCTCTTCGCGGAGGGGGTGACGTCGGTTTGCATAGAGGTGATCTTCTTTCCTCCACACTGCCACGGCGTGAACGTACGACATGCGCGCGCCCTAATTCAGTGAAAAGTTGGCCGCTTGAGGCCTATTTTGGAAGCATTGCCGCTACCATATTGTCACTGTTTAGGATGACAGTATTTGAGCATTTCTGTCTTGCAAGACAGAAATGCTCAAATACTGTCATTGCAGAAACTTGAGGAAACATTCGGTTATTTAGAATGGTTGCACTATCAAGTAGGAGTCTACGAGAGAAACAGCTTGATTGACTGGAGTATAACATGTCTGCACACCGGTGAAATGCTCCAATTCAAAAACCAGCCGGAGTGGAGCCGCATTCTCGAAAGTGAATGGAAGTTAATCGGTGTGTAGACATTTTATATGCCAGTTAATCAAGCTGATTCTCCCGTAGACTCCTATCTGATAATGCCATCATTCTACATTATCACCTTTTTTCTCAAGTTTCACTTCCCATTCTGTTACTCGAGGGGGAGGGAAGATACATTCTTGCGAGACAGGAGTGCTCAAATACTGTTGTCCTGGATAGATTTCAGTGCTTCGAAGAATGTTGACATTATGTTAGCGGCCGTGCGGGCCTACCCATGCTTTTATCTCGATCATGTCTGTGAGCGGGTATGCTGCTTTAGACCAATTCAGGACATTTGAACTAATGTGGAGAGGGCGATTATGTTTTTCGCTACTTGCTGCGACGTCAGATACATAGTTACAACACCGAACTTCTCCAGAACCTGTACGTGCGTGCCCACTCTCTGATGTGTAAAAATGCCGAGCAGTTTGGCCATTTCTCATAGATGAGCATGTAACTGAGTTTCCGGTGAGAAGGAAATTTGAGCTTCTTCTGGAGGGGATGGTGGAGCGTGTCTGTGACTGAGCTTTCACTGTCGCGGAAAGTTTTGATGGCATCTCTGCAAACTTGCCTTCATTGCTTGAAATGTTCATTTCCTTGTTATAGACAGTTGTTTACAGCTGACGACGTCGACGTGTTCCGTTTTCGTTGCACCTCAGTACAACGAAACCCTCAACATTACTTCTGAACTTGGTATTGCAGCTTAGCTATTTTCCACTTCTCTTGATTCATATGTGAGGTTGTTTCTCTTCAGGTCCTGTTAGCCTAACCCTCTATCGGAATGGCCCTGCGGATATACTTACAATTTTGTTTTATTCTGTCGCTTGGATCGTAGTTCATGCCGTCGTTCAAGAGTATATTCTAGACAAACTGCAAAGGAAGGTAGGTGTAAACATTGCAACTGCTTGCATTTTTTCTTTGTTTTTTCCCTCTTCTTTATTCGCTTGACTGGCTGAAAAAAAACAGGCGAAAACATGGATTACCGTGTCTCGCTTCTCCCAGTTGTTGAATGCGAGGCGATGTTACCATTCAGGCTGGCCTCAACCTGTCCGAGTGAACACATCGTCAAGGATGGCGTCTTATAAATTAGAGAGAAGCAAAATTATAACATACAGGGCTGCGTTTACCACGAAAATTAGTACAATTGGTGTCCTGGAAGAGGAAACATGGCTAAGGTTTGAGAACATCCCATGTGAAAAGTACCCATGGAAATATATAGCCTAGCTCTCTCATTTTGAGCCGGTCGAAGTAAGGTTTATTGAGCTTATCATATCAAAATCTCTATATTAATTTTATATTTTGCCATGACCCGCCGCTCCACTGCTTGCTCCCTCCGAACTCATCCAAGCGAGCTGCTCTTTAGGCCTCGGTCATAGTTGGCCGATCGGCTTAGCCAGCCTGGTCATGAAAGACATTAATGAGTTGGGGTGGAAAAAACACCCGGTGTGGCTGACCCGATCGATGTTTACATGATATAAGGTAAGAAATGAATGATATCCATGATATCGTTCCACATGATTGTGGTGAGCGCGAAGCGCTCACCAGGATTTGGCTTTGATCTCTTCCCGCGCGGATGCCCTACAATGAGATCACCTATTCATACCGTCAACAGAGGTATGAGCTGTACACTATTCGACGCGCTGCAAGAAATTACATATGTGTGCAACTTTTCATCCCAACTGGTCCCCGCTTTCTGAAGTTATGACCTCTCAAAGTACGCAAAAACGTTCTCCGCCACCGCCTCCGCCTCCACCTCCGTCCGTCGAAAACCATTTTTTTGGAAGGCGTGGACCAAATCGCTCGAAAATTTGTGACTAGATGTAATAGACCACGGGAATGACGAAAATAATTGTCAGAACTCACCATAATGACTTCTGGGCCCCTAACGGGCGTTTGAAACTCGGAAACCGGCCTCTCAAGATTAGTTTATAAAAATGACGGGTGGAACTACAGCAACCCCTCAGTAGGGGTGTGCAGGACGCCGTAGAATGTGTGCAGGACCTCAGTAGGAGTGTGCAGGACCTTAGTAGGAGTGTGCAGGACATCATGGGACCTGTGCAGGACCCCAGTAGGGGTGTGCAGGACGTCGTAGAATGTGTGCAGGACCTCAGTAGGAGTGTGCAGGACCTTAGTAGGAGTGTGCAGGACATCATGGGACCTGTGCAGGACCTCAGTAGGAGTGTGCAGGACATTTTGGGACCTGTGCAGGACCCCAGTAAGGGTGTGCAGGACGTCGTAGAATGTGTGCAGGACCTCAGTGGGAGTGTGCAGGACCTTAGTAGGAGTGTGCAGGACATCATGGGACCTGTGCAGGACCCCAGTAGGGGTGTGCAGGACCTCAGTAGGAGTGTGCATGACATTACGGGACCTGTACAGGACCTCAGTAGGAGTGCGCAGGATATCATGGAACGTGTGCAGGACCCCAGTAGGGGTGTGCAGGACGTCGTAGAATGTGTGCAGGACCTCAGTAGGAGTGTGCAGGACCTTAGTAGGAGTGTGCAGGACATCATGGGACCTGTGCAGGACCCCAGTAGGAGTGTGCAGGACATCATGGAACCTGTGTAGGACCCCAGTAGGGGTGTGCAGGACATCGTAGAATGTGTGCAGAACATCAGTAGGAGTGTGCAGGACATCATGGGACCTGTGCAGGACCTCAGTAGGGGTGTGCAGGACCTTAGTAGGAGTGTGCAGGACATCATGAAACATGTGCAAGACCCCTGTAAGGATGAGCAGGACTTCATGGAATGTGTGCAGGACATCAGTAGGAGTGTGCAGGACATCATGAAGCGTGTGCAGGACCCCAGTAGGGTTGAGCAGGACGTCATGGAATGTGTGTAGGACCTTAGTAAAATTACACAGGACATCATAGAACGTGTGCAGGACCCCAATAGGGGTGTGCAGGACATCATGGAATGTGTGCAGGACCTTAGTAGGAGTGTGCAGGACATCATGAAACTTGTGCAAGACCCCCTGTAAGGATGATCAGAACTTCGTGGAATGTGTGCAGGACATCAGTAGGAGTGTGCAGGACATCATGAAGCGTGTGCAGGACCCCAATAGGGGTGTGCAGGACATCATGGAATGTGTGCAGGACCTTAGTAGGAGTGTGCAGGACATCATGAAACGTGTGCAAGGACCCTGTAAGGATGATCAAGAACTTCGTAGAATGTGTGCAGGACATCAGTAGGAGTGTGCAGGACATCATGAAACGTGTGCAAGACCCCCGTAAGGATGAGCAGGACTTCATGGAATGTGTGCTGGATCTCAGTAGGTGTGTGCAGGACGCCGTAGAATGTGTGCAGGACCTCCAGTAGGAGTGTGCAGGACCTTAGTAGGAGTGTGCAGGACATCATGGGACCTGTGCAGGACCCCAGTAGGGGTGTGCAGGACGTCGTAGAATGTGTGCAGGACCTCAGTAGGAGTGTGCAGGACCTTAGTAGGAGTGTGCAGGACATCATGGGACCTGTGCAGGACCCCAGTAGGGGTGTGCAGGACCTCAGTAGGAGTGTGCAGGACATTTTGGGACCTGTGCAGGACCCCAGTAAGGGTGTGCAGGACGTCGTAGAATGTGTGCAGGACCTCAGTGGGAGTGTGCAGGACCTTAGTAGGAGTGTGCAGGACATCATGGGACCTGTGCAGGACCCCAGTAGGGGTGTGCAGGACCTCAGTAGGAGTGTGCATGACATTATGGGACCTGTACAGGACCTCAGTAGGAGTGCGCAGGATATCATGGAACGTGTGCAGGACCCCAGTAGGGGTGTGCAGGACGTCGTAGAATGTGTGCAGGACCTCAGTAGGAGTGTGCAGGACCTTAGTAGGAGTGTGCAGGACATCATGGGACCTGTGCAGGACCCCAGTAGGAGTGTGCAGGACATCATGGAACCTGTGTAGGACCCCAGTAGGGGTGTGCAGG
Source organism: Aplectana chamaeleonis (assembly GCA_029168955.1). Classification (NCBI taxonomy): domain Eukaryota; kingdom Metazoa; phylum Nematoda; class Chromadorea; order Rhabditida; family Cosmocercidae; genus Aplectana; species Aplectana chamaeleonis. The sequence continues at coordinate 1,467,214 of JAPDOI010000124.1, read as the reverse complement.
ACATCGTAGAATGTGTGCAGAACATCAGTAGAAGTGTGCAGGACATCATGGGACCTGTGCAGGACCCCAGTAGGGGTGTGCAGGACGTCGTAGAATGTGTGCAGGACCTTAGTAGGAGTGTGCAGGACATCATGAAACATGTGCAAGACCCCTGTAAGGATGAGCAGGACTTCATGGAATGTGTGCAGGACATCAGTAGGAGTGTGCAGGACATCATGAAGCGTGTGCAGGACCCCAGTAGGGTTGAGCAGGACGTCATGGAATGTGTGTAGGACCTTAGTAAAATTACACAGGACATCATAGAACGTGTGCAGGACCCCAATAGGGGTGTGCAGGACATCATGGAATGTGTGCAGGACCTTAGTAGGAGTGTGCAGGACATCATGAAACTTGTGCAAGACCCCTGTAAGGATGATCAGAACTTCGTGGAATGTGTGCAGGACATCAGTAGGAGTGTGCAGGACATCATGAAGCGTGTGCAGGACCCCAATAGGGGTGTGCAGGACATCATGGAATGTGTGCAGGACCTTATTAGGAGTGTGCAGGACATCATGAAACGTGTGCAAGACCCCTGTAAGGATGATCAGAAGTTCGTAGAATGTGTGCAGGACATCAGTAGGAGTGTGCAGGACATCATGAAACGTGTGCAAGACCCCTGTAAGGATGAGCAGGACTTCATGGAATGTGTGCTGGATCTCAGTAGGGGTGTGCAGGACGCCGTAGAATGTGTGCAGGACCTCAGTAGGAGTGTGCAGGACCTTAGTAGGAGTGTGCAGGACATCATGGGACCTGTGCAGGACCCCAGTAGGGGTGTGCAGGACGTCGTAGAATGTGTGCAGGACCTCAGTAGGAGTGTGCAGGACCTTAGTAGGAGTGTGCAGACCATCATGGGACCTGTGCAGGACCCCAGTAGGGGTGTGCAGGACCTCAGTAGGAGTGTGCAGGACATTTTGGGACCTGTGCAGGACCCCAGTAAGGGTGTGCAGGACGTCGTAGAATGTGTGCAGGACCTCAGTGGGAGTGTGCAGGACCTTAGTAGGAGTGTGCAGGACATCATGGGACCTGCGCAGGACCCCAGTAGGGGTGTGCAGGACCTCAGTAGGAGTGTGCATGACATTATGGGACCTGTACAGGACCTCAGTAGGAGTGCGCAGGATATCATGGAACGTGTGCAGGACCCCAGTAGGGGTGTGCAGGACGTCGTAGAATGTGTGCAGGACCTCAGTAGGAGTGTGCAGGACCTTAGTAGGAGTGTGCAGGACATCATGGAACCTGTGCAGGACCCCAGTAGGGGTGTGCAGGACATCGTAGAATGTGTGCAGAACATCAGTAGGAGTGTGCAGGACATCATGGGACCTGTGCAGGACCCCAGTAGGGGTGTGCAGGACGTCGTAGAATGTGTGCAGGACCTTAGTAGGAGTGTGCAGGACATCATGAAACATGTGCAAGACCCCTGTAAGGATGAGCAGGACTTCATGGAATGTGTGCAGGACATCAGTAGGAGTGTGCAGGACATCATGAAGCGTGTGCAGGACCCCAGTAGGGTTGAGCAGGACGTCATGGAATGTGTGTAGGACCTTAGTAAAATTACACAGGACATCATAGAACGTGTGCAGGACCCCAATAGGGGTGTGCAGGACATCATGGAATGTGTGCAGGACCTTAGTAGGAGTGTGCAGGACATCATGAAACTTGTGCAAGACCCCTGTAAGGATGATCAGAGCTTCGTGGAATGTGTGCAGGACATCAGTAGGAGTGTGCAGGACATCATGAAGCGTGTGCAGGACCCCAATAGGGGTGTGCAGGACATCATGGAATGTGTGCAGGACCTTAGTAGGAGTGTGCAGGACATCATGAAACGTGTGCAAGACCCCTGTAAGGATGATCAGAACTTCGTGGAATGTGTGCAGGACATCAGTAGGAGTGTGCAGGACATCATGAAGCGTGTGCAGGACCCCAATAGGGGTGTGCAGGACATCATGGAATGTGTGCAGGACCTTAGTAGGAGTGTGCAGGACATCATGAAACGTGTGCAAGACCCCTGTAAGGATGATCAGAACTTCGTAGAATGTGTGCAGGACATCAGTAGGAGTGTGCAGGACATCATGAAACGTGTGCAAGACCCCTGTAAGGATGAGCAGGACTTCATGGAATGTGTGCTGGATCTCAGTAGGGGTGTGCAGGACGCCGTAGAATGTGTGCAGGACCTCAGTAGGAGTGTGCAGGACCTTAGTAGGAGTGTGCAGGACATCATGGGACCTGTGCAGGACCCCAGTAGCGGTGTGCAGGACGTCGTAGAATGTGTGCAGGACCTCAGTAGGAGTGTGCAGGACCTTAGTAGGAGTGTGCAGGACATCATGGGACCTGTGCAGGACCCCAGTAGGGGTGTGCAGGACCTCAGTAGGAATGTGCAGGACATTTTTTGGGACCTGTGCAGGACCCCAGTAAGGGTGTGCAGGACGTCGTAGAATGTGTGCAGGACCTCAGTGGGAGTGTGCAGGACCTTAGTAGGAGTGTGCAGGACATCATGGGACCTGTGCAGGACCCCAGTAGGGGTGTGCAGGGCCTCAGTAGGAGTGTGCATGACATTATGGGACCTGTACAGGACCTCAGTAGGAGTGCGCAGGATATCATGGAACGTGTGCAGGACCCCAGTAGGGGTGTGCAGGACGTCGTAGAATGTGTGCAGGACCTCAGTAGGAGTGTGCAGGACCTTAGTAGGAGTGGGCAGGACATCATGGGACCTGTGCAGGACCCCAGTCGGAGTGTGCAGGACATCATGGAACCTGTGCAGGACCCCAGTAGGGGTGTGCAGGACATCGTAGAATGTGTGCAGAACATCAGTAGGAGTGTGCAGGACATCATGGGACCTGTGCAGGACCCCAGTAGGGGTGTGCAGGACGTCGTAGAATGTGTGCAGGACCTTAGTAGGAGTGTGCAGGACATCATGAAACATGTGCAAGACCCCTGTAAGGATGAGCAGGACTTCATGGAATGTGTGCAGAACGTCAGTAGGAGTGTGCAGGACATCATGAAACATGTGCAAGACCCCTGTAAGGATGAGCAGGACGTCGTAGAATGTGTGCAGGACCTCAGTGGGAGTGTGCAGGACCTTAGTAGGAGTGTGCAGGACATCATGGGACCTGTGCAGGACCCCAGTAGGGGTGTGCAGGGCCTCAGTAGGAGTGTGCATGACATTATGGGACCTGTACATGACCTCAGTAGGAGTGCGCAGGATATCATGGAACGTGTGCAGGACCCCAGTAGGGGTGTGCAGGACGTCGTAGAATGTGTGCAGGACCTCAGTAGGAGTGTGCAGGACCTTAGTAGGAGTGGGCAGGACATCATGGGACCTGTGCAGGACCCCAGTCGGGTGTGCAGGACATCATGGAACCTGTGCAGGACCCCAGTAGAGTGTGCAGGACATCGTAGAATGTGTGCAGAACATCAGTAGGAGTGTCCAGGACATCATGGGACCTGTGCAGGACCCCAGTAGGGGTGTGCAGGACATCGTAGAATGTGTGCAGAACATCAGTAGGAGTGTGCAGGACATCATGGGACCTGTGCAGGACCCCAGTAGGGGTGTGCAGGACGTCGTAGAATGTGTGCAGGACCTTAGTAGGAGTGTGCAGGACATCATGAAACATGTGCAAGACCCCTGTAAGGATGAGCAGGACTTCATGGAATGTGTGCAGGACATCAGTAGGAGTGTGCAGGACATCATGAAGCGTGTGCAGGACCCCAATAGGGGTGTGCAGGACATCATGGAATGTGTGCAGGACCTTAGTAGGAGTGTGCAGGACATCATGTGAAACATGTGCAAGACCCTGTAAGGATGAGCAGGACTTCATGGAATGTGTGCAGGACATCAGTAGGAGTGTGCAGGACATCATGAAGCGTGTGCAGGACCCCAATAGGGGTGTGCAGGACATCATGGAATGTGTGCAGGACCTTAGTAGGAGTGTGCAGGACATCATGAAACGTGTGCAAGACCCCTGTAAGGATGATCAGAACTTCGTGGAATGTGTGCAGGACATCAGTAGGAGTGTGCAGGACATCATGAAGCGTGTGCAGGACCCCAATAGGGGTGTGCAGGACATCATGGAATGTGTGCAGGACCTTAGTAGGAGTGTGCAGGACATCATGAAACGTGTGCAAGACCCTGTAAGGATGATCAGAACTTCGTAGAATGTGTGCAGGACATCAGTAGGAGTGTGCAGGACATCATGAAACGTGTGCAAGACCCCAGAGATGAGCAGGACTTCATGGAATGTGTGCTGGATCTCAGTAGGGGTGTGCAGGACGCCGTAGAATGTGTGCAGGACCTCAGTAGGAGTGTGCAGGACCTTAGTAGGAGTGTGCAGGACATCATGGTACCTGTGCAGGACCCCAGTTGCGGTGTGCAGGACGTCGTAGAATGTGTGCAGGACCTCAGTAGGAGTGTGCAGGACCTTAGTAGGAGCGTGCAGCACATCATGTGACCTGTGCAGGACCCCAGTAGGGGTGTGCAGGACATCGTAGAATGTGTGCAGAACATCAGTAGGAGTGTGCAGGACATCATGGGACCTGTGCAGGACCCCAGTAAGGGGGTGTGCAGGACGTCGTAGAATGTGTGCGGGACCTTAGAAGGAGTGTGCAGGACATCATGAAACATGTGAAAGACCCCTGTAAGGATGAGCAGGACTTCATGGAATGTGTGCAGGACATCAGTAGGAGTGTGCAGGACATCATGAAGCGTGTGCAGGACTCCAGTAGGATTGGAGCAGGACGTCATGGAATGTGTAGGACCTTAGTAAAATTACACAGGACATCATAGAACGTGTGCAGGACCCCAATAGGGGTGTGCAGGACATCATGGAATGTGTGCAGGACCTTAGTAGGAGTGTGCAGGACATCATGAAACTTGTGCAAGACCCCTGTAAGGATGATCAGAACTTCGTGGAATGTGTGCAGGACATCAGTAGGAGTGTGCAGGACATCATGAAGCGTGTGCAGGACCCCAATAGGGGTGTGCAGGACATCATGGAATGTGTGCAGGACCTTAGTAGGAGCGTGCAGGACATCATGAAACGTGTGCAAGACCCCTGTAAGGATGATCAGAACTTCGTAGAATGTGTGCAGGACATCAGTAGGAGTGTGCAGGACATCATGAAACGTGTGCAAGACCCCTGTAAGGATGAGCAGGACTTCATGGAATGTGTGCTGGATCTCAGTAGGGGTGTGCAGGACGCCGTAGAATGTGTGCAGGACCTCAGTAGGGAGTGTGCAGGACCTTAGTAGGAGTGTGCAGGACATCATGGGACCTGTGCAGGACCCCAGTAGGGGTGTGCAGGACGTCGTAGAATGTGTGCAGGACCTCAGTAGGAGTGTGCAGGACCTTAGTAGGAGTGTGCAGGACATCATGGGACCTGTGCAGGACCCCAGTAGGGGTGTGCAGGACCTCAGTAGGAGTGTGCAGGACATTTTGGGACCTGTGCAGGACCCCAGTAAGGGTGTGCAGGACGTCGTAGAATGTGTGCAGGACCTCAGTGGGAGTGTGCAGGAGCTTAGTAGGAGTGTGCAGGACATCATGGGACCTGTGCAGGACCCCAGTAGGGGTGTGCAGGACCTTAGTAGGAGTGTGCATGACATTATGGGACCTGTACAGGACCTCAGTAGGAGTGCGCAGGATATCATGGAACGTGTGCAGTACCACAGTAGGGGTGTGCAGGACGTCGTAGAATGTGTGCAGGACCTCAGTAGGAGTGTGCAGGACCTTAGTAGGAGTGTGCAGGACATCATGGGACCTGTGCAGGACCCCATTAGGAGTGTGCAGGACATCATGGAACCTGTGCAGGACCCCATTAGGGGTGTGCAGGACATCGTAGAATGTGTGCAGAACATCAGTAGGAGTGTGCAGGACATCATGGGACCTGTGCAGGACGTCGTAGAATGTGTGCAGGACCTTAGTAGGAGTGTGCAGGACATCATGAAACATGTGCAAGACCCCTGTAAGGATGAGCAGGACTTCATGGAATGTGTGCAGGACATCAGTAGGAGTGTGCAGGACATCATGAAGCGTGTGCAGGACCCCAGTAGGGTTGAGCAGGACGTCATGGAATGTGTGTAGGACCTTAGTAAAATTACACAGGACATCATGGAACGTGTGCAGGACCCCAATAGGGGTGTGCAGGACATCATGGAATGTGTGCAGGACCTTAGTAGGAGTGTGCAGGACATCATGAAACGTGTGCAAGACCCCTGTAAGGATGATCAGAACTTCGTGGAATGTGTGCAGGACATCAGTAGGAGTGTGCAGGACATCATGAAGCGTGTGCAGGACCCCAATAGGGGTGTGCAGGACATCATGGAATGTGTGCAGGACCTTAGTAGGAGTGTGCAGGACATCATGAAACGTGTGCAAGACCCCTGTAAGGATGATCAGAACTTCGTGGAATGTGTGCAGGACATCAGTAGGAGTGTGCAGGACATCATGAAACGTGTGCAAGACCCCTGTAAGGATGATCAGAACTTCGTAGAATGTGTGCAGGACATCAGTAGGAGTGTGCAGGACATCATGAAACGTGTGCAAGACCCTGTAAGGATGAGCAGGACTTCATGGAATGTGTGCTGGATCTCAGTAGGGGTGTGCAGGACGCCGTAGAATGTGTGCAGGACCTCAGTAGGAGTGTGCAGGACCTTAGTAGGAGTGTGCAGGACATCATGGGACCTGTGCAGGACCCCAGTAGGGGTGTGCAGGACGTCGTAGAATGTGTGCAGGACCTCAGTAGGAGTGTGCAGGACCTTAGTAGGAGTGTGCAGGACATCATGGGACCTGTGCAGGACCCCAGTAGGGGTGTGCAGGACCTCAGTAGGAGTGTGCAGGACATTTTGGGACCTGTGCAGGACCCCAGTAAGGGTGTGCAGGACGTCGTAGAATGTGTGCAGGACCTCAGTGGGAGTGTGCAGGAGCTTAGTAGGAGTGTGCAGGACATCATGGGACCTGTGCAGGACCCCAGTAGGGGTGTGCAGGACCTTAGTAGGAGTGTGCATGACATTATGGGACCTGTACAGGACCTCAGTAGGAGTACGCAGGATATCATGGAACGTGTGCAGTACCCCAGTAGGGGTGTGCAGGACGTCGTAGAATGTGTGCAGGACCTCAGTAGGAGTGTGCAGGACCTTAGTAGGAGTGTGCAGGACATCATGGGACCTGTGCAGGACCCCATTAGGAGTGTGCAGGACATCATGGAACCTGTGCAGGACCCCATTAGGGGTGTGCAGGACATCGTAGAATGTGTGCAGAACATCAGTAGGAGGGTGCAGGACATCATGGGACCTGTGCAGGACCCCAGTAGGGGTGTGCAGGACGTCGTAGAATGTGTGCAGGACACTCCAGTGGGAGTGTTGCAGGACCTTAGTAGGAGTGTGCAGGACATCATGGGACCTGTGCAGGACCCCAGTAGGGGTGTGCAGGACCTCAGTAGGAGTGTGCATGACATTATGGGACCTGTACAGGACCTCAGTAGGAGTGCGCAGGATATCATGGAACGTGTGCAGGACCCCAGTAGGGGTGTGCAGGACGTCGTAGAATGTGTGCAGGACCTCAGTAGGAGTGTGCAGGACCTTAGTAGGAGTGTGCAGGACCTTAGTAGGAGTGTGCAGGACCCCATTAGGGGTGTGCAGGACATCGTAGAATGTGTGCAGAACATCAGTAGGAGTGTGCAGGACATCATGGAACCTGTGCAGGACCCCATTAGGGGTGTGCAGGACATCGTAGAATGTGTGCAGAACCTCAGTAGCAGTGTGCAGGACATCATGGGACCTGTGCAGGACCCCAGTAGGGGTGTGCAGGACGTCGTAGAATGTGTGCAGAACCTCAGTAGGAGTGTGCAGGACATCATGGGACCTGTGCAGGACCCCAGTAGGGGTGTGCAGGACGTCGTAGAATGTGTGCAGAACCTCAGTAGGAGTGTGCAGGACATCATGGGACCTGTGCAGGACCCCAGTAAGGAGTGTGCAGGACGTCGTAGAATGTGTGCAGAACCTCAGTAGGGTGTGCAGGATATTATGGGACCTGTGCAGGACCCCAGTAGGGGTGTGCAGGACGTCGTAGAATGTGTGCAGAACCTCAGTAGGAGTGTGCAGGACATCATGGGACCTGTGCAGGACCCCAGTAGGGATTAGCAGGACGTCATGGAATGTGTGTAGGACCTTAGTAGGAGTGTGCAGGACATCATGAAACGTGTGCAACACCCCTGTAAGGATGAGCAGGACTTCATGGAATGTGTGCAGGACATCAGTAGGAGTGTGCAGGACAGCATGAAGCGTGTGCAGGACCCCAGTAGGAAGGAGGAGGACGGCATGGAATGTGTGTAGGACCTTAGTAAAATTGTGCAGGACATCATAGAAGCGTGTGCAGCACCCCAATAGGGGTGTGCAGGACATCAAGGAATGTGTGCAGGACCTTAGTAGGAGTGTGCAGGACATCATGAAACGTGTGCAAGACCCCTGTAAGGATGAGCAGAACTTCGTGGAATGTGTGCAGAACATCAGTAGGAGTGTGCAGGACATCATGAAACGTGTGCAAGACCCCTGTAAGGATGAGCAGGACTTCATGGAATGTGTGCTTGATCTCAGTAGGAGTGTGCAGGACCTCAGTTTAATGCTCAGGACACCGTATGCAATCCAGGCATCCGAATCTACAAGAACGATAGTTAAGTCCGCCAGAACAGGGCTACCGTAATCTCACTCGAGTTAGCTCTAAAATTTTCTAAGTTCTGACTCCGAATTCGCTTCATCTTCCCTACAGGTGGTGATGTTTTCCTGCTTTGTAGTCCATGCAGATCCTCAACTGCTGACCTCTGGAGCAGGACGGTGTGTGAATCAAGACACACCGCTCTTCACTTCTTTTATACTTTATCATTGATCAATTGGGTATCATCAAATTTGTTTACGAGAGCCGAATAACATCATTCCTGAGATTACGGTAGTCCTCTTCTGGCGCACTTAACTATCGTTCGCGCTGGAAATCAATTTCCATTTTTCAGGCTCAATTTCATGATTGAGCCCGGTAGACCACACTGGTAAACTTTGGCGAGTCAAAAACGTTGGAGGTTAATATCCGCCACCAATTCTCACCAGTCATCTAGCCCTTTTTCCTAGAATGTTGGTGCGACAGTAAGATAACAGGAAAAATTGGTTACGGCACGAACTCCACATGCAGAAAAACTCCGAAAATGATTTTGGCGCGAAATTCAAATTCGTATTTACAATGTGTTCCGATTGACTTTTTTACAAATGAAAGGTTTTTCATGGGCCCCTTCAACATTTTCTTTCACTAGAGGGGCCAAGCTACGCAAAAACTCATAGAAATGATGGAAAACTCTGATAAAAGAGGCCTGATACTGCGCTATCAATCATTGTTTTTATTAGAGCTCTACGGAAATACTTCGACTGGTAGCCTCACCAATGGGCCGTTCATTTCATTTCTGTCTTGAGTGGTGCGTGCCCCCGTCTAGAAGAGTGCCTAGAACCTGTACAATTGGGTCATTTTGAAACTCATTTCTTCATTTTCGACTTTTAAATTCAAAAGTATATGCCTTGCATCTATTTGTAGGAAGCCGCGTTGCAACAATTATCTTGCAGTCTTAGCAGCGGAGCGGTTTGTTTCTTCATTTCTACCACTATTTTTCGAAAAAAACAACTTGACTTCTGGAGCTCGACGATATTGTAGAAGGAAACCCTTGTAAAAAGTTGTGAAATTTCTGAAAGTTGGGCTCCGCAGAAAAGGTCAAGGATTTGGCATTGCTCCTAAATGTTGTGAAATTGTTTTATTGGATTTGGCTCTCAACTTGATTTTTCAAATGTAGTGAAATTGTCGAATTGATTTGGCTGTGATGATACTATATGCAGATAACATAATCATTAAATCTAGTGAAATTGTTGCAAACGGATTTGGCAGGAGCTCTATCAATTATCACGGTCAAATCACGCGTCAGAAGGTCCTCTGGCGAGCGAATGAAGACAAAAAGAAAAAAATAATAATCCTCAGTCAACAATGCTGAACGAAACGTGGCCTTATGGGCTAGAATTAAGGTTTCCGAATGCTATTCTGCCCTTTCAGTGTAGCTCCCACTAACAATAAGGTACCAGACCTTCCCTCACCGATGAGATAAAAATCATGAAAACGAAATCTAACGCAATTTACTCGCTACTGACTCTATGTCTTCGTGTCCTCAACGCTTTCACGGTTCGCATTGTATAGAAACGTTTTTGCTGCTAGGTTTATTCCTGTTCTCATTCGATTCAATATGCGCTTCAAGGAAAACCCCTTCTGACGCGTGATTTGACTGTGATAATTGATAGAGCTCCTGCCAAATCCGTTTGCAACAATTTCACTAGATTTAATGATTATGTTATCTGCATATAGTATCATCACAGCCAAATCAATTCGACAATTTCACTACATTTGAAAAATCAAGTTGAGAGCCAAATCCAATAAAACAATTTCACAACATTTAGGAGCAATGCCAAATCCTTGACCTTTTCTGCGGAGCCCAACTTTCAGAAATTCATATATTGAAAACGCGAATTTCCGGACCGGACATATTGCCAGTGCGGTACGATACCAAGACATTAGCCATTGATTCGATGTGATCAACGTCGAATCGGTCATACCAACAATGGGTTGGTCATATCAACCAGTAATATATAGTTCAGTTCCGCAATCGCGTTCAGTCCTCATTATCACAATCGTAGAAGCGAAGCGGTTGTTTTTGAAAAAATCAACTAGAATCATTCTCAAAACAACCGCTTCGCTTCTACGATTCTGATAATGAGACTTTGCGGACTGAACGCGATTGCGGAACTAGATCATATAACCTCCACTTCCCCGCTACTCGCACTTTTCTGTATCACTATCATAGAAGCGGTGTGGTTTTGAGAATGATTTCTTCATTTTCATAGTTGAAATTTCCGAAAAACAACCGCTTCGCATCTACGATTGTGATAATAGGACTGCGAGTAGCGGGGAAATGAAGGATATATATATATATTAGGTCTAGAAGTTAATTTCCGCGTTTTTACGCTTTTACACTATTGAAAACTGGACATACTTAAACAAAATTTTTATTCAAAATAATTTCCGTCATTAATAACAACCATTTCCCAGAGTTTGGGTAACTTATGGATTCCATCATAATAAAATTTTTCTGGTTTGGCGTCCACCCATTGATCGAGCCATTTTTGACATCTTGACGATCTTGAAAGCGCTGCTCCGCTAGACCATGCGCCATTGACCGGAAAAGGTGATAATCCGACGGGGCGATGTCTGGAGAGTACGGCGGGTGCGGTAAGACTTCCCATTTGAACTCTTTTAGCGTATCCTTTACCGTTCGAGCAACATGAGGTCGAGCGTTATCATGAAGCAATATGACTTTTTCGTGTCGACTCGCCCATTCTGGTCTCTTTGCTTCGATTTCATGCCGCAATTGCGCTAGTTGATGTTGATAGCGATTCGCGGTAACTGTTTCGCCAGGTTGAAGAAGTTCATAGTACAGTATACCGCGTTGATCCCACCATATGCACAGTAAGACCTTCTTCCCGTGGATGTTTGGTTTTGCGGTCGAAGTTGTTGTTTCACCAGGACTAACCCACGATTTTCTTCGCTTCGGATTGTCTTAGTACACCCACTTTTCATCGCCAGTTATGATGCGGTGTAAAAAAGACTTTCTTTGGAATCGGTCCAACAAGATTTGTGAAGTTGTTTTTCTCTGCTCTTTGTTGCGTTCTGAGAGCTCATAGGGGATCCATTTTCCTTCCTTTTGAATCTTCCCCATTGCCTTCAATCGAATAGAAATTGCTTTTGGGTGACGCCGAGAGATGCCGCGAGCTGTTCTTGCGTTTGAGCCGAATCTTGATCCAACAAAGCCTGAAGTTCTTCGTCTTCGAACTTTTTGGCTGTCCTGGTCGATCTTTGTCCTTAACGTCAAAATCACCCGATTTGAAACGCTGAAACCATTCTTGGCGGTTCTTATGGATGGAGCAGCATCCCCGTAAACTTGGGCAAGCATTTGGTGCGTCAGTGGCTTTCTTCTTGAGATGAAAAGGAAAGAGGAGAGCTTCCGCAAATGGCGTTTTTCCGGCACAAAAGTTGACATATTCTGAAACTAAAATAATACTTTTTATAAGGTACGTGAAGCAAGTTATATATCAATAGAAAGCTGATAATACAGTGAGCATTATAACATAAAATTCGTTATATAAAAATAATTTTATTTTTACAAAATATCAATAACAACAAAAATGGAAATTAACTAGACCTAATATATATATATATATATATATATATATATATATATATATATATATATATATATATATATATATATATATATATATATATATATATATATATATATCGACCACGTCAGCCACAGCCGGCTACACCGGGTGTTTATTGCAACCTCCATCGTCCATGTTTTTTATACGTATCGACCGGGTTGGCCACGGCGTTTTTACAACCAACTCTGACAGGGGCATTATCCACGGCGGCGTAGAAGCAATGTTGAGATAAATATTGCGGGCATAGGAGGCAAATTCGTTTATCGAGATGCTACTACGCTCATGTTTGTACTCCCAAGGAATCGCAGGAGCCTTCCAAGAATACACTCAGGTTCCTAATCGAGTGCTAGCTTACCATTCGGGCAGTCTGCGAAGGTTTGGCTACCCGACGGCTGGAAACCGCTGGACCTCGATGGTATTCTGTCACCAGCGGTAACGCTTTGCCAAACAATTGTTCCGAACTTTAGTGCCAGATACCTGTTCCACTACAAAAAATTGCACCAATCAAGGCTTTTCCTTCCTCTCCCCACCACTGTCATTAAGGTTTGCAATATTGTTACCATTTTTTACTCGTGCTACAGTTGCGTTTGAATGGTAATCCGGCTGGAGCTGAGACCTGCCCGTCAATAAGCATGGAATAAGTGAAGGAGAATATAGTGAAGAAATGGAGGTAGCAGTGTGGATAGCATCCTAAAGATATGCGCCACGTTTCGTTTTCGCCCCCCCGTCATCTGCGGATTGCGTAGATATCGACCCCGTCGGCCACCGAGTGATTTTCTCACTCTACCACGTTTTTCATAAGCATCCAATTACGGCGGCTCACAGCCGGTTACAGATACATTTTGCTCCAATTATGACCGGGGCCTTAGTGATCTATTGCTACCTGCGCTAGGAGACTCACAATGATAGGTCGAACTTGGGCAACTGAATAGGCAACAGGCTAGATCGCATATCGTATATAGCGCAGGTTTGATTTGGTTACGGTAACAGCTCCCGGAAGTTCCGGCTTTCCTCCCTTGGCTGTTCTAAGTTTACATGCCCACCCCAAAATATTTGTTGGGCAAGTTCTCCGAATGTACCGAAAAACAGCTCGGGCATACGATATTTTCGTAAAGGAGTCTGGAGAGACGCGCGCCGTCAGTCGCGTGCTAAGCTCTGCCAGGTGGTATAGCTGATTGTGGAGGTATTTCTTTGATTATTCGATCTTTCTATTATATTCTCTGATATTTTGTAGTTATAAGGTTGGTTTTGTCCTTAAGTTCCTTTTCAAACATTAGTTGAGTTTTGATTTCTCCGATATTTTGTTGATTTTCGTTCTTATTCACAGTTGTTTTTTTCGCGGATGCAGCGAATTCTTATATTGAAAATACTGAGCATTAGCCTGTTTGATTCCTCGTTTTGACCTGAAAATGAAAAAAAATATGACCTCCCATTCACTATAAAAAAACCTCTTATTTAAGGGCGAAATCAACAAAACATCCAAAAACATCAAAAATTACTATTTTGGATGAGTAATTCAAATGGAAACCAACCTTCATTGTCCAAAATAACAGAGAATATGATAAGAAAATTGTCCGGGTAATGGAATACCTCCGAAATCAGCTGTACCTCTCAGCACATTTCAGCACGCCGCGCGACTGCTGACGAAGCGTGTATCTCCTAGCCCACTAGGGCTGCCCCCAAAGATTAGGTGAAGACGTGAAATTTCTCAGAGGCGATCGTAAGGAGTTAGGCCTAAAAACTAATATCCGAAAAGGAAATTGAGATTTTTTCCTTTAACGTGCGGTCACGAAGGGGAGGGAATCGTAGCTGCGCTGAGGTCCGCACAACAGCCAGCTTGGGTTTGGCTGTGCCCAAAGGTGTTTAAAAGGGTCATCTTAGGGGCCTAAATCTTTTTTTTAAATTAGAAAAAACTGTCTGTTTGACGCTCTGAAATAGCCAAACACTTTGGGAGGTCGAAAGGAGAACAGAATCAGCCAGGTTTTTGAGCTTTTAGATTTTTTTTACAATCATTCCTACGGCTTTATATGTGCGATGATTTTATTTCAATGGTTATTTCAATTGCTGCTTTTTTCGGTCATTGCTACTAATATTAAATGTGTTCTCAGTGGTGGTAAATTCTTTCGGGCCTAATCAGCTTTCATGTTCAGGCTCGCCTCTCCAAAGTAAAGACATTCAAGTTCACTGAATCAGGCCATATGTCTCTATTTGCTCTTTACTCAGCAGGTCATGCTATCTATGTGATTATGGATTTTATGCATAATTACACTGATGTGAAGAGGTATGACTACTCGTCGATTCATCAAAGCCTGCATCCTCTTCAGGGTGGCCGATAAGTTCGCGGAATTTGGTTGGCGTTGAAATCGGTCGTAAAAACCACCTAGCACTAAACTGGCCAACGCATTTCCGAAACGCAAAGTTGTTTTTGAAAAATAACTATGCATTCACACCAAAACAATGTCGGCAAACACACAAAATTGAATTCGTGGGCTCAAATACCTTCGTGAAGTCGCTTTCGACGGTTTTTGATGTTTGTCACGCACTATGTCATCGTAATCGTGTCGCAGCCACGCACGCAAGCCATTTAAAGAGCATTCACAGTTGTGATCACGCTGAAGAGCTTTTTCGACTGCAAGATGATAAAGATCTCCGAATCCAAATCAACGGTATTCGTCCTCACAAAGGACCCATCCGAGCACAGCGCTCATCCGGCTGTAGAGTGGTATGGAAACCGTCTGCCTGCTGCTCGATTTTCAAAACTGCTCGGTCTTGTGCTTGATCCGTTGCTCAAGTTCCATGAGAAAACCGAACAAAAGCATTGTTAAAAGCAAGGAAACTTCATTTACAACGTATAAGGCGATTCTCCAGCCCGCCCTGCAATACGCCGCACCGGTATGGCATCATCTCGTCTCAGAATCCTCCCGGACGAAGATGCAACGAGTACCGAATGTCGCTCTTCGTATCGCCACCGGATGTGAAAGGAGTTCCCCAGTCGAGCACCTGCATGCTGAGACCCGTCTGTTACCAGTGAAGGAGCACTGTCAGCTCCAGGCCCAGCAATTCCGCATCAACATTGTAAAGCAACCAAACTACCCGTCGTGGAGAGTGCTAACTCCGTTAGAGAGAGAAATATAAGAAATCCATTCGCCGATGCTCCAAACAAAGCCAACTTGTAAAGATGGCATGACTCACAGAAAGAACGACTCCATCTTCTGCGCGAGGAGCACACCAAGTTCGTACGGTCTCATCCTGAGACGGCGGCTGTAAACTCTGTAATATGAGCAGTTCCGCCCCCAGTCTGCACGTCCGAGTCTCAACGCTGAAGAAAGGCTAGATGCACACTCGCATCTCTGCGCTGCGGTTACTCTACAATGCTTATGTCCTACGTCAGCAAGATTGACAGCAGCAATTCTTATGTTTGTCCGGACTGCGGTTCCATCGGCCATAAGACCGCACATTTATTTAACTGTCCGAAGAGACCTACCACGCTGACCACAATGGATCCGTGGACGAATCTACTGATGTTCGCCCTGTTTCTTCGCCTATGACAAAACCCTCGACGTGGCTACAAAGAAGAAGACGGTTGTGTGTCATTCTACTGAGATTTTTCGACGTAAGAATTTACCGAAATGGATCGTCAATTGAATCAAGATTCAGCGGGTTTGGTGGTCAAACATTCTTGCTCACGAATTCAGGAAACAGCTGTCGCAGGGGGCTAAGGTTGCTCGAGCCAAATGCGCTGGCGTCCAACCCTGCGCAAGAGCAAAACAGTTCGGGCATAAATGCTGGGTTCACCTTGGAACCAGCACGTCGTATAAAACTATCTGCTGATAGCAGGCGGCGTCGGGTTTGACCCTTAACTCACGGAACATCAGCGTCGTCATTTTGACTGCGCTGTGCCGGGCCAGACCACCGTCGGACTCTGAACACGACTGTGGTCGATAGGACCAGACGCCCCGGTCTTATGATGATGCTCCTTGAGCAGCTGGCACCGGCTTTGTGATGCGTGGCTTCTACGAGATAACGAAGGCAGAGTGTGCGACCAACATCGATAATCTTCGGAAGTGACCTTGTAGAGTTCGCGCAATCATTTTAGTCTGATGAATGGACGGGGCTGCGACGGTAGATCACCGCTAGCAAATCGAACCCCATTCTCCAGTGAGGCCGCCAACCCCGCACGACCAGCCGCCTGGTCCATGCGTCAGACTAAAATGAAAACGGAAACCATACTTGAAAGTATTGGACTCCAAGGTCTCAATGTTGAGTTTTTGTCACCAATGTTCTTATTTTATACATCGCAAGCGAGGCGCTCACCTTACAGAGGAAAAAAGCTATCAACTTAGCGTATAACAGCTCATCAACGAGAAAAAAGTGTAACAGGCTTGATCAGTAATTAAAAACATGATTGTGTTGTTACTGTTCTGTATTACCTTTGTGTTTCGAAAATGCGCCGGTACATTCCGTGGTTGCCGGTTTTTACTACCGATTTTAGGCTTCTTTCATAGTGTTCACCGCAACCGCGGCACGCGCGAGACGGGCGGTGGACTATGAAACTTTTCACCGCGCGGGACGAGCAGGAAGCAACTAAAAACCTCTGGCGGCTCCGCCATGGCGGTACCTGATGTCATAATGGTTCAGGAAACCAAGCTTTCTCCTTCTACTACCGCTTGTCACCCTAACATTCCCGGCTACACTGCTTATCATTCTCCAAGGTCAGCTCACAGCGGAGGAGTTTCCACTTTCGTATTATCAAATCTACCCTCTCATATCATACCAAACACACCAAAGGACGGTACTCTTGAGTACCTACCTATCCATCTGCCTCTTAAAACACCTATATCTCTTCAATATCTATATCCCTCCTACCACGTCTTGTCCCGAATCTTACGACCCTACTCCCTCTCTCAAGCAGTTGTACGACTCCTCCCTTTCACCCCCTGTTGTCTTCGCAGGCGATTTCAATGCTCATACATTCTGCTCGTCGCTTGACACTGACGCTAGAGGAGAAGACGTCGAAGAATTGGCGGAGGAGTGCGATCTGGTCATTCTCAACGATGATCAGCCCACTCGTCTCCCGGCCAACGGCCCATGCTCTAATCCATGCATCTCTCATGTATCATCTAATCTCTGCAGCGCCTGCTCTTGATCGACCGCTACAACTCTGTCCAGTGATCATATCCCCGTCTTTGTCCATGTCGATCTCTCTAATTCTCTTGCTCCTTATTCAGGTATCCGTCAAAGGTCTTATCTTATCTTTGCCTTGCAGACTGGCGCTTGTTCAGGGAGGTGGCACTTCGCCATGTGGATGACTACCCATGGAATGGAAACGTGCACCAGAAAGAGCGTCACTTGACTGACGCGATTCGCAAGGCAATGAAAGCAGCCATTCCGGAGGGCCGAGTTAAGACCTTCTTTCCCGAAGTCACCAGGGAAATCTTGGAGAAGATAAGGACAAGAGATGCAAAGAGAGTCGCAGATCACCTGGATCCGACCATTGCTGAGCTGGACAGCGAGATTAAGCGAGATCTGGACAAGCACAAGAAGGAGTGTTGGGAGAAATTCACGGAGAAGATGAATTTCAAGAGTGATGGAGCGTTGGAAAGTCCTAGAGAAGATCATGGGCAAGAGCACCTCCACCAACTATTCCACGATCGAGTTCGAGAATGGAGTTTTCGAATCGGGAAAGGAGGCTGCAACTGCTCTCGGAAAGAATTTTTTCATAACTCAGGCTAAGAGAGAGAAACAGAACCAAGTGACTGTAAGAGAGCTCTGTAAGTTACCACTCATTAATGAAGCAGAAGCTGTGACACCCGCGCAGATTGAAAAGGTGGTTAAAGAGTTGCGCAACTCGAAGGCTGTAGGGCCGGATGGCATTAGTCCAGCGGTCTTGAAGAAACTGCCGAGTGAGATTATGTCAATCCTGTCCGACGTCATCAGCACATCCTTTCGCACGTGCATCTTATCGCAAGACTGGAAAATGGCAAGCGTCATCCCGTTGCCCAAGCCAGGTAAATCGCCTTCCGCGGCTAAGGGATACAGACCAATAAGTCTTTTATCACCAATCGCCAAAGCCGCTGAGAAACTAGTCGTCAAGGAGCTGGCCGAGCATAATAACAATCAGCAGCACCAGCATGGATTCCGCAAGTTACACTCTACCACCACGGCGCTGCTGGAGATCGTGAGCTATGTTTTGGATGGCTTCAACGCCGGAAAGCATCAACGCACTGTTGGAGTAGCCCTGGACCTCACGAAGGCATTTGACACTGTCAACTTAGGCATACTGTCCGAAAAGCTATTGAGGCCCACAATCCCGCCTTGGCAGAAGCGATGGATTACCGCTCTCATCAAAGGGCGCCGAGCAAAAGTGCTGTTTCAGGGACATGTCTCTAATAGCATCCCGATCGCTGCCGGTGTCCCTCAAGGAGGAGTCATATCGCCTGCTCTGTTCAGTCTTTACCTGGAAGATTTGCCCGTCCCCTCAAGTGACATCAAAGTCGCTGCGTATGCGGATGAGATCACCATCTTGTGCCGAGACGGAGACATTAATATAGCTGCACGCAAGATCAATAACTACCTCATCGTTCTGAAGAGCTTTCTCGATGATATGATGCTCTTTGTCTCTGCCGCTAAATCATCTGTATCAGTTTTCTCCACTGACCCTGAGGAACACTGCGCTCACCCCGTTGTTAATTGGGAAGACGCTCGTCTGCCTGCCGCACGTTTCCCTAAGCTGCTCGGCCTAGTATTGGATCCTTCGTTGAGGTTCCACAAGAATACTGAGCAGAAACAGGCTACAGTGAAATCAAAGCTCAACGTCCTTCGAGCTGTGGGAGCAACGTCGTGGGGAAGTAGCAAGGAGACAATTTTGACCACCTACAAGGCGATCTTGCAGTCGTTCTTGGAGTACGCTGCACCGGTACGGGAGCACATGATATCGGATTGATCGTGGACAAAGATGCAGCGAGTTCAAAATGCTGCTCTTCGGGTTGCCTTAGGGTGTGCTAAAAGCACCCCAGTGGAACATCATCATGCTGAAGCCCGAATTCTGCCAGTTAAGGAGCACTGCCAACTCCAAGCGCAGCAACCGGTTATTAACGTTGTCAAGCAGCCTGACCATCCATTAAGAAGGATCAAGAATCCCGTGAGAGATAGACATATCAGAAGGCCTTTTGCGGATGCTTCCGAGAAAGTCATACAAAGATGGACGGACTCCCAACTGGATCGTCTGCGTCTTTTACGTGCGGAGCACACCAAGTTCGTCAGTGATCACTTGAGTAGGATGACCGTCAATCCCATATTGGGGCTCGTACCACCCATAGTCAGCAACACCGAGATGGAACTCGGTAGGCGGGCTAGAAGTACCCTTGCCTCGTTACGCTGCGGTCATTCCCCTATGCTGATGTCATACTTGCATAAGATCGATCGCAGTAAGCCTGACGAGTGCCCGGACTGTGGTAGCCGTGGCCACACAACTGAGCACCTATTTGATTTCCCAGAGAGGCCGACCACTCTGACAACAATGGATTTGTGGACGGATCCGGTTTCAGTCGCCCGTTTCTTGAACCTCTGACAAAAACCTTCCTGCGGCAGCAAAGAAGAAGAAGAAGGTATCGTTAAAGTTGGGCCCCAACTGTGAATTGCACAGACATTCCTGGCTTACATCTGCCAATATTGTTGCGTAGGATGCTCCCAGAATTATTTTTGTGGACTTGAACTGAGAAGAGAGCAGTGATTCAAATGGTGAAACCGCCAATGCGGTTTGGACGGCACGCGGGACCGCCATAGCCGCGCGGCCCACACCGCAAGGTCGAAAGTTTAATAGTCCACCGCCCGTCCCGCGCGTGCCGCGCTTGCGGTGAGGACTATGAAAGATGCCTTGACGCCCACGAAATTCCGCAAACTTATCAGCCACCCTGTAGAGCACGTTGTTCCTAGGTTTAGCTTGATTTTTTTCAGAATATGGTTAGGATATCCTGAAGAGCACCGTTGGATGAATCTTAACATGAAAATATTTGCCATATTGCAGGTACTGGATTTATTAAGATTCTTTTTATCAGTGGTTGTGCTTACGTACCATTTATAATTTCAGATCTCATATTGGGTTCATCAGTTCCCGGAGTTTTACTTCCAAAAGATGAAAGCAGATGAAATTAGACAGCGAACGATTGTTTCGATTTTACATATCTGTTTCGTCGGCGCCGCTTACACTATGAAGTAATTTTTCCCGCGATTTCTCTCAGCTCTTTCAAATTTGGCTCAGCCTGGCTATCTGTTCGCGCACGTTGGAACCAAGCTCTAGACCTGTGGGTTTCGGCTTGCGCGTGAGATCCCGACATTTTTTTTGTTCAGGCATTTATTGTAGTTTTTCGATGCCTTTTTTATAGCAGTGGAATTTCAGCTTCATGCGGTTCGCGGTCGTGCTTCTAGCCCTCGAATATGCTTCACAAACAATTTTCCACTTTTCTCGTCTCCTTCACTTCCTTGAAAAGAAGGATATTGCTAAAAATGGGTGAGATTCCGTTCTTCGTTGTATGATTATATACTTTGTGGACACTTTAATAACTCTCATTTTTGTTTCGTTTCTGGGTCCGTCAAAGGAAATGTATAAATGGAATTCTTTAGAAAATTTAGAAGCGTAAAAATGTGTCCAGAACCGCACAAAGGTGCTGGTAGTCTGGGCTTCGAAAGACAGAAGGGGGGGCATAATCGTAATGGGGATTTCTATAGTTGTAGCACTTTTCACAAGAGTAGATCGCTTGAAATTCCCGTTGTCGGTTGTGGTTACAATCTCACTCGCAACCGTAATTTTTTTCTCTCGTTCCCCTGTTCCGATGAAGTTCACCGTGTGCGCCAAGCTGTTTTGACCCTTCTGCAGCACTATGATATTATCCCTGAATAAAAGGGTAGCTATTGTCAGAGTGCCGCTTCGGTGGGCAATTTATAAACATATTCCCATCGATTTCACTAGTGTTAAGTTACGGTCAAAACCTGTCTAAGCAAGTTATCAGTCAGATCGATTGATATGATTTGTATGTGAACCGTTTGGTCCTCTGAAGCTGTATACCGCTATTCGTGCTTGTCATGTAGTCAAAGGGTTTGTCTCCAATCCTGAGGAAACTTTTGAATAGGGTATACTCAGTCCCAATCGAGTCAGCCATAGGAGAGTCCAAAAAAGCCATCTGCGTGCTTTCGTGACTGAAAGACAATTTCGTGAAACAGTTAACACTAAGTCTTGAAAAATGCTGCTATTCGGATCGTCGCCTGGTGTGTTAACAGTTCGCCAATCGAACACTTGCGTGCCGAGACCCAGGTACTATCAGTAAAGGATCGCTGCCAGCTCCAGGCCTAGCAGCTGCATATAAATGTTCTCAAACAGCCCACACATCACTCTGGGAAAGTGCTTGATCCTGTTAGAGTGCGAGAGAGAGAGAGAGCTATCAGAAATTCGTTGGCCGACGCTGCAAACAAAGTCTTTCTGCAAAGACGGCCGGACTCGGAACAAAAAACGCTTTTGTCTGTTGCTCGATGAGCTTACTTAGTTTGTTTGAGGGCATCTCGAAAAGGCGACGATTTTCAAAGAGAAAGAGTTCCTTAGCCTCGTTACGCTGCGGCCATTCCCCTATGCTGATGTCATTCTTGCATAGGATCGATAGCAGTAAGCTTGACGAGTGCCCGGATTGTGATAACCCTGGCCACTTACTGCACACCTATTCAACTGCCTGAAGAGGTCTACAACTCTTACTACAATAGATTTGTGGACGAATCCTACTTTGGTTGCCCGGTTCCTGAACTATTCCCGCGCCTGTTTTAAACCAGCGCAGAATTGAATCTAAATTGAAGATCGTCTTATCCTTCGGAGCTCTTCTAGTTCTACAGTACCCTCGCATCCACGTAAGACTTCGCCCACCCCGGGGTTTCAATCCCCAGCCCAAAATCGGGGAGGGTTTCGCTTAAACGGGGATGAACTGCCTCGCAACCTTTTTGGGTAGGAGTTGTAAAAATGTGGAACTGTTTCTTTCACATTTCGGGAAGGTATTCGTAATTTTTTTTGAATCCCTTGGTGATTAAGGGGCGGGGGCATAACTGCACCAAGTTCATCACAACGCTTTACGAGGACAGCCGAACCAAGGTCTGGGACGGGGGGGGGGTGAGTACGAGGACAGTAAATGTACTTTCTTAAGCATTTTTTGCAAAAAAAATCAATTAAGCATTTTTTTGCATTTAGGGTTTTCTTTCTAAAGTATTTCCTAATAGTCAGCTTTTCGTAATGTTTTTTCCAGTTAACCCTTGCATTAGTCTTCAAAATACTTAGTGAAGCGGCAGTTGTCTCGTGAGACCACGGGTGGGACCTGAAAAGAAAATTTTTAAGAGGGGTAAGACATCTGGGCTAAAAACCAAAATCTAGCAGGGGAGATCATAGATTTTTCCCGAAATTTTAGGTTTGTAAAGGCACAGGTCAACCTCAGGGACGAAATCTGGGATTTCCACATTTTTGTGAAGTAGAGCCACCCCCTATAACACCTGCCAAGTGCGAGCACTCAATGCCTCCGAACGAGTAAGCGAGATATAGGAAGAAGCCACTTTGGCACGCTAAGACATCATTCGAGCTCAACAGTGCCGAGATGAGCGATAGTTTTCTGTCAGTAACACGTTCTCCCTTTCATTCTCTTCTTCTTCTTCTTCTGCAGCCTCAAAGTGGTTTTTGTCATAGGTTGAGGAACTGGGCGGCCTTCACAGGATTCGTCCAAAGGTCCATTGTTGTTAAGGAGGTAGGTCTCTTCGGGCACATGAACAAGTGCGCCGTGTCGTGTCCGGGAGCACCACAGTCCGGGCATGCGTCTGGTCGGCTGCTGTCGATCTTGTTGACGTAAGACATGAGCAGAATAGAGTGACCACAGCGCAGCGATGCAAGAGCACATCTGGCTTGTCTGCCGAGTTGAGACTCGGACTCGCAAACCCGAGGCGGCACCGTTCCCAAGATAGGGTTCACAGCCGCCTTTGCTAGATATCCTCGAACAAACTGGGTGTGCTCCTCACGCAGAAGACGAAGCCTTTCCATGTTGGAGTCGGCCCATCTCTGTACATCAACTTTAGGAGGAGCATCGGCGAACGGCGTCCTAATCGACCTCTCTCTTATGGGCTTCATGATACTCTTTGACGGATGATTCGGCTGCCTCAGAACACTAATATACATCTGCTGTGCCTGGAGTTCACAATGCTCCTTGACCGGCAATATGCAGGCCTCCGCGTGAAGATGCTCCACCGGGGAGCTCCTTGCACAACCGGTAGCAATTCTGAGCGCAGCATTCTGTACACGCTGCAGCTTATTCCAGGAGCTGTCAGACACCAGGTGCTGCCACACTGGTGCCGCATATTCCAGAGCCGGCTGAAGTATTGCTCTGTAGGTTCTCAATATAGTCTCTCGGCTGCTTCCCCATGATGTTCCTCCGAGAGCTCTCAAGATATTAAGTCTAGCCTTGACGACTGTTTGTTTCTGTTCCGCGTTTTTGTGGAACTTCAGTGAGGATCAAGAATAAGGCCAAGCAGCTTGGGAATTTTGCTGCTGGCAACAGGTCACCATCCCATTTGACATCTGGGTGGGCACTGTGTTCCTTGGTGTTCGTTGTGAACACTGAAACAGAAGGATTTTGCGGCAGAGACTGTGAGCATCATTTTATCGAGGAAGAGCTTCAACTCGACGAGATATGCGCTGATCTTGTTAGCGGCTATCTGCAGGTCACGATCCTGGCACATGATGGTGATGTCGTCGGCATACATAACAATCCTTACATCATTGGGAGGCTCGGGAATGTCCTCAAGATACAGGCTGAATAGGGCAGGGGACAACACTCCGCCTTGTGGAACACCGGCTGCTATTGGAATGCTATCGGATACATGATTCTGGAACAGAACCTTAGCACGGCGGCCTTTAGTGAACGCTGCAATCCATCGCTTCTGCCATGATGGTAGCGAAGACTTGAGCAGTTTCTCGGACAGCAGTCCCAAGTTAACAGAGTCAAACGCTTTGCTCAGGTCGAGGGCGACGGCCACCGTTCTCAGGGGCTTTCTCATGTTGAACCCATCGACCGCAAAGCTCACGATCTCCAATAGAGCTGTAGTAGTGGAGTGAAGTTTCCTGAACCCATGCTGATGCTGCTGTCGCTCATTTTGATCAGCCAGGTCCGTCACGATCAACTTTTCAGCTAATTTAGCGACGGGCGATAACAGGCTTATTGGTCGAAAGCCCTTTGCCGTGCTTTGGGACTTGCCTGGCTTTGGCAACGGTATCACATTGGCTGTCTTCCAAGCTTGGGGTAGAGTGCAGGTCCGGAAAGAAGTGTTAATGATATCTGCAAGCATCGGTAGAAGTTCCGTGGGAAGCTTCTTCAGGATGGCTGGGGAGATACCGTCAGGTCCGATAGCCTTCGAATTCCGCATTTCTTTGACAGCCTTCTCTACTTGTGTGAGAGTAAAGGCCTCAGATGCGTTCATGAGCGGTAACCGGCTCAGCTCTCTAACCGTGACTCTGTTTTGCACGCCTCGCTTGGTACGTGTGATGAAAAAATTCTTGCCGAGTGCGTAAGCAGCCGCTTTCCCTGATTTGAAGACGTTCTCCTCGAACTCCATAGCGGAGCTCATCGGGAGCGGACCTTCCGGAAATTTTCCTCAACACTTTCCCACGTCGTAGTTCCGTCCGCCTTGAAATTCAGCTTTTCAGTGAACTTCTCCCAGCATTCCCTCTTGTTCTTATCCAGATCCTGCTTGATCTCATTATCCAGCACAGCAATCTCCGGGTCTAGATGGTCTGCGGCTCTCTTCTCATCTCTGGTTCTTATCTTCTGCAGTATTTCCCTGCTGACATTTGGGAAAAAGGTCTTGACACGACCCTCAGGAATTGCTGCTTTCATGGCCTTGCGGATGGCACTTGTTAGATGGCGCTCTTTCTGATGAACATCACCATTCCATGGGAAGTCGACCGCATGGCGGAGTGCAACATCTCTGAACAGGGTCCAGTCTGCTAGGCCTAAATTAAGATAAGTACGATGACGAAAACCAGAGTAAGGGGCAAGAGAGTCAGAGAGATCAATATAGACAAAGACGGGAATGTGATCACTGGAGAGAGTTGTGGATGTGGACCACGTGCAAGCATTAGAGAGATTGGATGACACAAGAGAGATATCTGGGCTAGAAGGTCGGCCGTTGGCAGGGAGACGAGTGGGCTGGTCATCATTGAGGATAACCAGGTCACACTCCTCAGCCCATTCTTCGACATCTTCCTCTCTGGCGTCAGAATCAAGAGCGGAACAGAACGTGTGAGCATTGAAGTCACCCGCAAAGACAGCTGGAGGAGAGTGAGCGGTCATGCAACTGCTTAAGGAGGGGAATAGGATTATAAGAGGGGGGACAAGATGATATAGGAGGAATATATATGTTAAATAGAGATAAAGGGGTTTTGAGGGGAGGTGGACAGGAATGTACTCGAGTACCGTCCTTAGGAGTATTAGGGATAATATGAGAAGGTAAGGCAGATTGCACGAAAGTAGACACTCCGCCCCCAAGAGCTGTCCTTGGGATGTGATAGGCAGTGTAGCCTGGAATGTTTGGTTGGGGATAAGTGGTAGAGGGAGAGAGTTTGGTTTCTTGAACCATAATAACATCCGGGTGATGAGAACGTGCGAATAGAGAGAGTTCAGATAACTTGTTGCGAAGGCCGTTGAGATTAATGTGAACAATGGAGAGGGCGGTTGGTAATTGAGGAATCAGAGTTGTTGGGGGCAGAGCATAGGAACACAACGAAAGGATGAGTCATGATGCCTCACAGAACTGAGGCCCGAACAGGAGAAGTGCACCCACCTTTGGCATCCGAAGCACTGGACACTTGTTTTATGCCAGGTAACATCCTCGCCGCAGGTGGCACATGGATACTTCCGTGCTGGACCTGGATTCCTCTCGACGCCGGCCCTTTGTAATAAAATCCTCAGGAGAGCTGCGGCCGACCAGCACCTCTCCCATGACAAAAACCCTCTTCTCGGAGGGGTTGACGTCGGTTTGCACGGAGGCGATCTTCTTTCCTCCACACTGCCACGGCACGAACGTACGACATCTCGGCAGCCTTTCATTCTCGGCTTCTCTCCCCCTTCATGGCCGCTCCCTCAAATCGTTCGCGAATATCGGAAATTACAAGTCTCAGGCAACTTGTTTACCATGCTTTCGTCGTTCGATTTTAGACAGTTTTTGAGGGGCCGTGACTTCGTTCCCAGGGGGTTTTGTACGATTCCAGAAACGTTGGAATCAGGGTGGGGCCGTTTTCAAGATAAGCATAAGGTCTGGACAGGCATTTCCGTGCAGGGTAAAGCGGCATTGCGAAATTCCGCAAGGGGGGGGTGGGGGTCGCAAAAATTTGGACCAAGAATGAAAATTTGGTGTATATCCCGAAAATTTCCGGTAATTTCGGTCACCAAAGGGAAGGATCGAAAGGTTACCAAAGGATTGCTCAGGTTTTAGACGCTTGAGCCTGACTACTGAACCAATTTTCGGCGTCTGTCAGTTTTAGTAATCCAATATGAGCCGCCCAGGAATCGCGCCTCAGGGGATCGCAAAAATTTTGGATTTTTGAAGAAAAATTTTGGTGGTTGGGAGGAGGGTCGCTCCGATTTCGAAAAAATTACGCAATGCCCCAATTGACCCTGTTTCCAGGTTGCGCTGTGCTTTACGGCGAGTGGTCATATTTTCGGCTAGGTACGAGACAACGGCTAGATTTTCGCTGCCAATGCAGCAAAATTCACCACTGATTAGCAGTTTTCTTATTTATATGAACTTTTCAAGAGTTATATTGGTGTTTCTCATAGATTCACGCTGTGGAACATAATCTTCCTTGTTGTGCGTTTGGCTTCATCAGTGTTAACAGTTATGACATTCTGGTACGGTCTGCGTCAGTCTGAATCGGCCTACATAGATGTTGCTACCGGCAATTACAATACTACCTATGTGCGGTAAGTAAAAAGTTTCATCTAATTAATGTCGATCAGGGTTTCAGCGGAGTTGCCACGACGATGGTGAAGAGTGGGATCGTAAAAATTTTGGTTCTAAAAAATGAAAATGTGCAAATTTGAGGTGGGAGGTCGTTGAATTTTCGACTAAAATTTCATCAACAATGAAGGGGTCCTTTAAAATTTTCGAAAATTTTGGTCACCAAGCGTTGGGGGAGGGGGGGGGGGTGGCTCCGACAAGGTCGGTCGCAACGCCGCGCTGGAGCCAGATATCGATTTCCTCAGTGTTCATCCCTTACGGTTTCTAACAGTATTATATTCAGCTTAAACTGTCTCCTTGTTGTACTTTCACTGCAACTGTTCCAGTTGTGGAACTTCACTAGTTTCCACGTAGGACGATTCAAGTGAGTTTTGCGGACAGATCTCTCGCTTTCTAAGCGTGCCTTTGAGTAGAATCTCTAGTAGCATTTGCTTGATTTTACGGTTTGTATCCTTACTCTAGGAAACCACGTTGCAGCTATTATCCCGCTGTCTTGGGAGCGGAACTGTTGTTTCCCCATTTCTACCATTGCGTTTCTTCCAAAACAACCGCTCGAGTTTTATGGCAAAGCTATCATAGTAGCGTCGCGGTTTCCCCCATCCAGAGATTGACGATAGTCGGAGTCCGACTACATCGAAGCAGTATTACTTATGGGTTGCCTCTTTTGTCAAATTTCTTCTCTCTTAATGTCAAAAAAAGTATCTTTAATAGCCATTGCCGTTTTGTTTTAATTTTAGCCATACATGTTTTGCGGTGATGACCAACTCGGCCACACTATGCTTCTAAATCGAATACCTCGGCGAATCGAAATATGTTCTTTAGCAGCGGCACGTGTTGTGCAAGGAGCACATGGTCGATCTAAAACGGTCTTATGGTGCTAAAATGCAAAACTTTTGCCGCACCCGGCAACGCAGCGGCTGTGCTCTTGTTGTACACGAGCACCGAAAGAGACAGGGCGTTCAAAGCCCTGTCGCTTCAATGTGGGCGAGGTCTCCTACAATGAGGATACGGTTCATTCCACGGTTTGCAACAACTAGACCAGCCCTGTCGGACTCGAAAACAACGACACCATCCCTGCCACTGTGAGTCACGAAGGAGACAGGTCCATGCGACTACTGTTCAATCGGATTACCGGCGACATTGAGAGAAGAAAATTTGAATTTTTGCCTCAATATCAGGATATGTTGAATCCAAGCACTACTTTAGTGAGGATCGTACGCGCAGAAAACCGTATATTATTTTTTCATGTTTTTGTGTAGCTTGGCCTCTCTAGTTAACGAAAATGTCGAAGGGGCCATGAAAAACCTTCATTTGTAAAGAAAAGTCAATCGGAACACATTGTAAATACGAATTCGAATTTCGCGCCAAAATCCTTTTTGAAGTTTTTCTGCTTCCCGGAGGCCTCGTCATTGTCATTTTCGGAGTTTTTCTGCATGTGGAGTTCGTGCTGTAACTATTTTCGTGTTGTCTTACGATCGCACCAACATTCTAGGAAAAAGTGCTAGATAACTGGTGAGAATTGATGGCGGATCTTCATCTTTGACGCCTTCCAACCTCATTGCCCAACGTTTTTGACGCGCCAAAGTTTACCAGTGTGGTCTACCGGGCGCAATCATGAAATTGAGCCTGAAAAAATGAAAACTGATTTCCAGCGCGAACGATGCCTTTAATTCAGGAGAGAGTAGAATTATACCCTTTCAATTATATGGTTGGCCGGAAATCTGCTGTCACTAATTGGGTTCTGTTATTAGACTAACTGAAGGAAACGGGAAAAGTTAGAACACTTCCTGAGATTGCAGCGAAAAAAATCAGTTATGCGATTATTCGATTATTTGAAGTGTAAAAGTATAGTTTAGGGCCGTAAATCAAAATGTGGAGGTGTGTTCAATTGCTGCGTATACAGGGTGCGTTTTAAATATGGTGACAAGGTTTCAAGTCTCATCCTGTCGACATATGTGCGTCGCCTATTACCCTGTATAGTCTGTTCTTTCCATCAGTCCTCTCTCTCCAAATGCACAAAGTTTCGGAGCGCAAAATGGTTTTTGAAGCAAGTGGTGAGCCAAGGTCTGAAGGGCCCCTGATTTTTTCCGTAGAACTCGTCATTAGGTCGACTTCGGTAAGTGTTGCTCGTTCACCCATGTGACCGTCAAAAACCGCTCCAATCGGGTTATTTTCAGGCATAGGGTGTATGCTTGAAAACTTACATAGCTGAAGTCCTTGGGCCATCTATTGAAATAATGCGAGGGTAAGTGCCCCTGTAGGTTTTCTATCGATCTGTACACATATTACCAATTTTTCTCGAAAATCCATAAAATCTATCGATTGTCGATTTTCTTGAAAATCAATGAGAATTACAAATTTCGATGAACAATATCCTTCGGCACTGGACCACCAAGTAAGCTGCCTGAATGTCTTCACGGAATGCAAAAATTGACGAAAATGTGGGTGCGCTGAAATTGACAGGGCCAACGTATGGAATTCAGAAACTTGCCCTCAGCTTCTTCTAGTAAAGGGTCTCAAGACTTCAGCTATGATACCTTTTCGAGCAGTCACCTTCTTCTTCAATATGACCCCTTTAGAGCAGTTCTCTAGGCCCGCATACGGGAAGTAAGAAAGATCGTCGAAGAAGACCACGAGTCGATTAATTTTTTACAAATTGGGGACCCCTCAGGCGTTTGCCCTCCATTGATTTCAAAAACAATTTCACGCCACGAAATTCTGTACGTTTTGAGAGAGAGGGTTGTGGCGACTTTGTTAAACTCACTTGTCGAGGGGAGTATTATGGCTCCCGTACGGCTGCTTCTGCGAGTATTTTGGCTCGCAACGG
The DNA here is from genome assembly GCA_029168955.1 of Aplectana chamaeleonis. Classification (NCBI taxonomy): domain Eukaryota; kingdom Metazoa; phylum Nematoda; class Chromadorea; order Rhabditida; family Cosmocercidae; genus Aplectana; species Aplectana chamaeleonis. Next base: position 1,437,033 of record JAPDOI010000124.1, on the reverse strand, counting down.
TTTATTAGCGACTAGCACGCGGTGGTGCCACAGTAGGTAGAGTGCTATACAATATGGGCGTGGCCTCTTATTATTGGCGAGGACACACCCAACATCTGTTAAATTATTACACGAGTCTTCTATAGGTACATAAAGTATATTTACAACCACCATAGCTGGCAAGATGGCAGTGATGCCAACCAGGATTACTATACACTACGGACCTTTTCTGGTGGTTCTGGTAGATTACCAGAACACTCCGCAGCCAAAAAAGGAAGGAAACAACCAATCATGATTCAGAATATGATATGCACCAGGGCTGTGCGTTATAACGTTAACGGGTCAACGCGGCTTATTTTAGAAAATTAACGATTAACGCTTAACGAAAAAGTCCTAAAATCACGTTGATTTGAGTTCGTTAATTGCAGTGCAATTATGACACTGATTGATCTGCTTCAATGGCAGACGTAAAAACTGGGGCCGTGCACGTCGCGCCGGCTTACGGTGCGGTCAATTTTCGGTTGCTGTGAAATATATCGATGACCTTTCTAGAACGCGACGCACGCCTATTTTTCACAAAGTCCTGCTGACGCCATCTGAGTGCTCATCCACTTTCCACGGCGTCCTGACGTCGTCATCTGAAGCCCTGCCCTCTTTACATGACGTGCTGCTGACGTCATCTGAAGCCCTACCTCCTTTCCATGACATCATCTGAAGGCCTACGCTTTTTCTACGATGTCCTGACGACGTCATCTGGAGCCCTAGCTATTTCCCACGAGGCCGTTCTTACGGCTTCTGAAGCCCTACTGCTTTCCACGACGTCCTGCTGACATCATTAGAAGGTGTATGTTATTTTTCTTGGACCTCTTGTGACTGATTTTCGTTGTGGTCAAGTAAGGGTTTGAAAATTTTTAACAAAGTGCAAAATTAACGGGTTAACGAGATTTTTTCTCGAAAATTGACTATTAACGCTTAACGAAAAAAAAATTTTTTTTTCATCAACGCACACCCCTGATATGCACACACTGCCTTATTTGGAACGGCATCGATGAATTACGGTAACCTTGTGAGATTGTTTTCGTAGAAAAGGTACCGATCGATGATAATCTTGCTGAGGATCCGATCGCGGACAACGGATGAGTTGAACAATCGTTTTCAATCCGCATCAGGTCGACACTGTATCATTATGATTTTCCTCATGCGAAAAGAAAAGACCACAGAAGCCAATGAGTCACGCACATATGTCGACGGGATGATATTTGTAACCTTGTCACCATATTTAAAGCGCACCCAGGTTATAAATCCCAAAAAAAATTCGAAATTATCAGTCTCAAAATTGTTGAAGTATCGTTCACTGGGGAGATACGTAATATTTTTGAATTTTAAAAAGGCCTATCACCAAGGAGTGCGGTGGGGGGTGGCGTAGAGTTAGCGCAATGATTTTAGTCTGATGAATGGATGGGGCTGCGACGGTAGATCACCCTGCGCGAACCGAAACCCCATTCTCCAGTGAGGCCGTCAACCCCATATGTCCAGCCGCCTGGTCCATGCGTCTGACTAAATCGAAAACGGAAACCATATGTAGCTTAGTCTAGGTGCGAAACAATGGTGTGCTTGACTTTGGAGTAGAGAACCCCTCAGCGCTCAAAAATCACCTCTAGGTCACCTTGCTTGAGCGGTCTCGAAAGGCTACTTGTGCTCCCTATGCAAGGTCACCGGAGCTACGACCCTTCTCTCCTGGTGACCGAAAATCGCTGGGTTTTCCACGATGCCTTCCAGATAAAAATTTCGCGACAATTCTGGAACAGAAAAAGTTGGAAATTATTTTAGTATCCTTTCCAAAAAGCTTGCCAAGTGCTTTCGAAAAAATCTCTATTTCGAAATGTTTGCGAGCCCTCCCAAGTTTTCATTTTTGGACCACAATTTTAACCACACCTGGCTCAGCCATAGTCCAGCGAATGGACGAAACGCGATCATTGCGGCAAGCCGTGTGACGATCGCGAGCGACAGTCTACTGCGGTGGCCTCGTCCATTCGTTCGAATAGATTTGGCGAAACGCCTTCATCTGCTGTGCGGCCGACAAGCACCTGATCAGGTGTGGAACATGGGAATTATGGGATCAATGAAGAGAAGCCTATTGTGGCCTTATCGGGTTAACCTAGTAATTGGTACTGCTTTGATATAGTTTGAAGTTTGCTGGGTCTCCATGCGTCATCCAACGTGCGCAGGAATCATTTTGTGGCCTAGCTACGTTAATGTATTCTCGTGAATTCCAGCATATGTGGGAAGTCATTCAGCGCCTCATTTTCTATGTTCAGGGAAAGCGCCAGTCGAAAATCGAAATCAGAAACAAAACGGCTTACACCGCAGACTAAGGCAAAAAAGTCCAAGGCGGATGATTCCGTTTCAGTAAGTGGTTTTGATTAGTCTCTGGAAAGCTTTCTGACGTTGGTCTTATCTGTTATAGTGTGAATTGTTTAGGAGCCGGAGCAAGTTGAGGAGTCCGATAACAACGTGAAGAAAGGAAAGAAGAAGACTAACTAATTCATTCGTAACTATAGTCGGTCTGGAAACGTTATGTTTCTTAGAACTAAAGAATAAGATGTCCTTTACTCATTCAACTCTTCTTCTCATATTGTATCTTAATGGTGAGAGTCAAGTACAGTGGAGTCCACCAAGAGTGTCTCATTTACCTATCAATTAGAAGCGGTCGGCAGGGGATCAATGTGCATGAATCCCATACCAGCACGCTCGACACCGATTGAGCGAGAGTGGTTGTCCTGCAATGAGTTTCATGTTCATTGATCTCCAATCGACCGCTTATCATTGATAGGTGAATGAGACACTCTTGATGGACTCCACTATATAATACTTTTTCTAATGATGAATTACTCTCTCCAGCTGGTTGGTTCTCTATTTGTGATATCTTGCGCAACAGTTTTGAGTGAGGTGCAGGCAACTCAGTAGACTCATTAGGGCTGAAAGAGATGTGAACATTTTCTATTTCTGGTCGGTTTCATATCCTAGGCGTCGGTCTCGTTTTCGTTTTAGGCCTTGGACCTTTTTCGCTGTCCACTCAATGTTTGTCCGCATTCATTCTTTTTTCACGGGAATTCTGTAGGTTGCGCGAACTTTCGTTTGCTTTTGGTCCGTTAGTAGTAGAATGACTGCTTGTGGATATAATTTATTGAAAGTGATGTTTCCGTGTGATTGTTTTACCTAAGTTATTGCTGTAATTAAATTAAACCAATGTGATGATATAAAGTGTTGTCATTCAGAAGAACATCGTTTTAAATGGCTTGAGTGGTGCCCTGCTTACCATATTAATTATTAATTATTAGTTGCTAGGAGAGTTGAGCCTTGTGGCTGGAAAGAAGAAGAAGAGTTGAACCTGCCGGCTGTTTTCAAATATCTTATTCTTTGTGAGTGTGTTTTCCAAGACAATTTCCAAAAAAGATTAGTCTTCGTAATATGGTTGAAAGCACACAGTCTACGGCAGCGGAAAAAAATCCATTGTGCGGTTGCGTATTTCCTTTAAGAATACTGTAGGTTGCGGCATAATCGACGGCAAAGCTTATTTTTTCTGAATTTTTAACAGAAGAAACAGGAGGTGGTGAGAACAGATATGGTTAGATCCGCGGCCTGTTTCCTCAGAAAAAAATGTGTAAATTCAAACCGCGGCTTGCGTGGCGGTTTAAATCTCAATCTCTGAGAATTAAACCGCCGCGCCAGCCGCGGTTTGAATTTAAACGTTTTGTTCTGGAGGACACAGGCCACGGACCTTACTATATGTTCTCCTCCTCACCAAACATTATTAATACATCTAAAGTGTTTATCATAGATACGCGCATGGATAACAAGAAGAAATGGAAAATTACAAAAAAAAAGAAAACGGGGAAACTTCATTCCATTTTTTTCTTGTTATATCTGCCCCTGTTATACCTGGTAAATACCAGCTAGCCGCTGGTGAGATTTTAAGTGCCGCGGTGTGAATTTAAATGTTTTTTCTTGAGGAGCCTAACCATACACTTGTAAATCTCCTCTAACCATGGGGAATTTTTGTAAACTCGAAATAACAATGCACACAATGTAACCTATGATCTAGTTCCGCAATCGCGTTCAGTCCGCAAAGTCTCATTATCACAATCGTAGAAGCGAAGCGGTTGTTTTGAGAATGATTCTAGTTGAATTTTTTTAAAAAACAACCGCTTCGCTCCTACGATTGTGATAATGAGGACTGAACGCGATTGCGGAACTGAACTGTATGTATGGGACTATTTCGGAAACCATGTCGCAAAGCAGCGAAAAGTGTGAACACGATATAGCGTGTTTAGGTGCTACATCTTTGCGGTTCGAGCTGTAGTCAGATTAGGATTTTCCGCAGATGGCGTCACCATGGGATCGTCATGTGCGACTTTCAGTGTGCACTGTTAACAATTGGGCTCTCGATTTTAAAGGGAATCTAGAACGCATTCTGAAGAGTTAGTCAGTATTTTCCGTCCTCTGCGTTGAACTTTAATATCTTTTTCTAATTACCTGCTGCGAAACAGAGCTGATTGCACCCTTGCAAGCTCATATTGATTTCCACTTATTTGCTAGCGTGTGATGATGCTGCCAGGAAAGGTGCTCGACTAAGGCTTGGTCCAGAACTCGAGATTCCTGGATATGGATGTGCTGATCATTTCTTCGAAGTTGATACTGAGATTCACTCGTGGGAAATATTGAAAAAAGTCGTGGACAAGTCGAAGGAAGTATGTTCTCTTGATTTTTTTTCAATTCCGGATAGAAGATGTTTACCTGTTTATAGTGGCCAAATCTGTTGGTAGTCACTGGAATGCCTGTACGCCACAGGATGATTCTTTACAACTGTCTAGTGGCGTTACTCAATGGGTATGCTGTTTTACTTACTGTTGATTTTTAACTTTTCCGATGCGAATGAGTATTTTTCCATACCTGGTCTGTTACCTCGACCATGTTGTTGCTCACTTTTCGCGAGCAACCTTGAACCGTTGCCGGAAAGAATTTTCTGGTGGTGATATGGCAGCAGGGGGGGGGGGGGGGCAACCTCTGCGCAACTAGAACATCAACCTGGGGCTCTCCTCCCCCTTCTAAAATCGGGAAAGTCGTTGCGGTGCGGAAAAAACATCATGGCCAAGTGCCCCCCCCCTCCCTGCTGCGATAGCACCGTTCTGATATTTAGTGGAGTCCGCCAAGAGTGTCTCATTTACTTATCAATACGAAGCGGTCGGCTGGGGATCAATGTGCATGAATCCCATACCAGCACGCTCGATACCGATTGAGCGAAAGCGGTTGTGCTGCAATCAGTTTCATGTTCATTGATCTCCTATCGACCGCTTCTCAATGATAAGTAAATGAGACATTCGTGGTGGACTCCACTATATAAAGCCTAGCTCGCTTGGATGAGTACGTACGAAACAAGCAGCGGAGCGGTCGTTCATGGCAAAACCTAGCAGTGATAAGGAGATTTTGACATGAGAAGCCCGATAATTCTTACTTCGACCGGCTCAAAATGAAGGAGCTAAGAATAAGCTATATGTACACTTTATCGCTTGACTCAGTTGCAGGCTAATACTGCAATGCTTATTGTCGGTGTTATTTTTGTAGAAAGCTGCGGCGCAGCTACGTGACGCGCGCGGGAGTGAGTGGTAGTTGTATCGTAGCTTCTGCGTCTGGCGCGTGGCTGTGTCGCGGCTCTCCATAAAAATGACAAAGACGAAAAATTTAGTTGTGAGGAATTAGTGGAGCTTTTCGTCGGGTTAAAAATTTGTTATTTCGGATAACAGTTACTACTACTTAAAAATGCGGGTGGCGGACGTTTTTAGAGTAGAGACGCAGAAGAAGCTAATTGTTCTATTTGCCATCAAATAGGATTATCACACAGATCTGAGGCGAGAAGAACCTCAGGTAGGGTGGAAATAACATCTGGAGCGTAAAAGTGTAAAACATCCCCGTTATTTCTCAACTTGTATCTCGTTTTTGACCCTCTTTCTGCCTTGTCTGCGCTCTAGCTTTTTGGCCTAAACGTCCCGAACCCCAAAAATGCGCTAGCACATATCGGGAGATTCCAAGACTGTTCTTTTTCTTTGTCGAAAAGGAGCCAGGTATATTCTTGCCCAGTAACTACCACTCCAAAAGGGTCATTCTAACCATTTATAGTTGTAATTTTTTTGTCAAACGGAATGCCTCTCCCATCTGCCCTCACAAAGCGCACCATTTGGCCTCACCTGGTGCTAAAATGCAATCAGCTAGTTGACCACGACGTTGAAAACACGAAAAGCAGACTAGGCTATAGGGGAGATGCATGGCTCCCAACCGTCTAAATTGGTGCTGCCTAATCCTTCAAATGAAAACAGAAAATCAGTGTAGCGGAGTTTGTGGAGCGAATACACCCAAGTTGCCGCCTGCGTCGATGCGATCAGTGGAGTTGTTCTTCCGACAGGGTTGTACATCTCGTTTCGAAGCAGGATTGATCATGGTTGAAACACATTGCAACAAGGGGTCGTAAAAATATTGCAAATTTCTGAAGAAAAATGAAAATTTTGGCGGAGGCTCGTAAAATTTCTTGGAGAACAATGGAATTTTCTCCAAAACAATTGGTAAGCTAAAATGAGGTAGTAATAGTCCCCCCTGATAGTAAGATAGCAGCGCGAGAACAGTTGTGTCTGCAAAGATCGTCATGAAATTCTACGTTACTGTGGGTATACGGTAGTTTGGGCAGAGTATCAGATTCCACCCAACATTTTTATTCAGTGGTTATTCGTTGTGCTGAATACAAATTTGATGTCTATTTGTCGACGGGGGAACGTAAAAATTTTCCGTAAAATTTGGTCAACAGGGGAAGGGGGTTCGTAGCTACGCCGAAAATTGGCGCGACGGTCTGATCAACCCTGTTTCGAAGGTAAATTTAGTGTGTACAATCTGCAGGCGCACTCTCGCAGAACGCATCGCACGATTACGTGTGAGCTCCCATGTTTTGCCCTGCAGCTGATCAGCAGGGTACGGCGCGGGGTGTGGATATCCAAACCGGGGGGCTGAGCTGCACAGGGGTGGAGGGAGGTTTTTTTGTTCCTCTTTAAATTTTACAACAAAAAACAGACAATTAACGCTCCTGGGAAGGGGTCTGAGAGAATCACCGAAAAGATGAGCTATTAACGCTTTTTGGATGGGGTCTGAGAGAATCGCTAAAGTTTTGCTCTTGGAGGGGGGGGATCTGAGGAAATGTAGCCTTGTCCAAACCTCGTGCCGTACCCTGCTGATCAGATCAGTTATCTTTTGTTTTCGTTAGTTTATGTAGTGTTTCCCGATATTCTAAAAAGAATCAACAGATGTAAAGGCAGTTGAAAGTCTTGGAGAAGTGACGTGATCTGCCTACTTGGGCGATACCAGGAGGTTTGAAAGGAGTTTAGCGTCGCCTACTGCGAGCGTGCTTCGGCTATTTGCTCAAAGTAAATTTGGTATCGTAAGAGAGCGAACGTTTTTCATTTCGCGAGTGTAAAGCGGTGTCCAGAGTACGTTCGGGGGGAGGGCGAGTTAATCAGCCTAGTTATCGACCAAGTAACTGGAAAGGAGAAGCGTTCGAGTCAAGAGTGGCCCTTCTGAAGTCAGGATTTTGTATTCTCAGACGTACGATTCCTTGCAGTAGGAGAGGTATTTTAGTGAGTTCTCAAGTATGGAGAGCTCGACGCTGCCGAGATGTCGTACGTTCACGCCGTGGCAGTGTGGAGGAAAGAAGATCACCTCTATGCAAACCGACGTCACCCCCTCCGCGAAGGGTTTTGTCATGGGAGAGGTGCTGGCCGGCCGCAGCTCTCCTTCGGATTCTCCTGCAAAGGGCCGGCGTGGAGAGGAATCCTGGACCCGCTCAGAAGTACCTATGCGCCACGTGCGGCAAGGATGTTACCAGGAGACATCCCAGCGTCCAGTGCTCCGGATGCCAAAGGTGGGTGCATCTCTCCTGTTCGGGTCTCAGTTCTGTGAGCATTATAACTCTGCTTTTCGCTGTGTTTATGCTCTTCACCTACCAACTCTGATTCCTCTTCCTCAAATCGCCCCTTTCCATTGTACATATCAATCTCCAACGGCCTTCGTACTAAACTTTCTGAGCTCTCTCTCTTCGCACGTACTTACCATCCAGACGTGATCATGGTTCAAGAAACCAAGCTCTCTCCATCCCTACCTATCCTCATCCTAATATCCCGGGCTACACTGCCTTCCATGCTCCAAGGTCAGCTCTTGGCGGAGGGAGTTTCAACCTTTGTTTATCCTCTCTCCCCTCCCACCTCATACCAAACACCCCACGGATGGTACTCTCGAGTACCTTCCAATCCATCTCCCTCTTAAAACACCCCTTTCTCTTTTCAACATATATATTCCCCCTACCACCTCATGCCCCTCCTCCTACAATCCCATTCCTCTTCTCAAACAACTCAGCGATTATTCCCTCTCATCATCAGTTGTTTTCGCGGGCGACTTCAATGCCCACACCTTCTGCTCGTCCTTGGTTCTGATGCTAGAGGAGAAGAAGTCGAAGAATGGGCTGAGGAGTGCGACCTGGTCATCTTAAACGATGATCAGCCCACTCGTCTCCCTGCCAACGGGCCGATCTTCTAGCCCAGACATAACTCTTATCTCGTCCAACCTTTCCAACGCTTGCTCATGGTCTACCTCAACAACATTGTCTAGTGATCATGTTCCCGTCTTTGTGCATCGATCTCTCAAATTCTCTTGCTCCTTATTCTGGTGTTCGTCAACGTTCTTATCTCAATTTAGGCCAAGCAGACTGGTGCCTGTTCAGTGAGGTTGCGCTACGCCCTGGCGGCTGATTACCCGTGGAATGGCAATGTGCACCAGAAGGAGCATCACTTATCTGATGCAATTCGCAGGGCCATGAAGGCGGCTATCCCTGTTGGCCGAGTTAAGACGTTCTATCAAACGTAACCAGAGAAATTCTTGAGAAAATCAGGACTAGAGATGCCAGAAGAGCAGTTGACCATCTAGACCCTGTCGTCGCTCAGCTGGATGGTGAGATCCAGAAAGATCTCGACCAGCACAAGAAAGAACAGTGGGAAAAATTCACAGAACAGTTGAATTTCAAGACGGACAGTGGAGCTACTTGGAAGGTTCTTCGGAAACTATCCGGGAAAAGAGCTCGCCAGCCACCATCTCCACTATTGAGTTCGGTAATAACGTTTTCAAGTCAGGAAAGGAAGCCGCCTACTCTCTCGGTAAAAGTTTCTTTGTCACGAGTACAAGGCGAGGTCCGCAAAATAGAGTGACAGTAAAGAGAGCTGTGCCGCCTCCCGCTCATGAGCACGGCCGATGCGTTCACTGTGGCCCAAGTAGAGAGATTATAAAGGACATGCGGAACTCCAAAGCTGTCGGTCCGGACGGCATTTGTCCTGCTGTACTGAAGAAACTCCCGACTGAGATCCTTCCGCTCATCGTTGATATGATTAACACTTCGTTTAGCTCTTGCACTATTCCGCAAAACTGGAAGACAGCCAACGTCATCCCGTTGCCCAAGCCTGGCAAACCTCAGTCATCAGTAAAGGGATATCGTCCCATTAACTTGATGTCACCTTTCGCCAAGGTGGCCGAAAAGCTCATTGTCAAGAATCTAGCGGAGCACAACGAGAAGCAGTTGTTTCAACATGGGTTCAGGAGGCTACATTCCCACAACTACGGCGTTGCTAGAAATTACCAGCTATGCTATCGACGGGTTCAACTTTAACAAGCCATTGAGAACTGTAGCTGTTGCGTTGGATCTCACCAAGGCATTTGATACGGTTAACCTTGAGTCCTGTCAAGCAACATTCTGGAGTCGTCAATACCATCTTGGCAGAAGCGCTGGATATCGGCCTTTATTAAAGGTCGGCGGGCAAGTCATGTTTCAGAACCATGTCTCCAACAGTATTCCTATGGCAGCTGGAGTCCCTCAGGGCGAGTTCTATCGCCAGCCCTCTTCAATCTGTACCTCGGAGATATGCCTGAGCCTCCACTGGACATCAAGGTCGTCGCGTATGCCGATGACATAACAATCATGTGTCGAGATCGGGATTTACAGGTGGCCGCCAATAAGATCAACGAGTACCTGATCACACTAAAGGGCTTTTCGACCGCAAGATGCTAAGTATCTCTGCAGCCAAGTCGTCAGTGTCCGTTCTCACGACGGACCCATCCGAACACAGCGCTCATCCGGATGTCGTGTGGGATGGAGACCGTTTGCCTGCTGCTCGCTTTCCAAAGCTGCTCGGTCTTGTGCTCGATCCGTCCTCAAGTTTCATAAGAATACCGAGCAGAAGCAGGCAGTCGTTAAAGCTAAGCTCCAACGTTCTCAGGGCCCTGGGCGGCACTTCGTGGGGTAGCAGCAAAGGAGACTATGCTGACAACGTATAAGGCAATTCTGCAGCCCGCCCTGGAGTACGCCGCACCGGTTTGGCAGCATCTCGTCTCAGAATCCTCCTGGACAGAGATGCAACGAGTACAAAATGCTGCTCTCCGTATCGCCACCGGATGTGCAAGGAGTTCCCCAATCGAGCACCTGCATGCTGAGACCCGTCTATTACCAGTGAAGGAGCACTGTCAGCTCCAGGCCCAGCAATTCCGCAGTAACATTATAAAGCAACCAAATCACCCGTCGTGGAGAGTGCTAAACCCCGTGAGAGAGAAGTATAAGAAAGCCATTCGCCGATGCTCCAAACAAAGTCAATTTGCAAAGATGGCACGACTCACAGCAAGAACGACTCCGTCTTTTGCGCGAGGAGCACACCAAGTTCGTACGGTGTCATCTTGTGAAGGTGGCCATAAATCCTATACTAGGAGATATACCGCCCCCCGTCTGCACCTCAGAGTCTCAACTCGGAAGAAAGGCGAGATGCACGCTCGCATCATTACGCTGTGGTCATTCTACAATACTAATGTCTTATGTCAGCAAGATTGACAGCAAATCTGATGTGTGCCCGGACTGCCAGTATCGTCGGCCATGATACCACACATTTATTCAACTGTCCGGAGAGACCTACCACGCTGACACCAATGGACCTATGGACGAATCCACTACTGGTCGCCCAGTTCCTCCGCCTATGACAAAACCCTCTATGTGGCTGCAAAGAAGAAGAAGAAGGAGAGCTCGACAATTCTTGCTGATATAATATGCTATGCCAGTCCCAGAAACTTTCGAACAAGCTACCTGTGACTTAAAGGCATCGTCCACGCCGAAAATTATATATTATTTTATCATTTATTTGTCTAGCCTGGCCTCTGTAGGAAACGAAAATGTCGGAAGATCCGCTGAGAAAACCTTGATTCGTAAAGAAAAACCAGATTGAATACACTGTCAAATCGGATTTGGATTTTTTTCGAAATCGTTTTTGAAGTTTTCCTGCGTTTGGAGGCTTGGTCATTGTCATTTTTGAAGTTTTCTCGCATGAAGAGCTTGTGCCAGAGATTTTTTCCATGTTGTTTGACGGTCGCATCAATATTCAATGAAAAAGTGCTAGATGATCGAGCCTAGAGCAGTTTTCGGGTCGCCATGACTTTTAAGGTGCGCATTTCCAGGGCCTAAAGTTTCGTGGGTGATGTGGACTAGCCCGAATGTTTTGATTGTACACAATAAATTGGAAATGTTTTTCAGCTTGAACGATGCCTTTAAGTGCAAGTTACTTCAGGTCTTCACACAATTTACTGCGTTTATAGCGCAAGTGATTTGTTTTTTTTTCCATTATTTCATGATACTTCTGAGCTTCGAACTTGCATGTAACAAAAGAATGTGAGCTTAAAATTTGCATGTAATAGAAAATAGTGAGAAAAACAAATTACTTTCAGACAAGCACATTAAGTCGCGTGAAAACATTAAGTAACTTATCTAAAAGTTCCTTCGCTGTTGAAACGAGTATACATTGGATCCGACTCATTTAGGATAATTGCAAAAATCGCCCCTTTCTGCACAAGAAATTCTAAAGTATCCGATTTTTTTTCGGATATCCGTATCATTTCAAATAACCTTGAATTTACGAAGCTAATTTGAAGTCGACGACAAATTTGTCCTCGCATGAATGTTATAATGAGTTTCGATTGGAAAACATTCTTTTCTCCAAGCATTAAGTTGTAGGTGAAGAGAAAAACAGCTTTTGCAGTTTTCCGAATTGAGTCGGATCCAATGTATAGAAACGAGGCCGGGTGGTTTTTGTCCCGTTGGACAACGGGGGACTTGAAATTTGTGGAAAATCGAAAGCTAGGAAGGTCAGGTAAAAAATCTGGGACAAAATTTGGGACCACTTCAAGAGACTCGTCAGTTGGTTGCTGATGACAAAAGAAAGCAAGAGAAACTTTAATAAGGAATAATTATTCCTAAAGTTCCAGTCCTAAGATTGTCGAGAGGGGAGGGGGACATGAAATTTTTCAAAAATTTTGGTCATCAGGGGGGGGGGGGCGCAGCTCTGTTGAGGCAGAGGACCCTGATCGGACAGTCATCTGAAGTACCTGTGTATTGTACGGGGCACGATCGGCACGGATGTCTGTTACTTCAGTTTTCTTCCAAACGGGCTATCTTCGTATGCGGGACTTTAGTTATGCCTCGGCAGAGTATTCAAAGAATTCGTAGACATCATAGAATACAGGAACGGTTTCAGTGGAGTCTAGTTTCACTTTTTTGACTCTTATACGGGAACAGGATTTGAGGGCCTGTTTTTCCCCGAAGGCCTTGCACACTGTTATTTAATACTCAGGCAAATCTTACTGATACGTCCGAAGATGGTTTTATGTGATGATGATGTTTATCGAGAAAGTCGCTGGTTTGTGCGTTGGTCAAAGCCGCTGTCAACGGTTCCATTTCAGCTGAATAAAGCTTACGGGTTTGATCAGGTTTCACATATTCTACATCAGTTATGGCCTATTGTGTAATATAGTTTTCCCCGAACGTTCAAGCTGTGCTTTACAGAAGGAAGTCCCTTTTGGAGACGGCATTCTTATGTCATCGGACAATGTCTCCATTGGCTTCGAAATTTGTGAGGAACTATGGGCTGCGCATTCGTACGTTTCTTTCGTTGTCAGGACAAAGTATTTCTCTACGTTGATGTTGGCAGTAGTTTTATGCAGCTTAGAACGTCAGCCGAATAAATCTGTATCATACTCGGTTCTAAGCTGCATAAAACTACTGCCAATATCAACTTTGTCAATGCCGATATTAATTGAAAGTCGTACATGGACGTATTTCTCTACGTATTCGTGATTTTTAGACAGCATGTGGAACTTGGTCTACGAGGAGTTGATATTATATGCAATGGGAGTGGCAGTCATCATATCCTTGGAAAGTCAAATTATCGAATCAATCAGCTGATTCTTGGTGGAAGTCAAAAGGTTCTCTTGGTGAACACTTTTCTATTAGAGCATGTTGACGAGTTTTTATCAGACTGGTGGTATCTACCTCTATAGTAATCATCGTGGATGTGATGGTGACCGTATTTACTATGATGGAGGATCAACAATAGCCCAAAATGGGAAGCTGTACGCTCAGATTCATCAATTTGATATTGAAGATACCGTGAGTCTGTCATGACTGAACCCCGTTCCGCACATTTGCGTACCCACATATTTAGTGCATTGCAACAGCAGATTTGGACTTGAACGAAACAATCTCCTATAGACACAAAAAAGCTAGTAACTGTTATGAGGTAAGCTCGTTAATATGCTACATTTTTTTTGAAGTCATTCTTCTATTTCACGGGAACGTGCAGTCAAAAAGAAAAAATAGGATCTCAGGTTCCTGCGCACTGTAGAGTTTTGGAGTGAGACAGTGCAAATTCCATGCAACCCACATGAACGGGGGGGGGGGGAAGAGGCACTCCGATGTGGGCGGAGCCTCAGAGCACATGGCGCGTGCACGTACTTGTGGATAAGAGAAGCAAATAGTAGAAATAGCAATTGTCTGGGCGGCAGTAGAGACGAAATCATTTGAGGGTAGCTAATAATTCCAGGAATGTCCAAAAAACGCATCATTTTGTAAAAGAATCTTGCCGAAGTGTGACTCATCCACGACAAGCTGCGCGCGCCACGCGCTCCCAATCAGTCAATCAACAGCTTTATTTTTCAATAAAGTAATATACACTCTCAGGCCCCTCCCATATTGGAAAGCCTTTTCGGGCGCACCTACGTATATGGGGCCTTATGTCTTCTTCCTCTTTGCAGCCACGAAGAGGGTACTGGCATAGGCTCAGGAACTGGGCTATCAATGTTGAATTCGTCCATACGCTGTATAGTGTCCGGGACATGCTTCGGGATCTATACAGTCAATTTTGTTTGCTGCTTAGGACATTAGCTTTTGAGTGAGCTTAGCGCAGCGTGGCGGGAGCATTTTTGGTGCGCCTAATTAGTTCAGACTTGGACTCGCAAACCCGAGACTGCGCTGCTCTTAAAATAGGGTTTATAGCCGCCTTCTGAAGATGCCGTCTTGCGAACTGGTCGCGATTTGTAGCAGGTTTGCCCTAGAAAAAAGTGGCCGGATTTATCAAAGCTAAGCAAATAGTTTACGGGTTTATTTCACCCAGGCTCTCTGCAGCTTCCCCACGGTAGACACTTTCGTCTCGCTGTAGTGGTTATCCCGTGCAGCGCGGGTTGCCCTTTTTTGGAGGACGTACTGCTGTTCGCTGTATACGGTCGCGTCCAATGCTCGCCGAGGTAAACCATACCAGTTATTTCTCCGGGTCCTTTAATTTTTAACACATTTATGCAGGGAGATGAAGACACTTATTGGGAAGTTGGCTGGCCCCCGCAAGCCACTAACAAGGGAAGTATAAGAAGCGTAGGTCTGAACGGTAGAAATCAAATGTCATGTGAGAATGTTCACGTCTTACATAGTGGAACAGTGTTGATGACCCGCCGCGAAACATAGACCTGAAGGAGTTATAAGCTCCGAAAGTTTGACGGCCATCGATCTCCTCCTAGTCTACGATTTCAAAGGCGCCGACTCCAACAGCATCGACGGCGCAGAGGAAGGGATGGCTGATGGTAGGCACTAGACCAGGGTTCGAATTCTCTCCAGAGTTGCTGTTTTGCAAATTCACGGAACTTCCATATTTTGATCAAGAATTATATCCCAAATGTCATTTTATCTTTTTGCTGCGCGATCTGGGCATACCGACGTTGAAATAGACTTGGGTACAAGGAATTCAACGATTCGCTTCCCATCAAGGAGTTCCCATTGATTTGGAGAATTTACATGATTCGAAAATATTACAACACATATTTGGAACAAGTTACTCGCTCTGGCAGTTAACCGTGGAATGACGTTATCCCAATCGCATCTTTCGTCAATATCGACCAGTCCGGCCTGAACGAAGAGACAACGGTGAGTAAAAAACTACTAATTCGGAAGAGAGAGAAGAAAATCAGCTGTGTTCCAAAGTTACAGATGTCGAGATGGTTGTCGTTCAAAGAGGAGAAGAAGACGGTGCGGTTGGTGCAGTCGGCTTCTGCGACTACCCATAGCCTGACCATCATGCCCCTCATTTTCGCATCAGGCAAGGTCGGAGAAATGCTCTTTGTTCAATTGCTAGAGCCGAGCGGCCGTTTCCCATTGAAGGGTGTATTCAAGACGAAGAATCTTAACGTCGTCAGCGGAATATCCCATATCATGACGACGTCAACAACACATGAATTTTTCGAGCATGTTTTCATGCCGCAAATGCCGAAGAGTTGTGTTCTGCTCCTCGACTCGTGGAGTGGTTTTCCAATCAGAACGCTATACAGGCTCTTGTGCCGGCTGGGAAAAACTTGCAGATTTTTACGGTACCACCTGGCGCTACGAGCCTGGTTCAGCCGGCAGACGTCGGGTTTTTCAGCTATGTGAAAGCGCTGCTTAAGCGATTGCACACGCACGTGATCGTCCACGATCTTCCTTTTGACATCCAGAAACGAGACAATATTCTGAAGGTACGTGGATTTCAGTTATGACTATTGCGCTCCTCACAATCAGAACTTCGAATTTTTAGGTCGTGTCACTGGTACACCGTATCTTGTGTCATCCATCACTCGAAAAGCTTGTAGAGTGCGCGTGGTTCAAGGCCGGCTACGTTCTGGCCCGCCCGGGTCTTTTCGAAAGTCCAACTGATCTCGTATTCCCAGTAGAGCTTGGCCCCTGTGAGGAGTTAGGTTGCCAGGAGCCTATCGCGTTCATTCGCTGTCCCTACTGTGCAGTTTGCTTCTGTTTCATGCATTATTACAACACATATTTGGAACAATTTATCAGTCTGTGGGACGCAAAATACATAACCAATTTCAGCACCAAAGGTAAATGGGCACATAATGCATGAAACAGAAGCAAACTGCACAGTAGGGACAGCGAATGAACGCGATAGGCTCCTGGCAACCTAACTCCTCACAGGGGCCAAGCTCTACTGGGAATACCAGATCAGTTGGACTTTCGAAAAGACCCGGGCGGGCCAGAACGTAGCCGGCCTTGAACCACGCGCACTCTACAAGATTTTCGAGTGATGGATGACACAAGATACGGTGTACCAGTGACACGACCTAAAAATTCGAAGTTCTGATTGTGAGGAGCGCAATAGTCATAACTGAAATCCATGTACCTTCAGAATATTGTCTCGTTTCTGGATGTCAAAAGGAAGATCGTGGACGATCACGTGCGTGTGCAATCGCTTAAGCAGCGCTTTCACATAGCTGAAAAACCCGACGTCTGCCGGCTGAACCAGGCTCGTAGCGCCAGGTGGTACCGTAAAAATCTGCAAGTTTTTCCCAGCCGGCACAAGAGCCTGTATAGCGTTCTGATTGGAAAAACCACTCCACGAGTCGAGGAGCAGAACACAACTCTTCGGCATTTGCGGCATGAAAACATGCTCGAAAAATTCATGTGTTGTTGACGTCGTCATGATATGGGATAATCCGCTGACGACGTGAAGATTCTTCGTCTTGAATACACCCTTCAATGGGAAGCGGCCGCCCGGCTCTAGCAATTGAACAAAGAGCATTTCTCCGACCTTGCCTGATGCGAAATTGAGGGGCATGATGGTCAGGCTATGGGTAGTCGCAGAAGCCGACTGCACCAACCGCACCGTCTTCTTCTCCCCTTTGAAGGACAAACATCTCGGCATCTGTAAATTTGGAACATAGCTGATTTTCTTCTATCTCTTCCGAATTAGTAGTTTTTTACTCACCGTTGTCTCTTCGTTCAGGCCGGACTGGTCGATATTGACGAAAGATGCGATTGGGATAACGTCATTCCACGGTTAACTGCCAGAGCGAGTAACTTGTTCCAAATATGTGTTGTAATATTTTCGAATCATGTAAATTCTCCAAATCAATGGGAACTCCTTGATGGGAAGCGAATCGTTGAATTCCTTGTACCCAAGTCTATTTGAACGTCGGTATGCCCGGATCGCGCAGCAAAAAGATAAAATGACATTTGGGATATAATTCTTGATCAAAATATGGAAGTTCCGTGAATTTGCAAAACAGCAGCTCTGGAGAGGATTCGAACCCTGGTCTAGTGCCTACCATCAGCCATCCCTTCCTCTGCGCCGTCGATGCTGTTGGAGTCGGCGCCTAGGAAATCGTAGACTAGGAGGAGATCGATGGCCGTCAAACTTTCGGAGCTTATAACTCCTTCAGGTCTATGTTTCGCGGCGGGTCATCAACACTGTTCCACTATGTAAGACGTGGACATTCTCACATAACATTTGATTTCTACCGTTCAGACCTACGCTTCTTATACTTCCCTTGTAAATAGGTGCGATGACCATTCAAGCCTGTTTGCCGCCAGCCTGCAGAGCCGGGTCCTAAGCTTTATCTTATAGTGGTTACCCTTACCCAGAGGTTTACAGTTGACGAATCCCTCAGATGATACTCGATGCAGTCAAATGACGCAAAAACTACAATGTTACTCTATTCTTACAATAATAAGCCATTTATACTATTCAGCGCACACTTCTCATACTCGCACTGGCGTTTGGCTTGAGTATGAATAATTTCTACACGTGAGGAGAGACTAAAAATTCTCTGGCGCACCCGCTTTGGTGGAGCGGGATAATGTTGGCCCCAACTGTGCATTCACGCAAACTCTGAATACTTGTTTTAATTCATTACAACGCAGATGGTGCAGAATTCAGTTAAGATGGAGCGCCAAGAAATTGATGGTGGGGCTATGAGGCAGATGATAATTCTGCCACAGATGTACGAGAGGCTCTCAACGGTGGAGCGAACAGCGCATCCGGTCATTCATACTCTAACAGCACAGCCGCGCGGTGCGGGCGTGAGGAGTTGTACAGTGTTCAAACCAGCAGTTATCCCACAATCAGTGTCAAAATATGATTGGCATGGATCCTGAAGACACTTCGCGGTCACCATTGTAGGTTGGCGCAAACTCGGTGCCATATGTTATAACATAGTTGCACCGAGTTTGGGCCAACCTTCAACAGTGAACGCGAAGTCTCTTCCGGATCCATGCCGACGTTATGTACACTAGGGAAGGGAAAGTTCGCTCAGAATGAATCTATGTACGTACTCCTTGCACTGACATATCGAGCTTCTGATAGAGTATTCGAGCTTTTATTGCCTGGGAAAGGAAGGTTAGAGGAACATCTGTCATCTCTTCGCACCCTTAATCTGCATTTGTTAAGCAACTATACTTCTTGCTCTGGGCAACTGGAAGGTTTGTGATAATTCAGCGAGAGAATATCTCTTAAGATCACTTAAAAATGTATAAAAAAATTCAATGTTGTGTTAAATCTCGTGTAGTTTACGCTGAACATTCTTTATTTAGTTTGGAAAATTTTTTGTTTTCTGCTCATTTTAGAGATTTTTTTCTGTTTTCTATCAAACTAGATTTTCTGTTTTCAAAAAGATTCTTTCCCGTTAATCCCTGGTTGCCACAGCCAGCGAGCAGTGATGGCCGAGAGGATACTGAAACGTTGACTTTACACATTTTGCTTCAATTCGTTCATGGCTAAAACCATCCGAAATATCAAGTTAGAAGTCTTCAGATTTGTGTTGACGCAGAACCACTTCGAAAACTCTGTTTTGCGTGTTTCAACTCAGCTTTCTGTGAACGCCCCTTTCAATCTGCGCCCATTCGGTTAGAACGGCCAGTTCAAGCGAAGCCACACGCAGGGTAAGGCGTAGCGGTGTGATCGGCCAGTCAGAGGTGCGGCCCCCCTTCTCCAGCTTTGGATCCGGGGCGGCCCCCCTCCCACCGAGGTTTTAACTTTAGACACTTTGTGCGAACCAATTTGAGAGCCTCTTCCGAACAATGCTTCCAAACCATTTTTCAGGAAAAACGAGCATTATAGATCAAGTCACACCGGCCGTAATCGGCTTAAAATGGTCGGATCGGCCGGGGACTCGGCCGACAGCTTTTTTTGATGGTCCTCTTCAAAATAAGCACTGCAACAGCCTAATCCAGAAAAATTATTCTTTCGACATTCCTGACGTGCAAGTCCAAACAGCGGTTTTTTGCTTTTTCAGCGCCCCGAATGACACACTCATAGTCGACTGTTTGGCTCCTGAAAGGACTAACTAAGTAGTTTCCTCACTTTTCTATCTGATAAAGCTTTGAAAACTGATCTAGAGGCCTTCGTCGCAAAAATCACACGGTGTGATGAGGCCTGTTTTTAAGGCTCAAATCACACCGTCACATCTACTACCTTTTTTACATACTACGGACAAAAAAGTGGTGAAATGGGCCCGTGAACAGGGTCAAGCGGAGCGTTGCGTAATTTTTCGAAATAGGAGCGACCCCCCGTCACATTTTTTTTCCAAAATCCAAAATTTTTGCGATCCTCCTCCCCGAGGCGCGATTTTCGCGATCCCTCTCCGAGTCCGGCCAGTTTATAGTTGGTTACTAGAAGTGTCACACGCCGAAAATTCGTTAAGTAATTGAGCCCAAGCGCCTAAAACCGAATGCTACGATCTTTCCCTTGGGGACCAAAACTAATCGAGAATTTATGGGATATCCACGAAATTCTCATTTTTGGACCGAAATTTTTGCGATCCCCACTAACATTCACTTTCGGACCCAAATTTTAGCGACCCCCGCTGCGAAATTTCGCAACCCCGCTTGACCCTGCCCGTGAAGTAGTGCCTGCTCTCAAGAAAGCAGGAAATCAAAGGGCTTTTAAGAATTCATGCAAAGCCTGTGAGGAGTTTCAACAACCACGTTCTGAGATCATGTCTCGGCAATCAGAAACCCAGAAAAATCTCGAAATTCTGGATTAGTTGTCGGTCAACATATTGGGATCACTCAGAGAACTAACGCGTTGGCGAATAAGGAAAGTGCTTAGGTTAGCGACCAGGTTGCAAAACTGTGCGGAATGTTTCGGGATGAGAATACGGTCCTGCGTTTCGAATCGAGATTGCAACGCGTTGATGTTGCAGGACCTAAATCATCCTATGCTTCGATTGAGACAATGGTGTTAGAGACAACACTAGCAAGACAACACTCTATTGCTGCAAACTTTCCTGCAGCAAGCTTTGCGACAGTCGTCAGACTGCGAGGATTGGCATACTAGATCTATTAGATGGGGATCCGAATCAGAATCAATCCCAGTAGAACGAAGAAAGCGACATACTCGCCCTTCATTCTGGAAAGTGCGTAGAATACAGATCCAACAGAGCATGGCAAGGTACAGAGAGGCCCCGCTCCCACGGCGACAGCCAAGGGAGGGTGAAGACTGTCTTCGACACAGCTCACTTTGACTATGACAAGGTGTCCTGTCTTAAAAAAACTATCTACAGATTTTTCGAACGTTCAGAAATGGGTTGAGATTACTTCGCCAGACGATGAGATGACACAACTATACAACCCTACAAAGCACAACAAAACCTTGCGTGTTTCCTAGGTCATGAGAAGGAAGGCTCGAAGCGAACCACCGGGGCTGCAATAACATCTACTGCCATAGCATACACCTAAAAAAGCATTTAATTTTGCCAAAGAATTTCTACTCGTAATTGCACAATGAAGACAGGAAGAGTTGCTTGCGAAGCTCATTACGAAGTGAGAAGAGCCTACGGGTGTGATTAAGCAGATCGCTGTTAACATGAAACACGATCTGTTGAAGTAAGTCATCGACGAAAACCTTCCGATCTCACCTCTAACAGATGATCACGCCGGGAACGAAATAGAATAGATAGTCTTTTTATTGAGAACTGCATCTCCTGTCAATCCTTCATTAACTATTGTGGAAGTTTAGAATAAGTTCGCACGTGGCACCTTGCATGTCTGGCAGCGTCCATACGTGGCGAGAGCGGGCGTTCCCGCTGTTGTGCGCCTCTCGACGCTCCTCAACGCCGGAGCAGCCCGTGCACGCAAATGAACACAGGCAAACACCCCCTACCTCGTGTTAATTCGATTGAAAACGTTTGATCGGGTGATCAACCGCTCGAGTCGGCGCAACGGCAGATGATTTCGACTTTCGTGGTGGGATTATGGAAAAGAAGGGCAGTAGTTTCGCTACAGGTCTAATGCCACCTGCTTTAGTGAGGAAGCAGTAAGCTTGAAACTTGCTGCTTGCTTCCTAGTGCTGGCGTAAGCGAGCGAGAGCGAGCGGGCGAGGGCGCGCGCGAAGGAGCGCCTGTGAGCGGCTAGCGAATAGTGTGCCCACGATGACCATCGATTTTGCGTAATCGCACGCTCTCGCCACGTATGGACGGAGCCTCTCGCGGAAACGCTTAACTTCATTAGATTTCCAGACACAGCAAGCTGGCCTCTCGATGAGTCTTTGAACATTCTTTATTAAACGTCTTAATTCTCTTTCTTGAAGCAGTTGTGGTGGGGCTTCCGTTATGACCGGTAGGATGCCAGGTATCTACGGATTATGGAAAGAACATATATAACCCACAACAAAGTTTCGGGACCCACAAGAAATGATCTGCTGATGACTGCAGAGCTCACAAATTGACCCTTGTGATCACGACGCAGGACGATATGCAATGAACCTCACCCAAATACTTTTTATGAAGGAGTACTTCCTATTTGGTTCACCAACCAGGATTAATAGGAGATTTACCTAACGATCTGTAGCACAGGTAATTAATTTCGGGTTCCGTCAAATGACGGTGCTCCACCGTGTCTGATGGGCTGCAAGTTTTCAGTCATGAGTACATAACATTCTCGCCAGTTGCCTGGTGCTGCTTGTAAGTCTCAGACGGCTGAAACAGGGTTCAGATGTCACACCGCAGGGGCGTATGCAAGAAAATGTCACATAAAGGTAATAAATGACGCCAGTACATCTATTATTGTGAAACACGTGAACGCAAGCCTCCACCACTTAGCTACATTGTTTGAAACTCTTCCAAACGAAGAGAGCCTTTCAGTATTATCACACTCAATTGCGAAGTCTGAAAAAGAACTGCAGCACCGAGTAAATTTTCTGCAAACGTTTTGTTGCATTTTTTTGCTAGCACAGAGCGCCCCATCGCCACAACTCACTTCAAAATTGACGGAATGAATTTTCAGAATTTTCATGTTCCTCTTAGTGAGGCGAACGCGATGGCACGTGAAAACTCTTTCTGACCCCGGTGTTTCATCGTAATATTTGTATTTCTTTCTGTGATCCTCAATGACCACAGATCGAAACATGTCAGATTTCTCTTATGATGACCGCCTGATCAGTTCACAATGAGGGATTTTTATGTGGAGACATACAATTTTTGATTGATTTTGGGTACTGACTCAGTTATTTCGCATCACTTTTTTTACTCGTTGAAAGCTGTTCAAAAATGGCAATAAATTGAATTCGTAGGACTCTAATACAAGTTACGGCTATGTGGCGCTTTGTGCGCGCGAAACGGCCGCAAATCGCCGGTTTTGCTAAAAAAAATCTGCTCGGTACGGTAGGAGGGAAAGGGCCTGCGGCCCCCCCCTCTACCCGGCGTCTGAGGCTGCGCCCCCACCTCTGTGATCGTCACGCCGTACGCCTGAGCCTGGCCACACGCTCGTATTGTCTGCTCTGAATGTAGATTGGAAGCTCAGGAATACATCAAACGTTTTACACTGGATTGAGGTCCTGCAAGCCCGCCGGCGTTTCTAGAAAATTGTCATGATCGGCCAGAGCCCAAGCCTGCGCCGACCTACTGACAAGAAGTGAAGGCGGATACGGACTAGAAAGAACTGGGAATGATTTTCCGACACATTTTGATAATCTGTGAGATTCATAGGTCATGTCGCAAAAACAAGGTCCAGCTTTTTTTTTTCACCACCTGAATCCGAACCCACACATTACTCTCTTTCTCCTCCAAAGTTCCTACTCGAGAATATGGTCGGGTCCTTGTGTGGATCCTTCGAAATCTTTTCTTATCGGTCGAAAGCAAGTCCAATCCAAGCGAGTCTGATGAATTCTATTCTATTCATTCATTTTGACTAAGTATTCTAAACATTGGAGAAATCTACAGAAGGACTCACTCTTATTCTCGAGTAGGAACTCTGGAGGGGATTCACGTGGAAAGAATAATGTGTTGGTCCTGATTCAGGTGATGTAGCGAACTGGACCAGGTTTTTGCGACACGACCTATGAACCTCACAGATTATCAGAATGTGTCGGAAAATCATTCCCAGTTCTTTCCAGTCCGTATCCACCTTCACTTCTTGTCAGTAGGTCGACGCAGGATTGGGGTCTGGCCGATCATGACAATTTTCTAGAATGCCCGGCCGGCTTGCAGGACCTCAACCCAGTGGAAAACCTGTGAGGTATTCTTGTGCGTTTAATCTACATCCAGAGCAGGCAATGCGAGCGTGTGGCTCCGCTTGAACTGGCCGTTCTAGCCGAATGGGCTCAGATTGAAAGGGGCGTTCACAAAAAGCTGAGTTGAAACATACGAAACAGAGTTTTCGAAGTGGTTCTGCGTAAAGGCAAATCTGAAGACATCTAAATTGATATTTCGGATGGTTTTAGCCGTGAACGAACTGAAGCAAAATGTGTGAAGTCAAAGTTTTAGCGAGAACGTCAGCTATGTTATGTAATTTTGCAACGGCTATTTTCGACTGATTCCGTTGTCAGTTTCCTACTAGTTGCTCTAATTTCATGAATATTCGTACCCGGGGGTTTTCGAGGTTGCTGCATCGTTTGGCGTTTACCGTTTGTTTCCTTAATTGACGGGAAGTTCGGAACCGCGAAAGTTGTGGTATGTCATATAATTTTCCAACGCACTGTATCGCGTGAATCCTTGTAGTATATGAGCAGTTCCTCACTTTATTAGAAAGGTTATTCTTCTCACCTTCTTGTGCTGGCATTTCGGGTTCATAGAGAAGGATTGTAATGTGAGCATCCTCTAACATTGTATTATTTTGCTCGAGTAAAGGAAAACACCTCTTTTGAATACATAAAAGTCGCTTGCGATTAATCGTAGAGAAAGCATTGCCACTGTAGGAAGCAAAGCGATGAACCCTTTTTTGAATTATCATCATGACCGCGGTTTTCGTTTTCAGATGGCGACAATCGGTTGCCCAATACATGCGCTACCGCTTCATAGAAAACTACTAAATTTGGCTTGATCGAGCAGGTTTTACTTTCGATTTTCTGTAGTTCGTAGAGGAGTATATGGCGGAAAAAGAACCGAAAAATCCCATTTTGATCCAAATAAAACAATTTGAGGTAAAAGGTGGTCAGATGTAGCAGCCAGCCGATTTGCGCTTCTGAAAAACCAAAAACACAGCCATGGTGACCACTTCAAGAGAATGCGTCCACCAACCCTTCTTGTTTTTTCAATTTTCCGGTTTACCGGAAGACCCGTAAAGAAAACCCAGCATAAAGTAATGTTTCTCTATCCATCCTCCTTATATCTCAGAAGAACTTTTTCTAGGACGTCTCCTACCCCGGAGGGTCCTCCCTTGCGAGTGCTAGCTAATAATTTTCATCTTTTTGTAATTTAGGGCAGAGTAGAATGCTGTGCATTCACAAAATCTAGCATAAATTTTCCAGAAAAAATAGTCGACTATTAGTTAAATGCAGTGTTCACGATGATTTTCGTTCCCGAGTTTTCCACTCAAAACAATGCGTTGGGAACAAAAAGTTACCAAAATTACGAAGGAACGGCGAAAAACGCGCCCATCGCCTTATTTCAGTGACATTATTTTCCGGCCTGGACCAGTTGTCCGATTGGATGAACATGTTTTAGATGATTGTCACCGGTGAAAAATCGGGCTGGTCGAAAATGGAAGAATATTTCAGGCAAATCAGTATTAGTTAGGGTCCGAAGGAAAGAACGGGGAAACACGAAATAGAGAATAATAAAAGACTGGTCCACAAACGATTTTATTGTCACAACAAACAGTTCCACTGAGAGTAAGTTGAGATTCATATTATTGCTCTGCACGGTTGATATGCTTTTTATAACATTCGCTGCTCTTATCTTAGCCAAAGAGTTCTTACCGATCAAAGGCTCGATTTCGTTTAGTCCTTATAGTTGTGAATATCCAAACTGGTGTCGGATTCAGGATACCTTGTATCAGCTCAACCACCGCCCCGGCATTAAATGGGACGATGCCTCTGTGGAATGCAAGTTGAGGTCAGCAGAGCTAGCAAGTTTTTCCAGCGATGTCTATCGCAACTTCGTCTATGAGGTAGTCAAGAAGAATGCGCATGCTGACTCCTACTGCATTGGGGTTGTGGTTCAATCGGCATGGGGCTGGGTCGACAAGGAGGGAATCATAAGAAAGGCACCTGACTACTATCGACTGGAAATTCTGAAGAAACTCATGAAAAAAATGTCAAATTCAGACGAGCTTGAGCTGTGTGGAGTGGTTACTTATAAGTATGGTACACCTGATGTGGCATTCAAGACGCGGCGTAAGGAGACTGCGGATGGATTTTTGTGCGAGAAAAACGCATAATAAACTAATAAACTAGTAAAGAAGCGGGATGAGAGTAGAGGATTTCGTGCCCTTCCGATGCGTTTTTCTCGGTTTCTTCGTCATTTTGGTTCTACTCGAAGGGCAAACAATCGATTCAGCCATTAATCTCAAAATCGAAGATTATCGTGAATACTGCCTTTGAAGCCGACTATCTTTTTGGATAATAAATGTGATTTAATCAGAGTGGGAAATTTTTTATCCTACCTGAATTACTTATTCTTGACTTGACTTGATATGTTCCCCTGCACTTGTTGTCTGGAAACCAAAGACAGTTAAATTGGTTTTGACACAGTAGAGAAAAATTTACTGATCGGATTATTCGAAATTATTCGATGCCCAAGTGTAGTACAAACTAGGGGCGGGCATGTCTCAGTTACTGTCTAACCAAAGAAAGCAGTTCTCTTTCACGAGATGGTCGTATTTTAGTCTGCCCTACTTCCGGAGTACTCGATGGTTTCCTTCGATGGAAAGCTTACTATGGATGAGCATGTGATGTGTTCAACAAGAGAAATTACAAATATTGAGAAACTGCAATTGTCTCCGACCGATGAACTTTGCAATGGTCCGCCAGCTTGGCTGTGGCATTACTTGAGAAGAAGTAAAATGGTAAGGAGGGCTTAACACTAATCTTCTGTCTACGTTTTGATGTTCCATTTAGGGTGGTTTCTTTGTACCACTTTCCGGAGGACAAGACAGTTCTGCGGTTGCCGCTATGGTTCGCTTAATGTGTAACAAAGTATGCGGAGCTGTGAGACATTGCAGGGAAACTGGAGGTACGCTTCGTAATTTGGGTAGTTTTTAACTAAATCGATTAGATCACATTCGCGAAAATCAATTCCGATACTGCCACCAGGTTTTCTTAGTTTTTTGGAAAATTATAGCTAGATTATTGTAGGTGACGACGACCCAGCTTATTACCTGAACGGAGAGCATGTGGGTGAAAATCCTTCGGAACTGTGCAACAAGGTAATTGCTGCCTTGCAACCTTTTGTCCCAAAACACCTCACAGGGAGGCTCGTTCCTAATATTCAAATTTCTGGCGCTCGCCTGCACTCTCCATTTCCACCGTCTTTGTCTATTCTCCCAATTTTGCCATTCCATTATCTACTGCTGTCTTTTTTCCTCTTTTTCGAATCTCTGTCGTTATATTTTTCCAGAATATCTTCCTGTCATTACGATTGCCGTTGTTGGTGCGAAATTCCGGTTCGAACAAGCCCTGTTGCATCACGAAGCACGATAATAATCGAGCTGGGACCACATGGTCCCGGCACAGGTTTTTGCAAAGGCTAATCGTGCCGGGACCACGTGGTCCCACCCCGTTTATAATCGTGTTGTGTGATGCAACAGCGGTTCTCCGCAGGTGCGGACAAGTATTTCACTCCGACAAAGACAGTGGTTCTGTCCTTCCCTCTCTTCGCTTTCTCTACCTGTTGATGTCCTTTGTTTCCTTTCGTTTGTGTGTCTTTTTATCTCTTTTCTCTTCTTAAGTATTCGTTTTTACTAGGTACGCAGTCGCTAAGAGGATGTTCGTGATACAAACAATGCCTATTTTATGCATCTGTCACTGAGGCTCTTTTGAAGCGATACTTGTTCTTTAATTTCCTGTCGGTGGTTTGGTGAGATATTACTGAGTAGTAATTGTATCCCTCTAAGCCATGAAAGAGGTCAGGACATCTCGGCCATGATTTTTAAGTGCAGTGGTGTAGGTTTTCGTTTCATTCACAGTGGTTCGATCACGATCTTGCCGTGTATCAAGTCATACGGTAGATAAGCCTAACTCGATGCACGACTGAGAGTCCCATGGTGTAGCAAGATACATACGCTTATAAGATTTATTATGTGACAACGAATATAGGGATATACTGTCGTTCTCAGAGCCAATTCCGGTCCGCATTTGCGGTCAACGGCTGTTGCATCACGCAATCGGATGATAGTCGCTGTGACTACATGGTCCCGGTACGATTCATCTTCCTCCCAGCACGATTATGAGCGTGCTGCGTGATGCCACGGCCTTAGCCCTCAATCGCGGGCTGGAATTCGGCTCCGAGAACGACAGTTAAATAGACGAAGGGTTTCGACGACCAGCAGGCGACCGGTGGTGGGCAGCGGGCTCACACCACACCTTGGCATTACACTCGGACGGTTGGCGCGACAGCTTGGTGCAGCTGCCCAGGGGGCGGTGGCTAGGGTGGTGGTCTTCAAGATAAAATCATCGGTTACGATCTTCCTCGTTCCTCGTTAAAGGTATCGTACACGATGAAAGCCATATATTAGTTTTTCATGTTTTTCTACAGTTTGGCCTCTTTAGTGAAGGAAAATGTCGAAGGGGCCATGAAAAACCTTCATTTGTAAAGAAAAATCAATCGGAACGCATTGTAAATATGAATTTTCAATTTCGCGCCAAAATCGTTTTTGAGGTTTTTCTGCTTTTGGAGACTTGGTCACCGCCATTTTCGAAGTTTTCCTGCATGTAGACTTTGTACCATAAATGTTTTCCTCGGTCACATCAACATTCAACGAAAAAGTGTTTGTTGACCGACTCAGGAGTGCTAGATGATCGACCTCACAGCAGTTTTCAGGTGGCCATAACTTCTAAGGGGAGCATTTTCAGAGTCTCAAGCTTTGTGGGCGATGTCAGCTAGCCCGAATCGTTTGATTGTACACAAAAAATCGACAGTGACTTCTACCGTGGACGATGCCTTTATCGATGGTTCGCGATTTTTAGCCATGTTTTGACTGCACGTGGTCGCTGCGGCCATGCGAGGGACAACTTCCCTTTTCATCGCGCGTAATGGAAAGGCGGTCCAATTGTGATCGTTTCTTGGCAAACGTCCTACATCGCTGGGTCTCGGCCACTTTTTTTCTAGGTTTTGCTGCTTCGCTGCTGGAGGAGCGATTTTCGATGGCCGCTGATGATCGCTCCATCGCTGCCATTATGGCAGCGATGGAGCGATTGCCAGCCATGACACGTTTCGTCTAGTGAACGTTGACCCTTTTACATGACAAGATCAGTGTTTACGAGTCTAAACGCGTTATTAATGATGACCAGCCATTAATTTCACTGATTGATTGAATTTCTTCTATCATACGTGAGGTTATGCACTATGAAGAGAATCGTTGCCGCTGCTAAATCGTTGCAGCAGCGGGTGAAAAATCGCTGCGAGGAAAAACAGCAGCGATGCAGTCAAAACATGGTTTTAGCCATAGTTCGCACCTAACCATCCTCGTTAACGATGGCTCGCACTTTGCCATAGTTTGCCAGCGGGAAGGATGGACCCCCTCAATTAATTATCTCTCGCCGGCGTTGCACCGCGGGCACCGAGTATACTTCGGCAACTTGTAAATTTTTTTCGAGTTATCGAGTTTTCGACTAACTCGAAATTTTGGAAATCCGAATAACAGTTTTCGACCAACTCGAATTTTTAAATTTTCGTATTATCGGGTTTTCGACTAATTCAAGTTTTCAGATTTCCAAATTATCAAGGTTTTGACTAGCTCGACATTCTAAAATATAGAATAATCGACTATTCGAAACTGTTCAAAATCGACTGTTTCGCTCGATATCAAGACTGGATGACTCTACTCAACATAACTTCAGTACCGAGGAAGACGTGATGATATTTGAAATTGAAAAATTGGGTGAGGGAAGTTGGAATTTGTTCCAAAAACTAAAAATGCCTGTTTAAAAGCAACGTTACATGAGTTGCAAGAAAGTTCGATGTTTTTTAGGGTTTTCGGTAGCGAAATTGTTGTACTATTTTCACCGTAGGCAGGATTACAAAAAAATCTACATTTATGATAAAAATTCCAGGCTGGAGAAGTACAGTAACGTGCAAAAGTCTATTCGTGTGGCATTTCCTCGAATAATGTTTTTATACATATCTTAGCCTTCACTTAGCGAAACTTGCTGAAACTTTACTATGTTATGGGGCATCACAACTCTTGCTTTACGCATAAACAAGATTGGTTTTTGAGCGTGCAGTTTCTAAATATGGAATTAATTTATCATTTTGTGGTATTATTTCAGATAATGACCATTTCCTCAAAACATAGCTATTACAATTTCAAACCCGTAGCAGTTATTCGCCATTCGAAGGTCTTCGGAATAGTTGTATAACCTTGTAAAAAATTAAAGGCAGTGTTCACGATGAAAAACGTTAACGAAAAAACTACAAAAATCAGCTTTGATCAAAAACAGCTGAAAAACTGTGAAGGTAGCGCGGTGAAAAACGGGCTAGAAATAGAGATTCTAAGGCCTAAAGATGCCAGTTCGTGCACACGTGCACAGCGCCGACGAAAAAAGATCGCAGTCTCATGCCGAGCAGTCAAAAATCATCGACATTCAGAGGGAGAAATAAATGCAAATTTACCCAATAAAAACAGTTGAGCAATGAAAGAAAGCACTCCAGTCAATGTTTTTGATTAGATGTGTACATAAATCCGAAGGTTCATTGATTGAAATTCAATTTCAAGTCAGCTGATGTTCTTGATATAAGAGGTCATCGATGCCGATCAGGGATGTGCGGAAAAATATTTTTGGAACCAGAAAACAGAGAATCTAGTTGGACAAAAAACAGAAAACAGGAAAAAATCTCCAAAAATGGGCAGAAAACAGAAAAGAGAAAACAGAAAATTTCCAAAAATCAATAAAGGGTGTTCAGCGTACAATAAACGAAATTTTCCAAAACATTCAACTTTTTTATAAAATTTTTTTAGTTGATCTATGCCTCTTTCATTGAATTTTCAAAACCTTACAGTTGGCCAGAGCAAAAAGTATAGACGTTCAAGAAATGCAGATTATAATTGCGATGAGATGACAAATGTTCATCGAGTCTTCCTTTTCCCAGGCCAAAAAAGCTCGATTACTCTATTAGAAGCTCAATACATATGTATGTCGGTGCAAGGAGTACGTAGTGCAGTCGGAGCGAGCTTTCCGTTCCTTAGTGTACATATTTTGACACTGATTGTGGGATAACTGCAAGTATGAACACTGTACTACTCCACAGAGCTGAAAGTCACGTCCGCACCGCGCGCTTGTGCCGTTAGAGTATACTCAGACAATAGGTGCGGACCAGGGGTGTGCGGAAAATTCTTTTCGGTAAATTTTTTACCGAAACTTTTTACCGAAATTTTTTTCGGTAAATACGGTAAATACGGAAAATTCGGTAAAGATTCTGACGTCGATTTTGGTACCTATCCCACACGATAGCACAAATGATCAATAATATTTATGTATCATTTTCAATAGTGCATGAGGCTAGTGCACATAATGAGTGAGTTTTACATATTAAACTGGGCTTAAAGTTTGAACCTGATCAGCAGGACGTTGATTTTGAGAAAAAATAACATTTCAAAATTGTCTCTCGTCGAGGCCTTTCTGTAGTTACTCAAAATCAGGCCAGCTGAGGAAAACATTCATTACGCCTCAACTGTGCCAGGAGGCGCGCTAAAGTACTTATCGAAGAGTGAGGAAAGGTGCGGGTACGATAATTTCACAATGGAGTCTTTCCAGAACTGCAGTGGATTCAGTGTTGTATCCGGGGGCTCCGAAAAGAATTTTTCCAGTTCCTGAAATATCTGCTTCAAGACTCTGCTGCGTCGCAAAGCTGTTGACATTTCTGTATAAAATAGATTTTTTTTCGGAGTAGAATCTCGATGAGAAGCACGTTACACAAAAGGTGAAGAGATCGTTTGAACCTTAAAAAGGTAAGCCAACGGACTAAAAAAAGAGTCACAAAAAGAAGGATGAAGATGGATAAAGCGCTAAAGGCATGCCGTAACGGCAGCAGAGCAGTGAAATACGAGTAAGAAAAAGGCTGATCGGGCAAAAAACACCCAATTTTCCTTTTCGGTAAACATTTCGGTAAATTCCGAGAAAAACTCGGTAAATCGGTAAATCAAAATTTACCGAAAAACACCGGTAAATCCGGGAAATCGGTAAATCGGTAAACGGAAAATGCACACCCCTGGTGCGGACTTACCGCTGGCAATCAAGGCCTCTGCGGGCGGTACGCCAGCAAGTTGCGGGCGGATCGCTGCTTATCGTTGTCTCCGCGGGCGGATCGCTGCGTTTTAGCGGGCGGATAGCGGCACCTGGGAAAGTTGATCACCCTAGCGGGTGGATCGCAGGCGAGCTCTAAAACGGTGATGCGCTCGCAACCTGCCAGCGATCCGCCCGCAAGGGCTTTGATAGCCAGCGATCCGCCCGCTGAGCTATGAGATGCAGCGATCCGCCCGCAGTCAGCCAGCGATCCGCCCGCTCAAATTTTACACGGTGAAACTTGTCAATCATTGACGAGTTCTTTTCTGGTATCAGTCTCATGCTCAGAAAAAAACTAACCGAAGGGTATAAAATGCGCTTCTTCGCAATGAGTGTTCACTCGGCGTTTCGAGCCCGATCCTTGAAGGTGACTTCAAGTCACCTTTGAAGCCGCTGCACTGCGCCAAGAATCTCTCTAACTCTCAACTGAAATTTGTGCCATCTGCGGGGCAGTGAAGTGAAGCGTGTATTCAAAGTATAGCGTACATGGCACAGTTGGGGCCAGCATTACCCCGCTCCACCAAAGCGGGTACGCTGGGGAGCGGTTATGAATAGTGGGGTTCGGTAGTATTATGGCTTATACTTGTTAGTATAGAGTCACATTGCAGTTTTCCTTTCACTTGACTGCTTTACGTTACCTCTGAGGGATTCGTCAGCGATAAACCTCTGGGTAAGAGTATCCACTATGAGATGAAGATAAGGAATCGGCTTCCTGAATCCATACTGGGATGCGCAGCTCATTCGACGTCGTATTCGTAGAGGCTTGACTCTGAGAGAAACTGCCGCTGCGGCTCCGCGATAGTGCCGCTTTGGCGCGTACAGGCACCGAAGCGGCACTATCGCGTAGCCGCGGCGGCACTACCGCGGAGCCGTAGCGGGGACCCGACAGTACCGCTTCGGCTCCGCGATAACGCCGCAGCGGCTCTGGGAGAATGTCTGATATGAAATTATTTAGGAGTTATGAGACAACTAGGTGGGGGGCCTAATTGTAAGAACAAAAGTTCGCACCTGTGGTCGTTTCATCCTTTGTCTGATAAGGAAAGAGCTTACCGCCGCTTTTGCGCACAATGAAATACGGAATGTACCTCAAAATTAGGTATATTTAACCGGCGACAGTTTCATTTTACCAGACAGGACAGTACATCGTACTCCACGCGGGTTCGCTGCTGCATCCTCGCGGTTCTAACGCGGAGCCGCTGCGGCACTATCGCGGAACTATCGCAGCAGAGTCGAGGATCGCGGTACGTTCCCGGCACTGACGCTGCAAATTTTCTCAGAGGAATGGGTTTCACGCTTTTTTAGTGGATCGAAGAGGCAGCCAACTTAATAATGAGTGCCTTCATCTCTCTACATGAATCTGTGACCAATCGAAAGACCCCGGAGGGTTGGTTAATTTGGTTCACCTCGGCGAGGATCGAACCCTACCGTGTACAGCAAACAGCACCGTTCCCTCCCACCACGCCACACGTGCACTCATGGGTAACCACTACAGCGAGATAAAAGTGTTTAGCGTCGTGGTACAACTGCAGAGAGCCTGAGTGAAGTACACCCTCACCCTATCGGCTTAGCTTCGATAAATCCGGCCACTTTTTTCTAGGAAAGTCCTACTGCTAATCGATGTACACGTTTTTTTCTGTTTTCTGTCCAATTTTTGCCTATTTTTACAGAAAACAGAAAAAAATGGCCAAAAATGGGCAGAAAACTGAAAACAGAAAACAGAAAATTCCGCACATCCCTGATGCCGATGATGTGGAGTGGGCTCGTCCACCATCAAAAGACAAGAAAGTTCAGGCTTCAAATTCGGCCCGAAACAGTGGTTTTTCCGCGATTTTTTCTTTTAGGTCCTACTACTCGAGACCCAGAAAGGGGTTTAGAGGGAAAAAGACGACAAGCATATTTGATCGCGACCTCTGCCTTTAATCTCCATCGAAATTTTCTTAGAAATAAATTCGAAAATTAAATCATCCTATATTGCACCCATTAAGTATCTCTCTTTGACGTTATCGAAAAAGAGCACAATTTATATTCCAGCTGTACTTTGTTAAAGCTTATAAAGCACATATTTTGTAATGGTTCTGGAGTGAATAATTTTATAGGTGTGAATTCTCAAAAATTAACTCCAACCTGTTCAATTTTCGGTCTTCAGAGAAATTCTGATAGAGACTATTTTCTCACAAAACTATACAACGGTTCCGAATACCGTCTTATGGCGAATAACTTCTACGGGTTTGGCATTGTAATAGCCATGTTTCGAAGGAAGGAGACTTTGTTAAAGCTTATAAAGCACATATTTTGTAATGGTTCTGGAGTGAATAATTTTGTAGGTGTGAATTCTCAAAAATTAACTCCAACCTGTTCAATTTTCGGTCTTCAGAGAAATTCTGATAGAGACTATTTTCTCACAAAACTATACAACGGTTCCGAGTACCGTCTTATGGCGAATAACTTCTACGGGTTTGGCATTGTAATAGCCATGTTTCGAAGGAAGAGCCCTAATCTGAGATTATCACGAAATGATAAATAAATTCCATTTTCAAAAACTGCAAGCTCAGAAACTGGTTCTGTGTATGTGTAAAGCAAGGGTTGTGATCAGGGATGAGCGGAATTCCGATTTCCGATGGTTTCCGGTCTTCCGATTTCCGAAAAACCCGAAAATTCCGAAAGAATCAGAAATATCGGAGATTAGATTTTTTAACACTGTTCCTTGCCAAACTCTTAGGGGGCTATTTTGGGCGCTGAATTCGAATTCGAGGTCTGCCTTCACTTTTCAGAAAGCCAGGCTGGATTGTATTTGCATGAAATTTTTTTTAGTAGTTATCCTACGACCTATGTTTGCCTTACTCTGTGTGTGTGTGTGGCTGTGTGTCTGTGTGTGAGAATGAACGGAAGTTCGGTCTGTTTTATTTTCAAATTTGATGCAAGTCGGTTTGTTGTTGTTATGATGTGATGGCGTATACTGATAACACGGTATAATCAGTTTCCTATATGAAAGCTTGCTGAGGGGGTTCACGAGTGGTTTCATGTGAGATTTAAGGCCCGCTGTGAGTTCGCCGAGGGAAGGGTGCGGGACTCAACTGCTAATGAAGCCCTGATAAAATTAGGTACATGCGAATCAAGGACTCTCAACATGTTGCCTGCGACCTATCTCCACAACTTTAGGTTATATTTGAACTTAAGCATTGGAAGTATGTTCCACGGTGCGAGTTGAGTTACACGTGACATAAAGTACTGCCGTGTAACATACATGCATTAGTTTATCGTGCATGTAACTTATCTACGCGGCATATATGATCTAGGGAGGTATACGATGCACTCGTCAAAACACAGCTTTGAGGACCGCGACGGGAAGCCTGGCAATGGCAAGCACAATCCATCTGAGTAACGATACAGGAATCATGCCAGTTTGAGTTCATAATGAGATGCTGACACTCCAATATCGAACGGTTGCGACACTCGACCCTGGACACCCGTCGCACGACACGATGAAGGAGCCAGAACCGCCTAGACATTAGGAAACACGTCAG
The DNA here is from genome assembly GCA_029168955.1 of Aplectana chamaeleonis. Classification (NCBI taxonomy): domain Eukaryota; kingdom Metazoa; phylum Nematoda; class Chromadorea; order Rhabditida; family Cosmocercidae; genus Aplectana; species Aplectana chamaeleonis. The sequence goes on along the minus strand of JAPDOI010000124.1, from coordinate 1,401,614 downwards.
AACTGTCAAGTCAATGTTGGTGAAACCTGGAACTGCAGAGAGCATTCTGGTAAGAAGTTCACAAGGAGTTTGTAAAAGAGTTCTTGGGTAATCTCAACTCTCCCTTGCTGAGTGGACCGCCGCCGAAGATATCCAAGGAGGAGGAGACGTTGTCAAGAACTAGCCGAGTAGAGTCTCAGCTCCGAAGTGGTTTCTACTCAAAATCGCAATGGTACCTCCATAAGATAGGAGCAGCTGATAATCCACTTTGTCCAGAATACAGACTGGAGGAACATACAGTACCCCACATGTTCTCATGCTCTGGAAGGCCAACGCACCTTACAATAGAAGATCTCTGACTCAAACCAGTGGAAGTCGCCAATTTCCTGTCACTTTGATCATGCAATTATGAAATTGAAATGTAAAAAGGAAAGAAAAAAAGAGGGTCGAAAAACGCCCCACTCAGGGATCCTCCAAAGAAGAGTATCCTAGAAAAGTTGCTTAGATTAAGCTGTCTACGTACCGGAAGTTTAGATCCAGGATCAATGGTTATGGTGGAAGATGGGCAACAACAACAACAACGATGCACTCCGGAGGCGGGACTCAGATGTAAGCAGCGTCGTCCGTTCAGCCACCTAAGTTTGAGTTACTTGGCCCCGCACACCGGCTGAAGGTCCCGCCTAACCGCTGGCGGCCCAGTCGTTCTCGCCGAGCAGTCTTCGTCCCGTGAAGATGTGCCGGCCGCGTCGCGTGTCGATGTGCACGTCGCGTGTAGGTGTCGAGTAACATGTAGCAACCTTGCAAGTTACTCGCAGTGTTGTTTATCGCTCCAGCCGCGAAGCGGTTTCATGGTGTGCGCCGTAGGCCGTGAGCCGTAGGCCGTAGGCCGTGGGCCGTAGGCCGTCACGCTTTTCAGTCCTCACTGCTAATAGCCACTGCCAATGGTCTCAGGCAATCAACTTGGCAGACAGGTAAGTTGGTAGGAGGTACGTAGGCTGGTAATTAACCGATTTGTAGGTGAGGGGGGATTCTGATGACGTCATCGGGACGTCGTGAAAAGTGCTTCGGGCTTCTGATGACGTCATCGGGACGTCGTGAAAAGTGCCTCGAGTTTCTGATGACGTCATCGGGACGTCGTGAGAGTGCTTCGGGCTTCTGATGAGGTCATGGGGACGTCGTGAAAAGTGCTTCGGGCTTCTGATGACGTCATCGGGACGTCGTAAAAGTGCTTCGGGCTTCTGATGGCGTCATCGGGACGTCGTGAAAAGTGCTTCGGGCTTCTGATGACGTCATCGGGACGTCGTGAGAGTGCTTCGGGCTTCTGATGACGTCATCGGGACGTCGTGAAAAGTGCTTCGGGCTTCTGATGACGTCATCGGGACGTCGTGAGAGTGCTTCGGGCTTCTGATGGCGTCATCGGGACGTCGTGAAAAGTGCTTCGGGCTTCTGATGACGTCATCGGGACGTCGTGAAAGTGCTTCGGGCTTCTGATGACGTCATCGGGACGTCGTGAAAAGTGCTTCGGGCTTCTGATGACGTCATCGGGACGTCGTGAAAGTGCTTCGGGCTTCTGATGACGTCATCGGGACGTCGTGAAAAGTGCTTCGGGCTTCTGATGACGTCATCGGGACGTCGTGAAAGTGCTTCGGGCTTCTGATGACGTCATCGGGACGTCGTGAAAGTGCTTCGGGCTTCTGATGACGTCATCGGGACGTCGTGAAAGTGCTTCGGGCTTCTGATGACGTCATCGGGACGTCGTGAAAAGTGCTTCGGGCTTCTGATGACGTCATCGGGACGTCGTGAAAGTGCTTCGGGCTTCTAATGACGTCATCGGGACGCCGCGAAAAGTGCTTCGGGCTTCTGATGACGTCATCGGGACGTCGTGAAAAGTGCTTCGGGCTTCTGATGACGTCATCGGGACGTCGTGAAAAGTGCTTCGGGCTTCTGACGACGTCATTGGGACGTCGTGAAAGTGCTTCGGGTTTCTGATGACGTTATCGGGACGTCGTGAAAAGTGCTTCGGGCTTCTTATGACGTCATCGGGACGTCGTGAAAGTGCTTCGGGCTTCTGATGACGTTATCGGGATGTCGTGAAAAGTGCTTCGGGCTTCTGATGACGTCATCGGGACGTCGTAAAAAGTGCCTCGAGTTTCTGATGACGTCATTGGGACGTCGTGAAAAGTGCGGGCCTACCCCAGACGGGGGGGGGCACTCAAGATTCAAGTCAGAAATGGAATGAACCACCGATCTATAACGCTATCAATCAAAGTATTTCTACACAACTTCATCAACAACAATGACTGATAGCAGCATCAAGCACCTTTTATCAAGGTTTCCATTCATTTTCATGAGAAAGTCGTGGGTGCCCCCCCCCCGTCTAGGATAGTCCCAAGAGTGCTTCGGGCTTCTGATGACGTCATCGGGACATCGTGAGAAGTGCGGGACTATCCTAGACGGGGCACTCAAGATTCAAGTCAGAAATGGAATGAACCACCGATCTATAACGCTATCAATCAAAGTATCTCTACACAACTTCATCAACAACAATGACTGATAGCAGCATCAAGCACCTTTTATCAAGGTTTCCATTCATTTTCATGAGAAAGTCGTGGGTGCCCCCCCGTCTAGGATAGTCCCAAGAGTGCTTCGGGCTTCTGATGACGTCATCGGGACATCGTGAGAAGTGCGGGACTATCCTAGACGGGGGGGGCACTCAAGATTCAAGTCAGAAATGGAATGAACCACCGATCTATAACGCTATCAATCGAAGTATTTCTACAGAGCTTCATCAACAACAATGAGTGATAGCAGCATCAAACATCTTTTATCAGGGTTTCCATTCATTTTCATGAGAAAGTCGTGGGTGCCCCCCCCCCGTCTAGGATAGTCCCAAGAGTGCTTCGGGCTTCTGATGACGTCATCGGGACATCGTGAGAAGTGCGGGCCTACCCCAGACGGGGGGGGGCACTCAAGATTCAAGTCAGAAATGGAATGAACCACCGATCTATAACGCTATCAATCGAAGTATTTCTGCAGAACTTCATCAACAACAATGATTGATAGCAGCATCAAACATCTTTTATCAGGTTTTCCATTCATTTTCATGGGAAAATCGTGGGTGACCCCCCCCCCGTCTAGGATAGTCCCAAGAGTGCTTCGGGCTTCTGATGACGTCATCGGGACATCATGAGAAGTGCGGGACTATCCTAGACGGTGGGGGGGGCACTCAAAATTCAAGTCAGAAATGGAATGAACCACCGATCTATAACGCTATCAATCAAAGTATTTCTACACAACTTCATCAACAACAATAACTGATAGCAGCATCAAGCACCTTTTATCAAGGTTTCCATTCATTTTCATGAGAAAGTCGTGGGTGCCCCCCCCCCGTCTAGGATAGTCCCAAGAGTGCTTCGGGCTTCTGATGACGTCATCGGGACATCGTGAGAAGTGCGGGCCTACCCCAGACGGGGGGGGGCACTCAAGATTCAAGTCAGAAATGGAATGAACCACCGATCTATAACGCTATCAATCGAAGTATTTCTACAGAACTTCATCAACAACAATGATTGATAGCAGCATCAAACATCTTTTATCAGGTTTTCCATTCATTTTCATGGGAAAATCGTGGGTGACCCCCCCCCCCCGTCTAGGATAGTCCCAAAAGTGCTTCGGGCTTCTGATGGCGTCATCGGGACGTCGTGAAAAGTGCTTCGAGCTTCTGATGAAGTCATCGGGACGTCGTGGAAACCCGGATAGTGGGCAGGTGTTCGGGACCCGTTGCTGCTCATCCGAAAAGTTGTGAAAACCACCCCGTAGAGTGAGCAGGAGCCCAGACTAGATTCTAGCCATCCGAGAAATTATGCCCCGGAATTTGCGCAGGAGAGAACACCTTGCAAAACTTTTGTAAAAGTGTAAGGATGACAAGCATAGCAAGCAGAAAGTTTGAGATGTTATGTGAGTCATGTCAGGTCATGTTGCCAGGCTGCTTTTCAGTTTCGTAAGGTCATTCACACAACCCCATTTTGAGTGCTCTCTCTTCCTTCTTCATCAGCCTACTGATTTTTTCTGCAATAAATGGTACTTGCTTATTAGCATCCAAATTCAAAAACAAATTGTTAGAACTATAGTGGAGTCCACCAAGAGTGTCTCATTTACTTATCAATGAGAAGCGGTCGATAAGAGATCAATGAACACGAAACTCGTTGCAGCACAACCGCTCGCTCAATCGGTATCGAGCGTGCTGGTGTGGGATTCATGCACATTGATCCACAGCCGACCGCTTCTTATTGATAAGTAAATGAGACACTCTTGGTGGAGTTCACTATATCTCCATTCGCAGCTCAGCAGAGCTTTTTCATATCAGATTCATGGAATCGAAGCGGCTGTTCTGCGAAGGAATGGGGCAACGGAAACGAAATAATGAGTATGTAAAACTGCTTTGTTCCACTGATGTGAAAGTGTCCAGATGGAATGGAAGGTAGTTTCTGACTGTCCCGGTTTTAAGTTAGTTTCATTTGAAAGCGAAGAACTGCAGGCAGATTCTGCATCCGGCTGTAGGACAGCAGGCTTTCATGATTATCGACCGGGCTGGCTAAGGCTGAGCGACCAACTATCACCGGGGCCTAAGACCCCTGTCAGAGTTGGTTGAGAAAATCACCGTGGCCGACCCGTCCGATACGTATGAAAAACATGAAGGTTGCAAATAACACCCGGTGTAGCCAGATGTGGCTGACGCGATCAATATGAATGAATTATGGGGAACGATATCATGGATATCATTCATTTCTTAGCTAATATCATGTGAACATCGGTCTTGTCAGCCACATCGAGTGATTTTTCTGAGATAGTTTTACAACAGTTTGGGTCATTGATTCTTGTGACCACAGAAAGAGGACTGATCTAGTGGGGAGATGAAGAGGTCTTTGTTCGAAATTCTTGCATGGGATATTACAGCGTAATATCAAGAAAAAGTAAACAATTCTGTAAAGGGGTCTCCCAAGCAGAAGTGGTTTGGTAAGCGTTACAAATGCTTCAACAAAAGGGAACAATAGGAAAGCGGAATGAGGAGAGTCTACAAAATGAACAATATCCTCCAAGAACTCTTTTCTTTTTCGAAACTTCCAAACAGCGGAAACAAACCGTTGTGGTATTTTACGAGGAAGAATTGACTGGTTCCCTAAAACAATTTAGCATCATCTCCCCTTTTAATGATAGCTATTAGGTTCACATGCATATATACATATTTTATCGGCACTCACATAATCAAAGTCCTTTATGGAGCCAAAAGCGCTTCCTCATAGAGAACCACAACGGTTTGTTTCCGCTGTTTGGAAGTTTCGAAAAAGAAAAGAGTTCTTGGAGGATATTGTTCATTTTTTGTAGACTCTCCTCATTCCGCTTTCCTATTGTTCCCTTTTTGTTGAAGCATTTGTAACGCTTACCAAACCACTTCTGCTTGGGAGACCCCTTTTTTACAGAATTTATTATTAGCGCATGCTACATGCTACTTTAATCAAAAATCTCGTGAAGTTACTCGTAATACCGCTTCAAGTTACTTGTGAACTCAAAGTAAATTGCATGAGGCCATCATGCAACTTGCGTTAAAGTCTCAGGTAACCTGTTCAGAAATTTCTGAGTGGGAGTGCGCCAAGCTTCAAAAGTTCGCTGGACTCCACTCGGAGTGCGCCAAGCGCCAAAAAAAGGTGCACTGGATTTCACTTGGGAGTGCGCCAAGAGCCGGCGAAAGTGTGAGGGACCCAACCAGGAGTGCGCTAAGCGCCGGGAAGAAAAGTATGCGGGACTCCACTGGGAGTATGCCAAGAGCCGGAAAAACTTTGTTGGACCGACTTGGAGTGCTGCACGCGCTGGTAAAGGTGTGTAGGACACAACTGTGATGCTGGACCCAACTGATTCTGCAATAATTCGATTATTCTAAGCGTCACAATAGAAGCTCACAAGAACCCTGTCAAGCGGTTCGGGTGTGCACCTTGTTCTATGAAGTAGATAAGCTCAACCTTTTTGGTAGGAACAGTCGCCTGGGGAGGGTTAAGAATGTCGCTAAGCACAGTTCCGATTTCTGATTTCTGATGGTTTTTGGCGTTCCGAGCTCCGATTTCCGCATCTCAGAAAAATTCCCGCTTTTCCCTGTTTGTGATGCCCCATAGTATACTAAAGTTTCATCAAGTTTTGCTAAGGGCAAGCCAAGATAGGTATAAAAACATGCCGAAATGCTGCGCGAATAGACTTGCACGGTACTGTAACTCTGTTGAGGTCCGGAACAACCGTCTGCTTGACCCTGTTCACGTCAAATCATTTTCTAAAATATTTTAAAACATGCTCAAATATTTTTTAAACCACTGGAACGCAAAAAAAATTTCTGCCTAATTAATGACTGTTTTTCTCATGAATATAGCAATCATTGCTAATGCCTTATAACACTTCTATGCATAAATGTCTAAACACTTAGGAATAGAAGTGTTGTAAGGCATGAATTAATTTAATGAGCCATATCCATCCATCCTGCAATCAATAGACGCGAATTCATTTTCCATCTGTGGCCTACACGTTAACAAAGAGGCCAAGCCTTCATCGTGGAAGGCGCCTGTACAACTCGTACGAGACCCAGCTCTCCTCGCCGCAGCGAGATCCTGGCTGTTTGATGTCTCTCGCCAAAGTTCGGGAGAAGCATAGCTGCTGGCAACTGTGGCAAGGCGCGAGACTGCGTATAATTACTCTATCCTATAATGATCTTATCTTAAAGACCCCCTCCCGGTGACTATATCGCGACACGTGTGTTCAAAATACTCACCTGCAAGGTGTTACTCCGATCATCTGAGCTTTTCATTTTCACGGTTTCTTGCAGTAGAGGTAATGGACAAAACAAACCACTATATTCAGGACATAAGTCAGATCAAAAATGTTTCTACAAGCAAGATTTGCCAACCTTCAGTTCATTAATTGTTGGAGAAGCGTTGCGTCTGAGTCTGAGAGTTCTTTCAAAAACTCTGTCCGTCCATCAAGTAATGTTTTTTTTGCTTCTTCATAGAGGTCCCAGTGCTTCGAAATTTAGAATAATTTTAATTTCGCTTTATCCGTAGTCGTTTTGTTGTGTATCTCCATATGGCGTCCCCAAACTTTTTTTAAAGCAGTGAGTGCTGTCTTTGTTTTTTTTCATACGTGTGCGTTCATAAGAGAATAAATAAATGAATTGCAGCGACTGTTTTACAGGTTCTTTTCACCTGTTATATGGCTAGCGTACATTCTTCAACAGAAACAAGATCATGTGCGGATGGTTTAGCTCAAGACATAAACAGCAACCATTCCAGGTTTTTTTTCTGGACTTCTCGTCTATTCAGGCAGCGTTCACAAGGATTTTCGGTCCCGAGTTTCCCATCCAAAACAATGCTTTGAACATAATTCGTCATTAAAATCCGAAGAAACGGTGAAAAATGCACTAGTACGTCTTATTTTAGTGAAATAATTCTCTGACCTGGATTGGTTGTCCGGTAGGATGCCCAAGTTCTCGGTGGTTGCGACCTGTAAATAAGGGGTTCGATCGAAAATGGAATAATGCATTTTGAAAAGAGTGTAAAGTAAAGAACGGAGCAAGAGAGAGTTGATAATTTCAAAGGCAGCGTTCACGATGATCATCGTCGGTGATTTTCCGCAGTGAAATGATAGGCGAGAAGGATCCTAGGCTCCCAGTGTCGAAAAAACGGTAGAAAACGAGCCAGGAGTGAAAAAATAACGGCTTCAAACAAGCGCTTTGGTGTACCAGAACCGCCCCGTGCTCCAGATCCGCCCCCTCGATATGAACAAATCAAGACTCAGATTACAGGAATGATCAAGTCAAGGAAGTGCTGATAAGTGAGCGGATCATTTGACTGCATTGAATGCTATCATCCTTCATAGCGGTCAATTCCTCCACGCTCAAAAATTAACGTAAACAAGGGAGGACCTACCATGGCTCAAAAACGCGACTTTCGCGTCATTTTCAAGCGTGCTTCGCTATATAGGGCACCAGACCTTCTGTATACCGTGAAGATATTGGAAGTTAAATCTATCGTGAACACTGCCTTCAAAGGAGGAGTGCATGAGAGATGTCATCGTCCCAACCAGCAGCTTCACGGAGGGTACTGGGGCGGAGCAGCTTCAGGTAGGGTACTGGGGCGGAGCGGGACTATGTTTTCGGCGAAGAGTGACTACATTTTCATCAACAACATTTCGCGTGATTCTGGTGCGTTTTTCCCATTTCTTTGTCATTTCAGCTCCACCTGGGGATCAAGCAATCGTTAGAGCAAATGAACTCGAAATTGAAGATTAACGTTGAACACTGTCGTGACCAACGTCTCTTACAAGGGAACTTCTTTTAGTCAGCCTGGCCATTCCAGATGAAATAAACCTTTCTAGAACCGTTTTTGGCGTAGAATCCGATTATGATCTTCGCACTCTGAAAAAAGTTGCACGTGTTTTTCAAAGCCTGGCGGCAAGGTAAGATACCACCCCCATGAAATTTTCATGGCGTTTTGAAAACATTTCGGATTCGGCTCAAAACTTGTGTGCAGAGGTAATCTATCGTGCTGAACACGACTTTGTAGTTCGTTTGTCGAATTTATGAAGTTTAATGTAGGTTACGGTAGGTACCATGCCATTTAGGGGGCTAAGCCTTTCTTAGTATCTCGAAAATCGACAAATGGATATTAAATTCGTATCTAGCACCCCGAATAACCCCCGCATACAAATTTTGGGTCAAATCGGAGACTTTGACCGAACCACCGTATACCGACCGTAATCTACCGTAATCTGTCAAAAATCGATAAACGGACCTCGGAATCGTGTTCAGCACTCCAAATAACCTCTAAAGGAACATCTTGAGCAACATCTATCCAGTAGAGTGTATCAAACGAAAAAAATTTTCGAATATTCGAATAGATGAATAATTCGAAAAATTGACTTTCGAATATTCGAATAAACGAATTATTCGAAAAATTGACTTCTCCGAATATTCGAACAAACGAATTATTCGAAAAATCAATTACTCCGAATATTCGAATAAACGAGTTTTCCGAGAAATTGACTTTTCAGAATAATCGAATAATTCGAATATTCGATTATTCGTTTATTCGGCCGAATATTCGCTTTCCGAATATTCGTTGACACATCTACTATCCAGGCGCCCCGGAAATCGTGAAAAGTCGCAATTTGCCATCAAATTTTCCCCGGACGGGAAGCTTTGAACGAATCAAGTCGAAAACGTCGGAAAGTCGACAAATAAACCCCAGATTCGTGATCAGCTCTCCAAATAACCCACCTAGGAGGATTTTAAGTCAAATCTGGAACATTTTTTCAAAACGCTTTCGGAGCTTTGTAATTGAGAGAGGGGTAGTTTTGGACACTGAACACATTTAAGAGGTTCGTTTCCGGATTTTCCAATGACTAATGCACTTTTTGGAAGGTACGAAAATCTGGCGAAAAGCGCCTGTAACTTTTCTCAGAGTGGGTTTAGGCAGCTGCGAAGATCGTAGTCGGATTTCACGTCAAAAACGGTTCTAGAGAAGTAGGATCAAGAAATCAGCAACGGTCATCAGGAAAGGCCAGGCTGACTATTAATAGTTCCCTTGTAAGTTACATATCGTCTTAAATGTATTTTTTTTTTAGTATTTTTATTGACACAGTTGTCGCTGCAGTTCTCTCGGTCTTCACAATCGCAATGGGCTTCTTGCCGAGTTTCAGTGTGAGAAAAAAAACTCTATTTCGGTTTTGGCCATTTACTACTTTAGTTTGACTTTAGAGCAAGGACAATCGAGAGGGACTGGCTCTTCAGAATTTGCAAGCGAGGCTCCGAATGGTTCTGGCTTATCTATTCGCTCAGCTTTCTCTCATAAAAGAAAACAGATCTGGTGGTCTTCTAGTTTTGGGCACATCAAATGTTGACGAATTGTGAGCGTAGAATTTTGCTCCGTTATCCCATCCGAACCACACGAAAAATTTCTTTGTTCCAGATTAGTTGGTTATATGACGAAATATGACTGTTCCTCGGCGGACATAAATCCTATTGGTTCCATCAGTAAGGCAGATTTACGCAAATTCCTCATGAAAGTTCATGATTCTTACGGAATGAAGTCGTTGAAGGTGTAAGTCTTTTCCTTCATTGTCTTCAGGTAGGGTGATGTACAAGCAATTGTTTCAGAACTGCCTACTTCCTTCCGCTTTCGGCTCTTTCTCGTTTGATGTCACTGAAAAACCCTGAAACTAAGGATTGTTGAGAAATTATTTCAATCGTGTTCAAGCAATCTGCTTGGCAAAAGTGATAAAAGTTCTTGTAAAAAAAACAGCACTTCCATTGTTGAGCGACTTGATCGTAAAATTTGGATGACGTTATCGTATGTTGAAAAGATGATCCGCTTTGTCAGCATGCCCGCCTCGCTCAACTTCTCTATGGCCTTTGAGACCTCATTGAGGATATGATCTCCTTCGGTGACCGAAGAATGCAAAACTTCTCGAGCTCCTCCAGAAATCTTCTTCTTCAGCTTAGTAATTCCACGATCCCCATCCCAAAATTTTAATTGTACGCGAAATTTTTTGCTACCCCCTTGACCAACCGTTGTGTCACAGCACAACTCCTCCTCTTAATTCATGTTTCCGAAAGCTGATGCTCGGGCAATAATGCAAATGACGAAACCGTCGCAGCAGTTGGGTCTTCGCCGCAGCCATGGCGCTGCAAGGTGGGCGACATGTCGGTGACATGCGATAAGAACGTAAACGGTTCGCCGCTACTCCCGCTCTCGGTGCGACAGTCAGAGTTCATTCGCGGCGCGACGCAACGGCCCAAGTATCTATCAAGCATCGCGTCGTCACTAGTTGTTCACAGTGAAGAGGCGCGACAATTTCGAAGTGACGCGCAATTTGCCTTCGCGCGACGTCATTCACGTCGCCTTGCAATGCAACGCGATGGAAGACGAGCTCGTCGCTGGTTTTCTTCTTTTGTTTTTGCGTTAGCACAACCAAATTAGCGATGAAAACAGGAAAATAAACGTAGCTTCTTCACCCGAAATTGCGCTTTTACACAACTGCGCGTAGCCGCGCGGCGTTCTTACCTGAACTCCTGCACGACACGATTTTCGCATCGCGTCGCACTGACATGTACCATCGCGTCGCCCCTCAAAAACTCTGAACGCCGCCCGACGCGCGCTGCGAGAACTGTGAAAGATGGTGTAGAGCACTAATGATGGAGATGGTAACGCTCTCAGGGTAATGCTTTTTGCTGTGTTCGGTCTGTGAAAGATGCGGCCTCCCACACTTCGGCCTGGAAATACCCCGACCCCCCCACATCCCTAGCTAAGAACAGCTTCCGTAGCTGGCCTGCGTGTCGCACTCTCCCTTCAGCTTGGAAATCTGTGCTGCCCCAGGGTAGGTCGTGGGTGTGACCTCTAAATGAATAAAATTCCGAGCATAATTTGATAAAATTTTCGTACCGCTGAATACCATTTAGTTTTGCAAGGTTGCCGGCGGAAGAACTGCGGCTCCTCTTACAACCGCTTAAAGCTGCGCTCTCTCTTCCTGTCGCCCGAAGCTGCTACCCTCTCTATGATCATCGCACCATGAGCTTAGCCTTGGCTATTTCGACTCGACTGACTGGTTTAAAGGCAGTGCTCACGATGAAAAAAGTTTTCGAAATTCCACTAGGATTGGGTAGTGGGGGGACACTCTGTAACGTTAACGTCGAAAGAACGCATGAAAACGAGCCAGGAGGAGCCCCAAAAGAGCCCGAAGTTGCAACTTCGAGCGCATTGAAAACCCCAAAAGCGCATCACACGCCCACCGACGTGAACAAATGAATGCTCGAGACCGTGAGATGAGCGATGATTTTCAACCGTTAGCCCCGTTCTTCCCTTCATTCTCAGCTTCTCTCTTTACTCAGGTCAGCTCGCATAGATCGGCTGCAGAAGACGGAAGTTACAAGCCTTGGACAACTCGTCCACCATGTTTCCATAGCTCAATTTTTGAGGGACCATACCTGCGTTCACAGAAGGTCTTGTATGATTTCAGAGACACCATTGGAATCAGCATGAAGCCGTTTTCAAGATAGGCGGAGAAACAGAAAAACGATTTTCATCGTGAACACTGCCTTTAATGGAGAATAGAAGCCCAAACATCCTTGCTTGTTTTTTTTTCACAGCAAGAAATCTGAAGTGGAAATCATCACACAGTTCTCTCACCACTAATTCCATAGAGACTATCCAGGTATTTCTCGCGCTCACTTCAAGGCGTTCGTCAACATGCTGGCCGGCCCACGTTGTCCATATATGTACGGAGCGGAGAGGTTTGTAATGGTTAAGTATAACACATGGTCACGAGATTTCGATCTCTCCTACTGCTCCTCTTCTTTTGTTGATAATGTGGGTCAATCTGGAATCTCTGAGAAATGTTATGTATTCCAAGGGTTTCCGTTTTTCCTCGCACCGGTGATTCCAACACTGCATTGTTGTGAGCTGTCGCAACATGCCAGGCTGCCCCTGATTTCACCTGGCTGTACCCTTGATAACCGCTGTCTTTGCCAGTGCGGTTCTCAAAAATCTTGGTTCTCGAGCGAATCAATTCAATCTATCCCTTGTTTGATTATGCAAGCACACTCGGTCGAGAAAACTGCGCAATCCTTCTGCCTTAACTGTGGTGCCTTGTTCTTTCTTATTAGCAGGAAACATATGAAAGTCCGGTACTTCTTTCTGTAGTGTTCTCTTTCTTTAGGGTTATCAACTCTGTGCCAACAGCGGAACTCAGACCTCTGGTTAACGGTGTGGTTTCTCAAACCGATGAGGTGCATCTTCGTTAACGTCTAACACTAGCCGCATTAGAATGATTTGGTTGCAGGATGAGATTGGACTGTCTTACGATGAGTTGTCAGTCATAGGACAGCTCAGGCGGCCTCGAGGCTTAGGTCCATATGGAACGTTTCTTGCTCTATGCTCTATGTGGTATCCCAAATGTTCATATGAAGAGGTATTGCTCCCTAATATTTTATATTTATTCATATTTCACATGCATCTTTCAGATTGAGGGTAAAGTTAAGAAGTTCTTTTGGCGATACAGAATCAATAGACACAAATCCACAGTTGCTACCCCAGGTGGGTTTCACAGGTTTTCTCCATACTGGTAGGTAGATACGTGCATATATCTAAATAACTTTTAGCCTACCACGCAGCTGAGTACAGTCCTGATGATCACAGAAATGACCACCGACCATTTTTGTACCCTGATATGGAGTACCAGTTTGAAATGATTGCTAATAAGGTAATATAACCAGTTTTTGTCATAGCGATGGGTTCTGAGGACGTTTTGGGTTCATTTATTTAGTCCTTAGAGATGGTAAATCTGACCTGATTGTTGTTTGGCATTGTTGAGAGGTGTCGTTTCCAGGTGGCTGAATTGAACGCCAACATTCGATAGCTGCTGCTCGCAATCTACGTTCTTTATTTTTTTTATAATATTGTAAATTAGCGTTTGATAAGGCAATAAATGTCTACTGAAAACTGTACATAATTTTTATTTGTTCGATGTCTGGCCTACTTTTGAGTGATTTGTGTGCTGCTTACTGCATATTTGAATGTATTTTTGATAGTATTCTAATACTAATGAACCTAAAATGTAGCGGCGATGCCAGCAAACTCCGATGGTCCCAGCCAGCTTTTCTCCAAGACGCTGCCTGTCACATTGTTACAACCAGACAATATGTATGTACTTCTGGTTGAGAGTTATTTGTCAATATTTTAGCTGATTTACATCAGTTATGGATAGTTCTAAACCGTTATGAGCCGTCATTCGTCTCTGACTGGATGATATTTGGGAAGTTGTTCGTGATCCTGTCTCATCATTTACTCATGGGCGAGCGACGAGTTGTGGTCGGCTCCCATGGAACAATACTGTGTAGTGATCAAAAATCTCCAATCATATAAGTCATACTCAATTTGCTTCACAGGGTAGCGGTTCTATAGCTATTTTTTAGATCATCTGTTGTGGAAGTGGCTCTAAAAATCGTCGAGCGACGACTCGAAAGCGGAGAAAAAGTGAGTTGGGTTGGCGAATGAGGATTCTTATAGTGAAGCGTATCTGTCTTGTTCATCCAAGCATATATAGCCTTTCAAGTGGCATAGCTTCCTGAAACTTTTTTTGGGTCAAATATGAAACCTTTCTCTTCATATTTTTTCGCATTTCCCCCAGGATGTATTCATTTCTTCGTTTTTGTAGGAATTCCGCTTGGAAATCAGTCGAGCAGATGACTTCGAATTTCTTTACGCCGAAGGCATCACACGAGCAAAATACCTGGTTTGCTTTTTTCCGTAGCATAATTCCATATAATGCTGCTGAACTTATCTTTTTATGAAAACAACTAAGTTGGTATATTCTGATATATTGCGATTTTTAGGCTCTGGCGAAGACGTGGGTTTTGAATGTTGACTTCGACGAGTTCCCGACTCGAATAATTCGATTGGTTGGAGAATGTGGCGGACCATCTTCCACGGTGCAGCTGACTTGCACGTTGAGCCAAGATTCGGCCATTTGCACGTAAAACTGAAGTCGTTTAGGTCGGGATCATACTTCCCCCTACCAGCGACGCGACGCAATGTTTACGCTCAATATCGTCCTAAAATCGATATGCCATATGCACTGTCGCTGTCGCTGGTTGCGCGAAGTATGATCCCGGCCTTGACAGCAGGCCACAGAAGTGTACGGAACATCTTATTTTTCAGGTTTGAAATTCTTCACCTTCTTGACGGATACACGATTCGGACACCAATCAAGTTGAAAGTTGTGCGAGACAAGGATTTACTATGTCATCTTGTCAGCAATCTGCGCTTTCTCCAGGTGCGTTTCATTTCTTCTCCGATTGCTTTTAATCAGAAAAAAAAGTATTGTGTTTGAGACGGAAAAGAGGCAGTCAGAAACTGAGCGGGACAGATTGAGAGCCGAGGTGACTGAGTTGCGGGTCATTGCTGAGCAAAGACTGCCTGAGCTGGAGCAACGGGTGCGAGATGCCGAGAAGCGAGCTGCGGATGAGACATTGCGCAGAGAAGAGTTTGAGCAGGATCTCCAGGTTTTCTCAATTTAAGTCAGAATAAAAATTTAGCGTTAAGCTGGTAAAATAATAATTTCAGATGGAGCGTGACGAGAAGTGCATCGTTTTGGAGGAGTTGTCGGAGGCAAATGAGAAGTTGCGTGAGCTCGAAGAGGATCTGTTGGAGGCAAAAGAGAAACTGCGCGAGTGCGAAGAGGAGTTGGATCTGTGTGAGGACGAATGTGAAGAGCACAAGCGTAAGGTATCAACATTTTATTGAATAAAAAACGCAATGGCTTGAAATGCGTGCTTTTTGCGTTTCGGGAATACCATCGCGGTGGAGGTAGTGCTCACGATTGCACTCGCGCCAAGTTCAATAAGAAAAAAATACGACGGTTTTTGAAAGAGAAGTGACCCGCGAACGCTGCCTTCAGCTGGATAAATCGTGTTCATTCTCTGCATGCAGCTGGAATCCGCACTGGAACTTTGGCGGAAAAGGAACGTTATTAATAATTTGCAGCTGGTCGAGTCGGAACGAGTGTGTCGAAATTTACGTGGTGCTCTCGACGAAAAGAAGAAGGACTTGAACAAAGCGAATCACGTCATATCGAAATATTTGAAGGTTTTGGAGATCTCATACTTTCTTCTTAAGCGTATAATAAGTGTCCAATTATTCACTCTTATCGAATGGTAACGTGAATGTTGATTCAAAAACAGTCGGGATTTAAGGAGGAACAGTCGTGGCGCTGTAATCGGTGCGCCGAGACATTTCAAGGCGTTTGAGAAAAAAGGACGATTTTCAAATTCATGGGTGAAGTCGGCTTCCAACGAAAAGTAACCACGCGAAAATGTGGATAGATCTCGCGCTTAAAGGCAGTGTTCACGATGAGTTCTGTTTGCGTATTTTGACAGTGAAATGCTATGCTGGAAGGAGATGGGTGGGATAGCGTAGAAAGAAGCACCAGAAACGGGCCAGCTATCGCCGAAAACCGATGCAAAGTGGCCAGTTCGGAAAGCCAACCCGCCCTTCTTGCGACGAGTTCCCGAGGACGTGGACGTTTTTGATGGCAATGTGCCGAAAACGGCCACTCGCCCATTTTGATCAAAGGGGCAATCATGGCCACTTCCACAGGCGGCTGGCTGCATCCTCAATCCTTGTCCTCTCCTTCCATTGTTTTTGATCAGCTGCTGCGTTCTTGCTGTTTTTCTTGCTCTACGGATACTAGTAGGCTCCGAACTTCTTTTTCGGTAGAAGATTGGGAACGAAATTATCGTGAACACTGCCGTTAAAGGCATCGTACGCGCTGAAAACCATATACCGTTTTTTCGGTTCAAATGATTCTCTGGGCCCACCTAAGAACGTAGGGAGAGTTTGTTCGGTTGAAAACGCCTTATTGTGAAGATAATTGAGGTTGAATGTCTCAAATTCCGCCAAAAGAGGCCGGCCCTCCGTCAGTCATCTGACACAATTTGCTGTCAGTCATCATATAAGTAAATTTTCAACATTTGATACAGTGCAACTGAGGGGAAGTTGATGGAATATACCAAACGATTACAAGAATGACTTTGCTACACACAACGATTTACCTTTCCTTCTCAACAAATCACTTGAAAGAAAGATAAACTTCATTTGATCGTGAGATCGTCGGTCAAAACAGCGATCTCTAACGATCGACTCTTCCTTTGTCAAAAGTCGATTAAGATATTTTGGGTCTAAAAAAGAAGTTTTCAGTGGATTTTTCGCGTTTTTTTCAACGTAGCTGTTACTTAGGGAACTATAGCTCTCATCATATATGGAAAAATCGAAAACGAATTCCATCGTGAACGATGCCTTTAAAGGCACAGTCCAAACTCAGCGATGAAATCTTAGATTTCAACATAATTGTGAAGTAGACCCGCCCCGTATAACACTTGCCGAGTGGGAATTCTCGATTCCTCCGAATAGGCGAGATATAGGAGAAATCCTCCTTGGGCGCCCACATCAGGAAGCCACTTTGGCACGCCCCTTTTACGATCTTTCGAGCTCAATAGTGGTCAGATGAGCGACGGTTTCCGTTCAATAGCCCCGTTCTTCCCTCCTCAGGCACTCAACGGGTCCGACCCCAGCCTAGTAGCAATCGGAACAGCGTTCGAACGCTCGAGGGGCGAAACGCTCGACGTCGGCGTAGGTCCCGACAACTTTCGTTCGAACTCTCAGCCGTCCGTTCGAACTCACATTCGCCCCCTGCATACTTCACCGCGATCGATCTGTTTCTACTCGTCATTACACGCCACAGTTCACCGATCCACGTCATCATTCTTATCAACACCTTTTCTTGGCTCGTAATTTTTATAATCGCCCTCATATTTTTTGCTTTGTAATTGTCCTCTATTTGCTTTATGATTGTCCTCTATCCTTAGTATCTTCAACTTGCCGTTTTGGTGTTTCATTTTGTTGTTTGTCTTTCACACGGTTCTACCGTGTAATAAATCAAATCAAATCAGATATTCTTGTTTTCCTCATCCCCATTTCATCTTCTGGAGGGGGGGGGAGGAGGATCTGTACAAAATCTGTACATGCGATCGCTATCATAGTAGCAGAAGATAGCACTAAAATTAGTTATTATTAAACAAAATGAATTTGAAGACGGATTAATAATGAAAATAACAAAAAAGTTGTTACGGCCGCCACCATGGCGGAGCGGGCGTCACGCGCGCGGGCGTGGCGTCCGGCTATCAACACATCAACGCCACGTCCGCGCGTCACGCGCTATTCATAGCGACGCGTCACGCGTCACTATGAATAGCGCCTAGCATTGTGGTAGGCCGATGAATATTTCCACAAAGTGATAGTACAGTAAATGACAGCTCAAAACTAATTTTTAAAATCAGACTATCATTTGTGAATTCGAGAAAATTTATCCGAAAAATAGAAAAAATTATTCGAAAATTCGAAAATTTTGATTTTCGAGTATACTCGAAAATTCAAAAAAAATCAGGTTTTCGAATATATTCGAAAATCCGAATTTCGAAAAATACCATTTTCGAGTTTATTCGAAAATTTGAAATTCAAAAAAAAATGATTCTCGAATATATTCGAAAATTCGAAATTCTAAAATTTTTACAGTTTTGCCCAAGTATAGAAGATATCCTAGCCATGGCTTTTTTTGCATTAATATTATGGCTGACTTCTGATGGGTGACTTGGTCTGCAGTCGCGGCAGAAGCCTTTTATTTTACGCGAATGATTTCGGTAGCGCGACGTCACCAAAGAAGCGTTCAAATTCGTCCATTCGTGTTTATCATGTTCTTTTCCTGTTCGCCTGCGTGGGTGACGCCGCGCGACTAAATTCATTCTCGTTTCTCCTGTGTTCCTGCGTGTTGAGCTGTTTTTTTTGTGTGTGGATGCTCTTTATGAGCTCTTTCAGGTAACTCATGAACAGATTCACGAAGGAGGTCTTTCTGTCTAGCTATATTCCCCTGCGAACTCAGCCAGGAGCAGCGCTTTCTTTTACCTCAATATGGTCGTGATCTCGGCACCACCTCTTTACCATTTCTATGGAAAGCACCAAATGCAGGTAATAGTATATCTTTAATATATATTTTTGAGGTTATTGTATTCAATTGTGGGGAAATTGAAATTTTATTATTTCTGGTTATAAGACCATTCAGGAGGTTGGAATGTGTCGTGGAGGGCGCACTAGGTTGAAACCGATCAGCTCCATTCGGAAGCTGAAAATTTTTAAAAAATTTCAATTTTCACTCCGACGACTAAAATTTTCTGTTTTCTGCCTGTATTTTGGGATTTGTCTCTGTTTCCAAAAACTTTTTTTGGTATATCCCTGATTATAACTGTTCCAGGCTGTGCTAAATTCCAGTTTTTGCCTTTCCGATTTCCGCTTTTCAAAACGACCTTTCTGTTCTACGCTTTTCAAACATTTTGAAGAACAATTCCTCATCACTAATCACTATAAAAAGGGGGTAGTGGGAATCATAGAAATTTTACTCGATTTTAATAAAGCAAGTGATTCTACGATAGAGTGCATATATTTTAAGTAACGTTTCCGTAACCAACGGGAACGTTGCCAGTCTAATTTCTGAATGAATTAGAAGGAGGCTTTTGCTTTCGTTGAGGCAGTTTTGATTAACTCAAAATTTGATTGTTTATGAACTTAAGCTGGAGAAGTTAGTGAATGCGATTATCTGCCCGATCGAAATGAGTGGTAAACGGGGAGAAAACGTAAAAAGGGGTTATTGTTTCATACGGTTCCCTACCGATGTGACCAGATGTCACGCACACCATGTATGAAGTCCAGCAGCTTTTTTCTCGACGTCCTGCACACCTCTCCTAGGTTCCTGCTCACGTTCTACGACGTCTTTCGCTTTGGAAGGATACTGCTCACCTTTGAGAACGAACCGCGCACTCTTTCAGAGCCCAGCATCCTTGTAACGGCGTTCTGTGCACCCTTGGGAAGTGTTGCGCCCTTCTTCTGACTTCCCGCGCCTTCATCCCGGCCCTGACCGCACTTGCATCCCAGACCCGTGAAATTGTGCGCCTTGAAGTCATGCTGAGTAAAAGGTCATATACATTAACTTACTCATACAAACGCACACACGAACTAGGCAATTCCACTCAATGATAGAATATTTTTGTGTTGGGTAAAGAAATGACTTTTAGGAACGATATAAGGCAATACAGGGAGAATTCGAAGAACCAGCTTCTGCCGAAACCGGTATGCGTTCTGGAAAATGGCAATTCATCTAAATTATCATTTTTCGCAATCATATGATTTTTGCAGAAAAGGAAAACGTTCCCTGCACCTGCCTCTAACGCTTTACGTGGGAAAGCATAGTTCCCGAATCAGTGTGAATGTGATCTCGTGTAAATATGGTTATGTCTGTATAGTTGAGAGCTTAGGATACTTTGAATAGTTTTTTTTGCAGTATAGCATATCTGAACTTTTTTCGGTCTCCCAGCGTTACATCACAAGGTTTTCCATCGGAATATCGAATATTCTGCAAAAATTCATTGGTGATGTTGAAGGCTAAGAGCCCTAAAGAGTTCGGATATATTTTTGGAATTCTAGAGAAAAACGTCCGTGTGCTGTCTTGAAAAAGATCTGTAAATAGGTTTCGTAATCCTGCGAGACCGTCGGGTGTCATTTTTATGTGCCGTGTGATTGCTCTGCTGATAGATTTTAGTGCTTTTTTCAGTCTTTTGGACCCTGTGAATTATTATTAAGTGTTTGTTATGTATTGATTTTCTGCTAGCAGGCGCAAGAATAGATCTGTTTATGAAATCTGGGTTCCTGCGAGTGGTTGTTTTTATGTGTTTTGTTATGAACATCTGTTGATAAATGTTGTTAATTGATTATTTCTTACGGTAGAGATTAGATGGGGGTGGAAGAACGTGATGGGAAAACTGTATAGATGAGCTGAAACGATACGAAAGTGTTAGTGAATTATATTGGACAAGTGGGGGCCAAAACGATTAATAATTCATCGAATAAGGCGAACTGGAAGCAGATCAAAGCAGCGGGAAGGACGCGATGAGGAAGAGCAGACGCTGGTGGAAAGCAGCACAACGAAAAAGAGTCCAGCACGGCAGTACGAAGAGAAAAAGGTGGTTTGGTTGATGAAAGAGTAGGGGGAAAGCTTAGGAAATGATCGCGTACCATTTAGCTACTAAACGTAGTTATTAGGTAGCTAAGGCGGAGCGATCCGAAGCGTGGAATTGCAGATTGATGACGTCACAGCCTCTGCATTCGCCCCCCCCCCCACGTCCGGCAAAACCTGCATTTTCCCCCCACGTCGGGCAAAGTTATTTTCCCCCCACGTCGGGCAACTACGCCGACGGGGAGGGAGAAAGGAAGGGTCCGACCCGACAGAAATCTGGGGTCGGACCCCGTTCAGGCTGTTGTCGGACCCGGCAAATATCTGAGTCTTCATTCGCAGCCTTTTTCTATTCTATATTAAGGTCGGCTTGCATAAATCGGTTGCAAATGACGAAAGTTACAAGCCTCGGATAACTCTTCCACCATGCTTCCTCAGTTCAATTTTGAGGAGCCATAACTCCGTTCCCAGGGGGTCTTGAACGATTGCAGAGACATCGTTGGAATCAGCGTGGGACCGTTTTCAAGGATTACGTGAGAACATGGTCCGCCCTGCGATTTCGTAAGCTCTGATTCTTGGGATTACGCTCAGACAGAAAACCTGACTTTGTGTTAAAAACTCACTTCCTAGGCCCTTAAACTCTCCTGATTTTGGAAGAGGAGGGAAACCCCGGGTTTTTGCGAAGTTTCTCGTGGGTGAAAAATTAGGCGTGGACCAGTTCTCCGGCAAAGATTTTCAAGATGAGCAAAAAAACAAAAACAAAATGATCCTGATGGACTGTGCCTTTAAGCCAGCATTTCAGTTGCGAACGTGGCCTTGCGACATAGATTTGTGTCGTCTGCCAAGATAGTGCCAAATAATGTTCGTGGTTTCAGCAGACGACTCTTATGTGAGCACCAACTGCAACTGGTCAAGGTTTCGCTATGTTTTCATCTAAAATTCAAAACTGTAGACCAGCCTTACTCTGAAGAAGGCGAATGCTCGCCCCATCTTGTTTAGAACTATCTGCGATTTTGACGGTCCTTTGTACTAGATGTACAAGGCCCTTTTTAACGCGTGGGTTAGGTAGTTAGCGATTGTAAGGATTACAAGACCTGACACCTTAGTTATAAGAGTTTATTAAGGCAATAGAACACTAACAATGATAACAATGCAAATAATAATAATGATGTCCTCCGAAATCAAAGAGGGAGGCACAGAGTTGTGACGTGGGTGGGTGGTTTCCTATCCTGCCAATCATCTCCTTTTAACCCCCTCTCACCTCAGGCCCCGCCCACGTCACGCCTCTTCAACAGTGATCGGTAGGTCAGCGGTTGCGCTGACCTGTCGCCTCTCAACACTTTTTTCCATTTGAGCCAATGGCTTTCCTATTAACAATTTCATGGTCATCTAGAAGTGGAAATCTTGTTTTTGAGCTTCTCTACAAAATTGTTATAGTCTACAGCAAAGGAAGTAGGATCTAGTGAGGTTGCGGACTCTTCCTAACATACTGTAGTCTGATTTTGTTATCACTCATTTTTTCGCAATAACTGAGATTGGTCGGTGAGTTTTTGTTTCCACTTTCACCTTTTCACCTGTTTTAATTGACTCACCGATCTATAGAAAATTTGAGAAAAATGAGTGATACCACTGACAAACTACCGTATCTATGTTCGGACGAGTCCGCGACCTCACCAGGTCCTACTTCCATTGCTGTAGACTGTACCAGTTTAATTATCATGGACTCTGTGTTAAGCGCGAACCTGGTAGCTCATCTGACAGAAGTCTTGACGAAAGAAAGGATGAAATGGCGGCTGATTTGAAAATGAAGGAGTCTCTCATTGACGACATGACAGGTTTTGCGTGAACTATTTCTTCCCTTCCATTGATTTGCTAAACATTTTTCCGTGTTTTCAGCGTCGTTAGCTGATTGCAAGAAGAAGGTTGACGCATTGACTAAGGAGAATAAAGAGCTCGAAGACATTATTCAGGCAATGGAGGCTGAACGGGCACGAAATTCTCGAGGCTGGTTTTGAGTTTTGTTTCATCGAGCTCGGCCAAGAATTAGTAGGTTGGCGAGGGAATTCATCCGCTCGAGGATACTCCAGTGAATTAGACTATATGTACTACACATTCCATCCGAAGGAGTCGCTTTTGGATATCCGATCGGATATTTATCCGAGATCCGATCCGACATAGAATGTGAATTTCCGCTTGTTCCGAAATCCGATCAGTTGAAAAAGCGCGATATACGAAATACCCGAAAACCGGAAAAGTGAAAATCGGGAGATCCGTTTTGGAAACCGAGTAATCGGATAGAAAAGGGGCCGGACTCGGATAATCCATCAGATGTGTTGAACGTTCGCCTTTATGACATTATTGAGTAACGTTTTGGCGGATTCGCTCTCGTCGGAGTCTGAAAAGGTCAAATCTACTCGCAAAATTGATCGGTAAAATGTAGATACTATCCTACAGAAATTCAGACAAAATTTCCAAACGAATGGCATGGAAACATAGAACTGAATAGCATACCTGTTCAAAAGTCCTCAGAAAATAATGTGATCAGTAAAACAGCAAAACGGATACCAGAGTGACAGAAAGTACCCTAATTAGAATTCGGAACATGCAACAAAGCGATAAAACTGTTCAAAATGCCCTTCGTTTCGGAAGAGGTGAGCAGCGCTATCAGAAAATGCTTGCGCGGGGCGGTATCGGAAGGTTCTGTATCCTTACTGACCATCTGTCCAGGTAATTTAAAGCGGCAGTTGGTTCGCAATCGCCAATATGGTCGCGCATGCGTTACCCAACATGGCGTCATCTGCTTAGCGGGCAAGGAGGGCGACTGCGCCTCTTCCGGCGTCATCTACATTATCACATATCAGAGCTGCGGTGAGGAGTATATCTGAGAAACAGCTCGCTCCTTACATGTGCGAATAAAGGAACACCTAGGTGGGAAAGAAAGGTTGCGGGTCGTCACTGCACTCGGCTGCCACAGGGTTAATTGCCATTAGGGCGATGATTTAGAGGTGAGAGTGAAGATCCTAGCGCGGGAGACCCAGACTGGTGCGCGAAAAGCGCTGGAAGCGTTCTGGATCAGTGCGAGAGATCTCAAGATTAACCGAAAGGACGAGGGTATAAATATAAACACGAGAACTCCAACCCTACATCAGACTCGGCTTCTGATTAAGATACTTTCCGTCACTCTGGTACCCGTTTTGCTGTTCGTCTGATCACATGTTTTTCTGAGGACTCTTGAACAGGTATGCTACTCAGTTTTATGTTTCCATGCCATTCGTTTGGAAATTTTGTCTGAATTTCTGTAGGAGAGTATCTACATTTAACCGATTAATTTTGCAAGTATATTGGACCTTCTCAGATCCCGACGAGGGCGAATCCGCCGAAACGTTAGTCAATAAAGTAATCCTACGACCTGCTGCGTGCTACAGACGAACGTTCAACACAATGTTCTGATGCCGAGGTTTATTGAGAGTCGAACTTTCAAATCCATCGAGTAAAATTGGACAAAAACCGGATGAATTCGGGTGAAAACCGGATCAGTATCGGATAAAAATGAAAACCGAAGAAAACTCGGATTCACTACATTTTACTCGACATTCGCTCCTGGCCCAGTGCCCCATGTTTACTTCTCGCTCGAGTGTTGAAGCAGCGATTTCCGCCGACGTGAACGACGCAAATCGTCAAAGTTGTGTGCGTGGGTTGTTTAGGCCCACGTCATAGTCGGCCAAAGGCCGGGCAATGCTGTCCTCTCCCATCCGTACTCAAAACCGCAGGACGCAGCCGGGACCTCGTGATCCCAGCACGAAAAATCACGTTGAAAAAAAACAGTATCACAGGCTTGCAACGATGCGTTCTTGAAGAAACCTGCCGTATATAATAAGAGGAGTGAAGGCGGTCGATGAGAAAGCAAGGTGCTGTGAGATGCCTATTGCTCATGAAGCTTTAATTAGTCCGCAGTTGGCCAAGGATACCCGGCGAGGTTTGGATCCAACAGTTCCTAAAATTACGGTTTTGCAAACTTTCCAACGCGGGAAGCATAGCATTTGTGAAGTTATGAACCGTGGGTACACCTGACTCCTCGTCATAAGTTGACAGCGTGTTCGTAGAAACGGCCACGCATTTGACCAATATGTTGTTATGTTTCTATGGTGTTTTTCAAATGAGACAGTGTTGAATCAGAATTTTCGAGACGACAGAACTGATTATTGGTTGGATTAGCCGAAAGAAAAAAAGGCTGTTCACAAGATACAACTCTTGATATTGAAGTGTGATGACCTGAGTAGGTTTCCATGGTCACGTATGTACCATCTGTGCTCGACTTCTTCTGTGGCTTGCACATTCAGGACTATCAGAAGATGCTTCATGATCACCTCATACAATACATCAGAACACAATGACGGTCAGCTCTTTTTTCTGCCGTAGAAATGTCAAAATAACAACGCATACTCTGCATTGGAATTCTCATCCTCAAATTCTCGTCGTCAAACAATCAATTTCCCGCTTCTGTGAATTCTGATAGTAGATGTCCAGTGGTTTATGATACGTCTTGTTGGATAGGTCGTGATCATTGATTAGAACACTATTTTTTTGGTCCCAGAACAACTAAATGAAAATCAAACCACAGAGAAAAACCACAGAAACTTTTTCGATTTGCTTATGGGAAAATTAGGATTGAATCGCAAGTAATCGTGAGTACATTAGATGAGGGAAGCTATAGTCTACAGAAATGGAAGTAGGACCTGGTGAGGTTGCGGATTCGTCCTAACATGAGGTAGTTTGTTAGTGGTATCACTCGTTTTTTCCGAAACAGCCGTTTTAGATCGGTGAGTCGGTGTTTTCACCGATATGACTACATCTGTGGAAACTCGGTGGAAACAATGAAAACATGTGAAAATTTGAGTGTGGTATCAAACACTCACCGACTAATCGCAGTTATTTCGAAAAAATTAGTGATATTATACAATCAGACTGCACTATGTTAAGACGAGTCCGCAACCTCACTAGGTCCAAATTCCATTGCTGTAAATTGTATAGTTCAGTTCCGCAATCGCGTTCAGTCCTCATTATCACAATCATAGAAGCGAAGCGGTTGTTTAAAAAAAACTCAACTATGAAAATGAAGAAATCATTCTCCAGACAACCGCTTCGCTTCTGCGATTGTGATAATGAGACTTTGCGGACTGAACGCGATTGCGGAACTAGATCATATGTAGTCTAGCCTACCAAAACCGGTTTCGTTCCGGTTACGATATTCACGTCCTTATGAGAGCGTTCACTGTGTACGTGCGTCCCATCCTGGAGTATGCCAG
This sequence comes from Aplectana chamaeleonis, assembly GCA_029168955.1. Taxonomy (NCBI): domain Eukaryota; kingdom Metazoa; phylum Nematoda; class Chromadorea; order Rhabditida; family Cosmocercidae; genus Aplectana; species Aplectana chamaeleonis. The sequence continues at coordinate 1,375,683 of JAPDOI010000124.1, read as the reverse complement.
CTGCATATTTCCCCCGCATAATATTGAGGAAGTCAATTCTATCGAGAATGTTCAACGTCGCTTCACCAAACGGCTGTTTCTCCGATGTGGAAGAACCGACATCAGTTACGAACAGCGTCTCAACGAACTACGTCAGCAAACCCTCGAAATCAGACGAAGTATGATCGATATGAAAATGATTTACTCACTGTACAATGGACTCACGGACTTTCCTCTGGACTCAATATTCGATCGAGCCAACACAATTACCCGTGGACATCCGCGCCGACTGCGCCCGAGAGAAATTCCTAAAAGTTCGAAATGCTGTGGATTCTTCCCCCACCGTTCATACTCGATTCGGAACGGCCTCCCAACGGAGTGCGTTCTTCAACCAACCCTAGAGTCTTTCGAAAGATCACTATATAACCTGATCCCAGGAAAACTCGTTCCGGTTACGAAACTACGCAACTTCAACTACAAATACTGATTGCATATATCACATGGTCCTCGGCAATCAGCGAAAGCATAGCCACTCGTTTTGTTTATCTCATGGTACCCCACAGTCAGAAACTAACCTTCATTTTATATCAACCACATCCAGTCATTGGCTAATCATTGCATATATTTCATGGTCCTCGACAGTCACCGACAGCATGGACAGTCTTCGGTATATCTCATGGTTCCCGGCAATCAGCGACTAACCTATCAATTTTATCCACTGCAGCCACTCATTGGCCGCTAAATGCAAATATCTCGTGATCCTTGACAGTCAGGGACAGCATGACTTATCATCTATGTACTATCCACTACAACCGCTCACTTCGAATATTTCATGGTTATCGGCAGTCTGCGATAGCATGCCTTATCATCTTTTAACAATCAACTACAGCAACGTATTTGGTATATCTCATGATCCTCAGCAGTCAGCGACAGAATCATTAACCATCTGCTATCAACTACATCCACTTATTGCGTAAATATCATGGTTTTCGACAGTCTAGCGAAAATCCGTCATCTTTTTATCGTCATGATATCAGTGCACACGTGCCTTTCATGAATAAACATGAATGAATGAAGAACGTATCCATCTACAGACGCAGCAGAAGCGGTGTGTTGGAGATCAATGTGCATCAACCCCATTGCAATTCGATCGCTCTCCCAACCGGTGGTGAGCGCGTGGCATTAAGTTTCGTGCATATTGATCTTCATCCAACCGCTTATGTCTCATCTGTAGATGTATACGTTTCGGTAAACTAGACAGAAGCTTCTTCACAAAAACGAAGGCAGCATACATGCTGTTCAGTGTCAAAACGATACTCCCGGTAAGTTGCAGCGCTTTGTGTGCGAAGCGAATGTTAGTGACAGCGAGAGAGCATAGGAGAGAGCAGGTGCGAGCGGACCACCGTGGGACCGGGGGGGGGGTCGTTATTTTTTCCGGGGAAACTTGAAAATTTCGGGGGGGAGTCGTTATTTTCTTCAACCCATCTAAAATAGTGTCTGTATCACTGAGAAATCGAATCTTGCGGTAAGATTATCTGGGGCCATGTTTATTTACCATGGAGTAGTAAACATTATCGATTGAAGAAAAACGGTTTTGAAATGAAAAAATACAGTAAATCATCAAACCTGTACTAGCTCAACATTACCTCGACTACAACATTTGGAATAGACATTACTTCGTTTTCTTGCGAGATCCGATGAAAGCGGAGACTGTTTTGTCGCTTCGGAAGCCGTTAGGCCACGACTGCAAACTTCGTGCAGAACTGGCAATGGTAGCGTATAAGGTTTTGAACGATGACACTGCATCCTGCATAGCCCAGTGCCTTTGAAGCAAAGCGATTGAGTTCGTCATCGAATCTTGGCGTACGGTGATCTGTATCTTGTTCGCGTCGTCTACATATATATATGGGCTAACTTATGGTGTTTAACTTGGCGTTTGCAAGTGTCACATTTTGAAGTGTTCGAAACTCGCTATTTCACAATGTATCATCTCCAGCAGTATGTGACGACTCAAAGCATAGGGGAAGTCTTCCTGCTTTCTGCGTTAGCCTCATCTCCTGGGGATATATATCTTCGAATCTGATTGGCATAGCTGGGGTAGAACTCAGTGATGTGGGTGCAAGCCAGAGCAACAGAAGTACCTTCGTTATACACCGTACCGAAGGCTAGATAGCAAAGAGCATCCATGTCAAAGGCATTGTATTCTTGTAACGACAAGTGTTGTCTTGGTCTCTTTGATGGAGTGTGACTCCTCATCCCTGTCGATCTGGCGACATGTTTCGGGACTCCGAAATTGAGAGCGTTTCATGGTTTTTCGACGTCGTTTCAGTCTTGGGATCATAACACAGCAGGTATTCAGATATTGGGACTCTAAAAGAGGTATGGTACTGATCGAGAAACACTTTGGTCACACTTTCGTATCTTAAGTTCAAGGGATTCTTCATTTCCAAAATGTTAATGTCTCTCAATAATCTTTCTGCAACATTTGCCATTTCGCCGCCGTTGTTTCCCATCATGTGGTCGAAATACCGCCAGCGAGACACATAATATACCATGAGACTTTCTTCATATTGTAGTTCCTCTGAAAAAGATGTCAGCTGGGACAGTGTGTGGCTCACGTGGTTAAGAATTAGAAATGTGCGCCCATCGAGGAGTATCCAAACAGTAGCCACAGCTCTTGGTTTGATATTTTCAGTTGTATCTTCGTTCGCCTTTGCTTGAAGGCTCCTCATCAAAACGGGCTAGTTGCGTAGTATCCTTGCTAGCACTTGCTGCATGCTAGCCGACCAGCAGACCCGTTTTAGCGCCCCCATTTTGAGGTACGAAGAGTTCATCTGTTCCTGAGCGAGCCGATACTCTTATTTATTCTGAGCAGTTAAGATGAGATGTGCTGCGTAGACGCTGAGAAGAAACTCTAAAACAAAATATATATTTAGATACTTAAAATTTATTCTAATTATGTTGGATTCGCACCAGCTCTCATTTTCCATCGAGTGTTGTCTCGTCACCTACCATGTGCTGAAGTTTTGCATGAACGCCGTTTATGTGCCCTGTCATTACAGAAGCACCTTCGGCAGACAGGGCCATCACCTCTCTTATGGCAAACGCGAATGGCTTGTGAGAAAGACCATTCTGCATGTCTGCCCATAAATCCTTCTCAATGAGAGAGTTCTTGAATGCTGCGACGATGTCTCCGGACTTTCGCGGCCTGTTTCTAATAACGCGAAGTGGAAAGTCAGGGGTGTGTAGGAGGGGGAGAAAATCCTTATCAGAAACACAATCCATTTGCGGTTGGTGTCGGAAGTGCCGTCGGTCAACAGAGAGAAGGGGAGGTTCTTTCCATCAAATAGTTCGGCAAATCAAACTTCATGTGCTGTGCAAAGTTCTTGATCATGCGCTACGCGGGTGTGAGATCGTAATGCGATTCAACATGCGTCGCATCGTACTTTATTGCCATCACAATAAGAGAGTTCTTTAGCGAACGCTAGACCTTCCTTGCCGGCGATAGCTCCTACGAAGTAGGATCGAAAGATTAGTTTGAAGTCATCGTCCGTGCTAAGAAAATTTGCAGCATTTTCGCTAGAACATGAGATTGACATGGTTTTCTGCGTGAACGCCGCCTCACCCCTCGTGGAAATTATCCGGAGCTTTCAATTTCTCAGCATTGCGAGTTCTACCTCGTCTAGTTCTGTTAGGCCCTACAACGTTGTCGCAAGCTTCAACTGTTGAGCTCTCTTTACGTGAACGTCCTCATACTGTTCCCACTCCCTTTTTTGCACCCTTCGCATAATGTGTGCGAATGTTTACTGCATCAGGTCGAAGCTCTTCATGCGTCTTCTGTGGCAGACCGTGACCAGAAATTCGGACTCGGTAGCGAAACTTGAACTATAACTGAATCATCTAGAGCTTTGCTCTGTTTGTTTCACATAACACTTCATACCTTCGGGTGCTGAAGCTCTTAGAGAAGGAAAAATATTTCGAAAAATAAATAACACCTGATTGCCATGTGTTGCTACGCAAATTTAGAAAGATAGCCCCAACATCCTCGTCATCAGACCCAGTTTCTCAAGGTATCTGGTGTCTGTGGTTGGTCAGTCTCAAATGGCAATGGGCAAGGACGACCTTTTGAACGTAGCTAATGGTTCGGACGTCGAGCGGGCCGTCAAAGAACTTATGGAAGATGATGCAGTGCCGCACTATGCTCGGGCAATTCTGGCGCTCCTGCTGGAGGGGCGACGTCACACGGATGCTGCTTTACGTCTGAACGCCGAACTTCTGGACAGGCTGGACAACCTCAACAAGGAAAACACCATGTTGAGAAGTTCTCTCCAAAGTCAGTCTGTTAATCCTGAGCTTGTGAATGGAAATATTATACCCTCTCAGACGTATTCCATTGCATTACCATCTTCTTCTCAAGTCTCATCGCCTCCTGTTACCACTCGTGATAGTGAGAGTGAGAAGGAGCGCGCTCGCTCCCTGGTTCTTAGTGGTGTTCCTGAGCCGAAGCATCTTCCTGTACGGCAAAGATCGAGTCATGATGCCAATTTTGTGATGGATGTTCTTTCTCATTTAAATGTGGATTGCTCTCCGGTATCTGTTTATCGCTTAGGCTCGCCGTTTCAAGGCAAAAATCGACTTTTGAAGATTATCATGCCGTGTTCTTCTTATCAGAAACAGGCGTTGAGAAATCCCTCCCGTCTGAAGTTCTTCCCCGTTAAGGGGCTCTATCTCAGGGAATCCCTAACGAAGGAAGAACGGTTTAAAAGAAGGGAAGAATATCGGAGGCGTATGAGGGCTGGCCCTGTAGGTGGTGTCGAGCCAGTCTCGCCTTCTAGGGGTGAGGGTGGACCGGCCGATTCTGCCTCTGGGGTAACCCCTTCTGCGGCCTCCTCATCGAACCACGATGAGTCAACGCCTGCGGATCAGGGAAACTGATTCATCCTCTCCGGTATCATTGTAGTGTTTTGAAATGTTTATATGCAAATGTAAGATCTGTCTCAAAAACAAGGAACATATTGACCTGATTCTTTCCAGTAATTATGATATTTATGCCTTCACTGAAACATGGCTCAAGTCTAGTCATTCGGTTTCGTCCTTATTGGGAAATTTCTCTCTGGACTATGAATTCAAGAGGTGTGATCGCGTTAGGAAGTCAGGCGGCGGGGTGATGTTGTTGGTGCATCGAAGGCTCTCAATATCTGTGGTTTTCTCTGAGTCGGTGGAACATGCTTATGAGATACGTTGTGCCGACCTTTACCATGAAAGTTCGAGCTTTAGGGTCGTGGTTGTTTGCAGGGCCCCGTCTTGTGATTCTGCCGGAACCGAAATGCTAGTCAAAGTTTTGAGTGATTTGATAGCGTGTGAAATCCACACGATCATCGTGGGGGACTTCAATTTGCCGGACTTCGCTCGAAGGAGTGAAGGGGATGTGGTGACAACAAATCTATCCTGTTTGGAGGAGCTAGTTTACTGTTACGACCTGTTCCAATTTGTTCATGAGCCTACTAGAGGTCATAATGTTCTGGATCTAGTGTTCTGCACCCATGAAACTACTGGAAAACCTGGAAATTTTGCCTTCGGTGGGGTTAAGCGATCATAATAGCATTTCATTTGATATTCAATGTTGTGAAACGGGCTCTTCACCGGTCTATCGCAGGGTTTACGCAAAGTGCGACTATGCAGCCGTCAATGGATATCTTAGCCAAATTCACTGGGTCAGTCTTTTAGAATCTACCAACAGCGTAAATGAGAAATATGAACTTTTCTTGTCAATTATCCAAGCAGCTATTGATCTGCATGTGCCGTGGAAGCTTGTGTCCTCTATTAAGTCTATTCGCCTGCCTGCTCACTTGCAAAAAATGTCTGAACATCGTGAATGCCTATTTTATGAAGCAAGGCGCACTGGAAATTGGGAAACATATAACGCATTCGCGAAAAAGTTCCATTCTCAGTTGGGTAGGTATAACAGTTATTTGGAGAAGAAAAAGATAGAGTCGGGAGATAAGAACTTCTATCGTTATCTGAATTCCAAGTTACAGGAAAGGAGTAGTATTGGCTGTCTTAAGAACGGAGACCTTTCTTGCAACATCGGCCAGTGATAAGGCAAACATGTTGGCGGATCATTTCGTGAATCAATTCCAAGAAGATGACGGAAATTGTCCGTCTTCATCCTTCTCAGGTATTCAGCCTATGACTGATTTTCCGTGGTTTCATTCTATGAAGTTGCAGGATTTGTTAGTAAAGTGGTCTAAATCTTCCTCGATCACCCCGGATTTCATTCCTCTGTTTTTTATTCAGAAAATTGCACCCGTTATTTGTGGTCCCTTGGCCTATATCTTCAATCAGTCTCTTGTCTATGGTGAAGTCCCAATCCGCTGGAAACACTCTTTGTAACACCAATTTTGAAGAAAGAGCCGGCCACTGATCCAGGAAGTTATAGACCAGTTAGCATAACCTCACTCTTCTGCAGACTGTTTGAGAAGGTTCTAAAAGAGCACATCGTCCTACATCTGTTTTCGAATAATATCATTCCCAGGAGCCAACATGGTTTTGTACCTGGAAGATCGGTAGAAACGAACCTTTGGAATGCATAAACGATTGGACGGAGGCCCTTGACAAGAAAATGCAGTTGTGATGTCATTTACTTTGACTTTGCAAAGGCATTTGATCGTGTCTCACATTTGAAACTGCTATCAAAACTACGGGATCTGGGATTTCATCCGATTTTGATAGAATGGCTCGCCCAATTCTTGTCTGATAGAACGTTTCAGGTGAGGGTCGGGGATTGTTATTCCAAGGTGAGAAACATAGCGAGCGGGGGGTGTATTATCACCAATATTGTTTAGTATTTTTACAGCTGACATTCCTATCATTTTTCATGACAAAAGTGTTACAGTAAAATTTTATGCGGACGATATAAAGCTCTACAAAGTCATTTCTGATCCATTAGATACCCAAGTGCTGCAGGAGGGGATTGACCTGATAGTTGACTGGGCGAGAGAATGGCAGCTGCCACTGGCTGCGCAAAAACTGTATTTATGAGGGTTCATTTGAGTCCGACGTCGACGGCCCATTCATATACATGTGCTGGTGTCGCGCTGCGAGCGGTAGACTCGGTTCGAGACCTCGGTTTTCACTACGACAGGAAGTTGGATTTTTCTGAGCATGTCAAAATCAAATGCCAATCGGCTCACAGGCGGATTTTTCAGATTTATAAGGGTATCTCCACTAGAAACAAACAGGTTCTGCTCCGAGCATATAAGACTTATATACGACCCATTGTGGAATCTGGAACATCAGTATTCGCTCCGCACAAGAAAAAGGATATTGACGCGCTCGAAAAGGTCCAGAATAGTTTCACTCGCAAACTGTTGATTCGCATCGGTGGTTTCCTGAATTCCAAGATACCCAGGGCCCACTTAAGGAACAAATATTTTGGGTTGCCAACGTTGGATTCTCGGCGCAGAGTGTTTGACCTTTGCATGGTCCGCAAACTTCTGGAAAACAGCAGTATTTTCAGGCTTGCACCCTATTTCAAACTAGTCACATCGAGAACTAGAGGTGAAATAATGAAAATATTTCTCGGTCGGCCAATTACCAGTGTTAGGGTTAGGTCTTTTTCCACACAGGGCGGGTAGCGCATACCTGAAAATCGCTAGAAGAGTCAGCGGCGCTGCTTCCTTGGGCCAGTTTAGGCGAAGGGTATACCAAATAGTTCTTAGCTACGAAGCATAGCATTTTCGATTGTTTCTTCTTTTCTAGAGATAGATCTTCGTTTGTTTGATTGGTAGGGTGTATGAAGAATAGGAGTATTTTTGCTCAAGTTTTGCTGTCTGTTTTTTTTCTTTCTTCCGGTCTTGTTAGTTTTTCTGTGCATCTCTTCTTATTCTTATCACGCATTCGCCTTATGTGAGTGTAATAAACATATATACATATATACATATATCATTTAAAACCTTAGCAATAGAAGATTCGAAACAAGTCAAAATCATGCAAGCCGAAATGAAGCGAGTTTGGAAATGGCCGAATGTCAGTTTCAAAAAAAAGTATCCGAAAGAAGGGTACCAATCGCCCGGAAATATTCCAAAAATCATTTCTAGATAGGTGAAAAAAGTACCTTTTTTCAAAAACTGAACGTAACCTACCTCCCCCCCTCTGAAAATGAAAAAAAAAATCGGTCGAGAAGCCGAAAAAGGGTCGTCTGTATACATGACCTAGTGTGTGAAGAATCGGTAGACAGATGTTGGGAGGTGTTAATTTCCGGAGATGAGCTCATAAAATCGATTCCAAGCCGAGTTCTGGCTGGTCAGAGGTGCGGTGGTCCGAAAGCTTCACCGGACCACCGTGGCCAAAAACGGAGAGCGAAAATTTTTGCGGTTTCTAAAGTGCTTTTCAGCTTCCCATTTGGCTGAAATTTTCCAATATCGGCAGCGCATGGAACGCTATTCATCTCTTTCGGAATGGTGAGGCCCAAAAATTGAAAAATCCTCCAAAATGAAACGAGTCTGGAAATGGCCCAATGTCAGTTTCAAAAAAAGTGTTCGAAAGAAGGGTACCAATCGATCGGAAATGTTCCAAAAATCATTTCTAGATAGGTGAGAAAAAACTTTTTTTTCAAAGAGTGAACTTGATAAGTAATAGTAATAGCACGATAAATCAGTAATGTAATGTAGAAAGAGATAAAAAGATAGATGCAGAGGAAATAGAAGTTGATAAAATTCGTTTCGCCTCTACCCGCAGACTAACTTTACCAAACAATTCTGCCGAGGCTCCTCAGTGAGGAACAGAATTGTCGATGAGAAAGAACAATGGGACTAGAAAAAGGCAAAAAGAGTCCAAGAGGGGGAGGAAAGAAACAATGAGTCCAAAACAAAATGTGATCGATAAGGTCAAACCTGCCGGTAGTCAAACAAATGGTGGTATGGGGGAAGGAATCAGAATCAAGATTAGAGTGTAGCTATCTCTAACGCTCATAAAATAGCAGCAAGAACTTTCTTAATGTTATTGTGATCATCTGGCAGAAGAAATTTATATGAATTTTTTTTGTTGCGAAAGATACATTTGACTTTGTTCACAGTAATGAATTCAGAAGAGTATCCATTATGCAAAAGCGAGTTTTTCAACTCTCTTAATTTATCAATGAAAAATCCCACCTCAGAACAGACATTGGCTATCCTCAAGGTCTCCGTGTATATTGTTGAGGCCTTGATGATAACAGAAACTGCTGAATCTGACTGCGGGAATTTCTTAACGAGGAAATCGAAGTCGTCCGTTTTATTGTATAAACTAGTCGAAATTCCGTTACTATCTATTTTTATATTGATATCCAAGTAGTTGGTGTGAAAATTGTCTCTATGGGTTCTTTTGATCTCTAACAAATTATTGTAAACAACAGCTAACATGTCTTCTATATAATTGTCCGTTTTGTTATGGAGGAGTCATCCATATATCCAGGTCATCCACATATATAGTCATCCAGGTCATCCATATATCTATAAGGCTCAAACAAAACACTACGATCAAAAGACAAAGTTTTAGAAAATTTGAACTCCATCACTGATAAAACCAAGTCTGCTAGGGTGGGGCTAAAATTACAGCCTTGTGGAACCCCTTGTTTCTGTTTAAAAACGATGCTACCGAATAAACAGTAGCTATTATTGAGAAGGCAGTCAATGTAGTAAATTAAGTCATGCTTAGTATAATATCTGTAACTACCGTTTTTCGATTGGTTGTCCGTGTAGAAAGACTTAAAACCATTACTTGCGATTTCCCTGTATTCCGTGTTTAAAAAAGACATAATACGGTTTTTTTCTGGCCATTTAGCTTGAATTTATTGATCAAGTAATTGACCACCTCTAGTGTGGTTTGATTAAAAATAGTTTTAATATCTTGTCTGTTAGATTTATCGTTGAGTCTGAACTTAGTGCCTTTGTAAAGGATGTCACGGAAAACAACATCGTCAATTATATCCAAATTTCCTGTAATTACAGTGCGTTCAGAAAATTTAGAGACACCCCCAAAAATCAAGGTTTTCAAAATCATGTTATATTTGGCTATCAATGCTGTGTTATATTTGGCCATCAAAACTGCCATCTACTGCGGTAACGCTGACGATAGGAGAGTGGGAGGCTGTGCAATAGCTGTAAGGAAGGATTTCAATGGTATGGTCAAGGAGTTTGGCTCAACGTCGTGCCGGAATGCATTTGTACGACTGCGGGATCACAGAGGATTCAATCTGTGGATAGTGAGTGCTCATGCGCCCATTGAAACCGCCGAAGACAATTCGAAGGATGCGTTTTATGAGGAACTCAATACGTTGCTGGCCAGGATACCTTGTCAACATGCTGTTGTCGTGGGGATTGACGCAAATGCGAAGATGGGACTTGATCAGGAATCATCCGAAGTACTCGGTAAATGGTTCTACCCAGTGGAGCAAACATCGGACAATGGCTACCGCCTTGCCGATTTTTGTGAACGCAGTGGTCTGATTATTGCATCGACATTCAAGAGGAATCATCGCCGCCATCAGCTTACGTGGCAGGGACCAACCCAGCTATCTCCAGAAGAGCAGCGGAAGCGGAAGATGACAACTTTGAAACTACAGCTTGACTATGTCCTGACGAGGAATATTCCAGTATCGGACATTCGAAGATCTAGAGCTGTGTGGGATGTCGCATTCGATTTTGATCACCGTCCTGTTCTGTTGAACTTCTCTGCGAGGATTCATAAGAGGAAGCGAGGGGCTCAGCCTCTCCAGAGGATTGACATGACAAGTCTCAGAGATGAAGAGTGCAGAAGGAATTTTCGACAACGCGTTTCTATTCACATCGGAGTACGTACTAAGAAGAAACTTTGCGACGCGGATTCTTTTGTCAAGTGCATCCGGGACGCTTCGAAAGAGGCACTCCCGGTTGTACAGCCTAAGAAGAAGTTCGCCTACGTCTCAGAAGAAACAACATCTACCTACAACAGAGGATGTGCTCTCCGAACTGCAGGAAACTTCGTAGAGGAGAAGCGTCTGAGGAGGAAGTTGCGTCGGCAGCTTCAAAGCGACCGCGAGCGAGAGTGGGCGTGTAGAGCTAAGGAGTTCGAGAAGGCTTTGGAGGAGAAGAATCCGAGGAAGGCCTACACGTTGCTGCTACAGTACAGCGGGAAGATGAAGAGATGTTCTCCTGTCTTGAACACTACCAATGGAGTTGCAGTTGGTGATGCGACGCTGCCAATATGGAAGGGTTACTTCAGTTCACTTCTGAATCATCCAGCGCCATCCTCGGACAAAGTGAAAACCTGACCGCGCGCAAATAGCGGACCGCCACCGGGATGGGCGTTGGTCGAACCGGTTTCCGCTCGCGGTCAGTCCGCAAGCTCCCGCTGTCAGTCCGCGAGCTCCGGCGGTCAGCCCGCGAGCTCCCGCGGTCAGTCCGCGAGCTCCCGCGGTCAGTACGCAATCTACCGCGGTCAGTACGCAAACTCCCGCGGTCAGTCTAGAAAGCACCACTGTCAGTCCGGAATGTCATGCGGTTGGTCCGAATTTAACCACGGTCAGCCCGCTAGCTCCCGCGGTCGGTCGAGAAAACCCCACCATCAGTGCTGAAGGTCACGCGGTTATCCCCGAGGAGTCCGGGTCTCTGCATGTGGCGTGCAGTCTTCATGATCGGCAGAAAATACCTATATGACGGACTACTCCGCGTCGACCACCATATGTAAACAGTCATGCAGAAAAGAAAAAGAAAGATGAAGAGAAATAATTTAGTCATGATAATGGCATGGTGTGAAAATGCAGACTACAGATGCGGGCTGGTTCATCTTCAACAAATCATTGGTGTCTCACGACTTCAAATCCACCGTGACAACACCCATGAAATGTCAAAATGACGCAACCGTGTTGGATTTCAACTTGAGGGGAAGGGGAGGATCAGAGTCAAGAGATTATGTACATGACATCAAAACTCACCTGGATTTTAACGAGTAAACAAATATGTACATCACGGCAAGTCGAAAAAAATCAAACGGTTTCTATCGTGATAGAAAGCGCTCTGTTCGAAAAGGCTCAGATTTCTGGCCAATGTGCGGACTTCATTGTGATAAGGACTGTAAGCTTAAAGTTATCGAAAGCAAAGTGAAAAAAACAGAAGAAGTCTTGCCAACGTCTCGAAAAGTTCATTCAAGCAACGATTCAAGATCCATATAGAGTTCTGAGGGTTGCGAGTTCCGGCGATAATAGGGAATAAGGTGCAGCTATAAGCTTCGCAGTTGCTCTTTATACCCTATCATTGACGCAACTCGGCTCCCAGAACTTTATATGAGCATTTATACTTTGTAATGCGTAGAAAACCTATTCCGTAGCCCAGCATGGGTTTATATTATTTTTTTGTAGCTTTTTTTCAACAGCGTCCGAAATATAAGGTTGTGGTACCATTGACAACCAAGCATGCCTCGCCCACTTTCCCTCGCGCTTGCTGAGCTTTTCACCCCACCCTCTTGCTGCGGAGACACAAAGAAAAAGACGCTAGTACATACTGTGCCATCGACTGGCGTCTTTCGGATGATTGGGGTTGCGATGTATATTCTGGCAAACTGCCACCCCTTCCTCTATGTGGATGCTGAGGCTGTAATCACAATTACGCATGTAAACACATTTCCTATAAAACAATTTGTTAGAGTTCTAATAATATTTTTTATCTCCGATTGATCGGGAACAAATATCATTTTTGCTACGCATTTCTTCAACAGAATTACTGAATTCTTTGCTCCGTAACGCTGGTGATTACATTTGTGATAAAAGAGAAAAAAGTGAAAGTAAGTCCTATCAGAAAGGGGATCTACCAAGCAAATAAGATTCGGTGCTGACAGAAACATTCCAACAAAAAAAAGGGTTGCGGGGAAGTGTAGTCGATGAGTCTACGAAAAGGTATCAATATTTCTCGAGAACCGATTCCCGAGGCCTAAACTTTTAACTCGCAAAAACAGACCGTTTTATTATTCTTCATAGAAGAACTTTGTGGTTATGAAAATAACTTCTCTTTCTTCGGTTCTATTCTAGTACGAAAAAAGATTTGTGCATCCATTACTTATTTTTGAAAAGAAGATATTGTGTTGGTTAATTCACACAAACGGTTTCATTTTGCTGATCAGAAACGTAAACCAGTGAAAGTGCAGTAGCAAGCGTAATTACTAACGCATGAACCTTCTCAACCAAGTAGAGGTCCTTTTTCGAAAAGTCTAGGGCTCTTCTATGTGAAATACTACAACGATTTGTTTCGAGGACTTAAAAATTTTATCCATGGAAATCGGCTCTCAAAAAAATATTTTTAATTCTTTGTAGACTCCCCCACTCCACTTTCCTGATGTTCCTTTCTGTTGGAGCGTTTCGGCCAGTGTCAAACTGTTTTTGCTTGGAGAAAGCTAGAGATGTGATTTTGAAAATGTTTTCTCCATTTTCCTAGTTGAATTTTTTGGGAAACAACCGCTTCGCATCTACGACTGTTATAATACGACTTTCTGGATTCACTTGATAATTAGCTAGTAACCCACTTGTTAACCGGTTATTCTGTACCTCCGCATGGAAAGAGCACAGCCTACAACGCCTTTCAGACGATTAAATTAAGAATCGATTACTTCAGAAATTCATCCCTGGGTGCAAACTTTGTTTAGGGAGAGGGGATTCATGAAAATCAAATTTTTTTCCAATATAAAGTATCTGATAGCGTTATCAGTCATTGCCTTTCTAGAGACTCCATGGAAAGACTCCATATCCTTAGACTTCTGAAAACTGTACCTTTCACTCCTTTTTGTAATGCTGAGCGCCCCCTCCCCTCCCGAACTAGGATTGCTTCCATCAGTGTACTGTACAGCCAAAGCTGTAAATGATTCCTCTCCGCGGAGACGCCGAGATAGCCAGTTTGCACTTTGGCTGGCCGAGAGAGTGCCAGTGCGGCTGGCAGCGCCTTTCTTTTCGTCCTCTGCGCTCATCATACTGACTCGGACACACCGCGCGCCGGGTTGTCAATGCTCCGAAGACCGAAATATAATGTTTTGGCGTCAAGTTGCAGTTTGCTCGAAATGGAGATTTTTGTTCTACATGATTTTTGATCGATTCATTCTCCATCTATTTCAGGTCCATAAAATTAACATCAAAAAGAAACTTCATTGACGCGAAAACGAATGAAATATGAAGTGCATAAAAAAACAATCGCGCTATCTAAAGGAGAAAATTACTCCTTCTGAGCGACCGGGACGATGAAATTTTTGGAACACTGTGCGCAATTCCAAAAAAAAAACGCGGATGTTGTGAGAAGACCACGGGCATTTCGAATATCAACAAATATTGGAAAAAAATAGTGCTATTATTAAGGGCTCTGCAGAGTTGCAGCGACAGGTGGCACGCCGCCGAGCGAGAGGTTTGGGGTGAGAACAAAATCTGACGCAACGCTGCAGAGCCCTTTATTTGGCAGAATACTGATATCGCGGAGCCTCATTGTAGAATGATTTTTTTTTGTCAAAAGAGGCTACAAGATCTGCAAAAGTTCGCAAAACGTGAAACCAGATCAAAAGTTCAAGAAGGAATTTTCACGATTTTTGGAACCATTTTCTCGGAAACTTTCGTGAACTTTTGCAGATTTTGAAGCCTCGTTTGACAATAAAAATTCTAAGCTATTATTATTGTACTGTAACAATTGTTGCAATAAAGTATCGAAAGATTACATAACCTCCATTTTATTTCACGATCCGCTTCCCCTCTATAAATTTTTCCATCCTAAATTGCTGAATGTGAGCTGTCAGACGTCAAAATATTAGTGCGCGAGTTCAGGAAATTTTGAAAGGAAATCTTCAAAATCTTGACGTCGGTTTATTTGTCTGCCAAATCTGAATTTTCCACTTTTCATTTTCACGATAGTGTGGTACTTTTTTCCGATTCGATTCATTTTATTTGTTTCTTGGGGGAATAAAATGGAGGCCCTTTCCGACGCCATTTTTCTTCTACCCAAAATCGGTACAAACCCGTCAATCAAAATTACTACCTACACTATCTGTTAGAACGGACATTTCCCTTTCGAACAACTAAGATGCTGACCAAAGACGAAAAGTTCTAACACTTGATGCGCAACTTCCTATAAAAAAACGCTACGTTCTTATGTCAGGCAAAAAAAGCAAATGCTTCTCATAAACGAATAAAAACATAATCAAAACCAGCGTACCTGAAAAACATTTCGAGTAGGAATGAAACATTAGTTAAAAGGAATAGTTGAATAATTGGAAGATAGAAGAAGGAATAAAGACGGAGTTGTGCTTAGCGATGCAAACAATTTCGGCCGCTGCTGGCCACAAGCCAACAGCAGCGGGGCGCTGATTAGCAATGGGGCGCGACATCTCGGTGTCAGGCGGTTCGTTACGTGCCTTGACCTGAATCTGATTTTTCTACCTGGTTCTTATGATCCTTTCCCTAAGGTGCAGAAACTATTCACTTTTTTCACATATAAGAAACATTCGGAAACGCAAATTATTGACTTTTTTGGGAATTCATCCCATTCATTCGGGAATTAAGATCATTTGTACTATTCCAAAGGTGGAAAAAACTTCCCGAGCAATCGGCCAGTTTCAGATGAGAATACTCGATTTCTGTCGCAAATAATGCCTGATTTCTCTTGAGTATTACTCGAAAACTTTCAATAATAACTTTCAAAGTAGCGACCGAAATATTTCACGGATCGAATTGAAAACGAATGAAAGATAAAATAAATAAATAATAATAATAATAATAATAATAATAATAATAATAATAATAGTAATAATAATAATAATAATAATAATAATAATAATAATAATAATAATAATAATAATAATAATAATAATAATAATAATAATAATAATAATAATAATAATAATAATAATAATAATAATAATAATAATAATAATAATAATAATAATAATAATAATAATAATAATAATAATAATAATAATAATAATAATAATAATAATAATAATAATAATAATAATAATAATAATAATAATAATAATAATAATAATAATAATAATAATAATAATAATAATAATAATAATAATAATAATAATAATAATAATAATAATAATAATAATAATAATAATAATGATAATAATAATAATAATAATAATAATAATAATTGTAATAATAATAATAATAGTAATAATAAGAATAATAATAGTAATAATAATAATATTAATAATAATAACAATAATAATAATAATAATAATAATAATAATAATAATAGTAATAATGCGAAAATATTTGAAAAATATAAAATTACAAATAATATGATTAATATTAATTCTTATTTAGAAGTACCAACGAATGGTTAGTCGGACTAATATGTTATGCAGCGTGCGTGACAACTTAAGCAGAAGCGACATCATAAGTGAACGTGTTCTGAAACTTTCTGAGTTACAGACAACGGACTGAAAGCCGCGCCGCCCTGCCTCTCGTGGCCGCTGATTTTGCGATGCACGCGGTCCGACCGTCGTTTCTTATCGCGGTTTGATCGCGTCCAAGCGCGGTTCGACCGCCGGTAAAACATGAGCGCGGTCGGAACGCGCTTCAACCGCCGCAATGTCGCGGTCTGCTTTATTTCAAATAGTTGCCCGCGGTCAGGTTTTCTCTTTGTCCGAGTCAGTACCTGGGCTCCCTAATGTTCAAAGAGCACATTACGATGTCAGTGAGGAATCGCCGACTGAGTCTGAAGTTTTGGATTGTGTCCGGAAAATGAATAATGGAAAGGCTGGTGGGGATGACAACATCTTTGCTGAAATGCTGAAAGCTCTTCCTCCGTCTGGGATTCGTGAAATGACCAACACCATCCGTGCTATATGGATGAGCGAAAGGATACCCGATTCGTGGAGACATGCGATCATACTTCGTGTCATGTACAAGGTTTTAGAACGTATCATTCTCGAGCGACTTATAAAACATCGTGAAAGAACGACCAGAGATGAGCAAGCCGGTTTTCAACCTGGAAGGTCGACCATCGACCAAGTGTCCGTCGTGAGAAGAGTAATTGAATCGTGGCAGCGGTATTCGAAGCCATTACAGCTTGCTTTTTCGGACTTTGAAGCCGCGTTCGACTCTCCTCATCGTGATCGATTGCTCAATGCTCTGCGAGCAGATGGAGTCCCGAAGAAGTATGTTCGGTTAATCGAGGACATGAACAAAGGAACAACAGCAGCAGTTCGTACACCTGTCGGATTTACGTCAGCTTTCGAGGTGAAAACAGGAGTAAGGCAAGGAGCCGTTGCAGGACCTTTTCTTTTCAACTTCGCCGTTAATGACATCATGCGTAGAGTTGCAGAACAGTTTCCTGCGGATGTGATCATAACACCATCAGGACGCTCCCTTGTCTACCTGGAGTACGCCGACGACATCGTGTTATTCGCTGAAAACAAAGCAAAACTGCAAAGGATTGTGAACTTCGTTTCGAAGTATGCCGCAGCCTATGGACTTCGTCTTCGTCCCGACAAATGCAAGCAGATGTGGGTCTCTCAGAGGCCTTCAACGGGAGTTTGTGTGGACGGACAACGTATCGAACTGGTGAACGATTTCTGTTATTTGGGCTGTTTGCTGAAGAACGATGGTAGTTATGCAGCGGATATTCGACAACGATGTGCGAAAGCTACGTCTGCATTTAATTCTCTAACCAAGTGTTTGTGGTCTACCACCATCGCGAAGGAAGTCAAGTTGCGCGTCTACCTATCTGCTATTCGCCCTATCATGATATACGGATCGGAGACGTGGGCAGCACCGAAGACGCAGATGGAAAGGTTGGATTGCACGGAGAGGAAGCTTTTTAGGCGTTTGCTTGGATATTTCTGGCCGCGTGTATGCCATAACGAAGACCTTTACAAGGAAATCGACGCAGTACATCAACGCTTGACACGAGGCAGGCGCCAGCATCTCCTAACGCCATCTCAAGCAGCAATGGAAAGTCGACTTCGACTGCTCGGGCATATACTAAGAAGAGCGCCGGATCGTCTCGTACAGCACGCTTTAAGAATGCTTGCAAATCCTGTCTGGAAACGGCCACCTGGGTGTAGGCGAAAATTCTGGACGGATGTGGTTAAAGGCAGTGGTCGCGCTCAAATATGCTTGTTGTCTTTTTCTCTCTAAACCCTTTTCTGCGTCTCGAGTAATAGGACCTCTAGGAAAAAATCGCGAAAAAACCACTGTTTTGGGCCAAATTTGAAACCTGAACTTTCTTGTCTTTTGATGGTGGACGAGCCCACTCCACATCATCGGCATCGGTGACCTCTTATATCAAGAACATCAGCTGGCTCGAAATTGAATTTCAATCAATGAAGCTTTGGATTTATGTACACATCTAGTCAGAAACATTGACTGAAGTGATGCTTTCATTGTTAAACTGTTTTTATTCGTTAAATTTGCATTTATTTCGTCCTCTGAACGTCAATGATTTTTGACTGCTCGGCATGAGACGCCGATCTTTTTCGTCATCGCTGTGCACGTGTGCACGAAACAGCTTCTTTGGGCCCTAGAAACTCTAATTCTAGCCAGTTTTTCACCGCTCTACCTTCATAGTTTTTCAGCTGTTTTTGATCTAAGCTGATTTTTGTAGTTTTTTCTATAACGTTTTTCATCGTGACCACAGCCTTTAAAGAGGATTTGAAGTCACTCTGCATCGAAAGACAGTTCAGGCACGATGTTTCGTTTCGCAGGAAATGGAATAGTGACAGCTGGATGGAATGTGTTCAAATTGTGGCTGAAGACTGTGAAAAATGGACACGGCTGACTACTAGGACGGCACACCTCGGTGAAGATGCGGAATGACCGCGTCAGGCGAAAGCCAACCGATTAAGTCAAGTCACTGTTCATAAATTAATTCAACAAGGTGAAAAACCTCTATTTGTTCATTTCTATAACAGCTGAGCAATTTTACAAGAATTTATTTCAAACTTCAGATTTTTTCGCCTTTCAGAAAGTATAGGGACACAACACAAAAACAAAAATTATTGAACAAAGAATGAATTAAACATACAATCTAAAATGAAATAGCTGCACCACCATTAGCAATGATCTCAAAAATTCTCCTTGGCATAGAATTGATTGAATTGGCGATGACGTTTTCATCCAGATTGGCCCACGCTTCGGGGATAGCGACCTTCAGCTGATCTACCGTTCTGTACTGCTTATTGTTGGCATAAACCTGGCGCACAAGTATGCCCCAGATATTCTCTATCGGGTTACAATCTGGACTACACGTGGGCCATTCCAACAAACGGATTCGTTGACGTAGAAACCAGGTTTTAGTAGACCTGGACACATGTATCGCCGCGTTGTCTTGCTGGAAAGTGAAACGCTGACGTCGTGTTGCGGACAAAAATGGCAGTAGATCTGTGCGAAGAGTTTCTTAATATTCCTCCGAGTTCATGCGACAAGAAGTTAAGGCCAATTCTCAAACACCTTCGCTACTGAATGCTCCCCAACACATCAGCGAGCCACCGCCGAAATTCCGTCTGCTGAAAATCAATGGTTCCTTTGCGCAGATCTCGCCAGTAGGATCGAGCATCATCCGGTCCGTCAAAATTAAATTTCTTCTCGTCGGAAAAGATGGCCTAAAAATTTTTTGCGTCATTTCTCGATTTTTACCGGATTTTATGAGACTGCCTTACCTTTGCCCAATCAGTTTCCATGTTCCTCTTTGCAAATTCAAGTCGAGCCTCTCTATGGTTTCCAGATAACGACGGGGCCTTCTTCACCACTTGTCGGACAATGTTTTTATCGCCATTTATGGTGTTCCAGACTGTCGTTTTCGAAACACTGAGCGATAATTCAGACTTAATCTGTTTCAGCGACAGTGTGCTGTTGGAGCAGAGCCGAATAATTCTCCGCAAATCTTGATTGCTGATCTTCTTCGGCAGTCCAGTACGTTTTGCAGTACCGTAGGAATCTGGATCTCGCAGGAACTGGTTGATAGAGTTGACAGATCTTCCGAGCTGGGTAGCGACTCGACGTTGGCTCAACCCGGCAGCGCTGAGCGAACGAATTTGAGCTTGTTCAGCAGCAGTTAGAGCAGTACCACGAGCCATTTTAGCAATAAAGATATCACATGTACTCATCTTGAGTTTATGTAGCGAACTTGCAACGGGAAATTTTGTTTGGATTAAAAAATCTGAATTTTCGAAGGGTGTCCCTATACTTTCTGAACGGCGAAAAATTCTAAAAGTTGAGATAAAATCTTCAAAATTTCACAATTGTTATATAAATAGTCGAACATAGGTTTTCCGTGATGCTGAATTCATTGATGAACAGTATTGATCACCAAACACAAAGTTTTATTGGAAACCTCTATTTTCGGGGGTGTCCCTATACTTTCTGAACGCACTGTATATGCCCATTGCTAGAGCAAACATAATTATGATATTTATCACTATTTGTTTCACAAACACACGACAAACTCAAAATATCTTTGATTTCAGTGGTAGTCAGAGTTTTCAGAAATTTATTATAATTGTAAATTCTAGCAGAAATAGGATTGCTGTAGGTAAATATTGGTCTAAAAAATTTTCCATTTTCATCTACGACCCCAATTATGTTTTTGATGGTAAGAGAATTTAATATTTTATTGAAATTCACTTTGTCAAATATTTTGTTAGCAAAAGGAATTTTGATAAGATGACCTTCCAAGTTACGTATTTTTGGTTTGCACATATCGTTGTTATAATGCAAGCTGGTTAGCAAACAGAAGACAAGGAATCTATATTTATGTTGAGTATTTCTCAGAAATTCTGCTGAAAGTGATAACTTTAGAAGGCTTCGAATATTTTTCTTATCCATGGACTTGAGTAATCTATAAATTTCCAAAGGTTTATCGAAATCGTTATCATGATTAGTAAGATAATTGAGAATTTCCTTATATTTTTCTCTATTTCTGGACTTTTTGTTTTTATTTTTACCTCTGTTTTCCTTTCTTTGGCGATTCTGAGTGAAAAGAAGGGATGGCTATTTCTGTATGAAAGCGGGTTTGTGACATCAGTGACATTACCATAGCCCTTAATATTATCATTAAGACCAAACGGGTGAGCAGCCATCAAAAGTTTGATCCAGAATAATTCCTTTTCGAGCAGAACGCTTTGATCTTCATTTGAGGCTAGAGCATCTAGAATATAGACAGGAAATCCTGAGCGAAATTGTCGAAAATGATGGTACAAGAGCGTAGGTTTCTTGAAATTTTTGATGTTATTCAGATGCTCTCTAATTCTAAATTTGAGACTTCGCTGTGTAATTCCAACATATTGTTTTTCACAACAATTGCATTGCAAACAATAAACTACTCCTTTTGTATTACAATTACTAGTGAGAGTATGATAAGTATTTATTAGGAATTTTGTAGTGTGAGAGCAGATTTGATATTCAAACCCGATGAGACTGCAAATGCTACAGATATTTTTTTCTTTTTTACCTATGGTGTGACTTCCCAAATCATTAACTGTATAATGCCCGTTACCTACCTTATACTTAGTGAAGCTGGAGACCTGAAAGTAATTGCTCTGACTGACTTGCATGGAGTTTTTTGACTGTTAAATCCACATCACGTAGGAAGCCAAGCCTAAAGCCTAGTTTTGATCGCAAGTGGTCGCTGCGGCCATGCGAGGGACAACTGTTCCTTTTTCATCGCGCGTAATAGAAAGCCGCTCCAATTGTGATCGCTTCGTGGCAAACGTCCTACATCGCTGGGTCGCGGCGACGAAATCCTATGTTTTACTGCATCGCTGCTTGAAGAGCGATTCTCCATGGTCGCTGATCATCGCTCCATCGCTGCCATTATGGCAGCGATGGAGCGATTGCCAGCTAATGACACGTTTCGTCTAGTGAACGTTGACCCTTTCACATGACAATATCAGTGTTTACGAGTCGAAACGTGCTATTGATGACAACCAGCCATTAATTTCACAGATTGATTGAATTTCTTCGATCATCCGTGAGGCTACGCACTATGAACAGAATCGCTGCCGCTGCTAAATCGCTGCAGCAGCGGGTGTGAAATCGCTGCGATGAAAAACAGCAGCGATGTAGTCAAAACTAGGCTTAAATGAAGGGGGGAGTCCACCTTAAGGTTGGTGTTCCGAAAGGCTTAGATGGGGCTGCCACCAAGGGAATGACGGGTCCTTTTTTTCAAACGAACCAGAGTTACCGGAAGCGTGCAGAGCAGACCCTAACCACGCTACTCTACACCTCTCATCAGCAACAACGCCTATTTTTAGTTGGAGGTATGGCCCTCCTTCAATGTTGCCGGGTTTCATCTCAACCCATAACATGCAAGACAAAGAAAAAGCAAAAGAATAAAAATAAAAAAGGGCAAATTTTAGTTGAGGGAGGGAAGTTCAAACGCATAGGTAAATCATACAGTATCTCACCACTGAAACCAAAGATAAAGTACTATTTTTGGGCTTTTATTCATTTTGAAGTTTATCTCGCTCAGATGAGCTCGGGAGGAGCAAGCAGCGGGGCGATAATAGCGAAATGTAAGTGATAAGGGGATTTTACCAGGATTAGTAGGGTGAGCTCTACTTCGACCGACTCATGTGAGGGAGAAAAGCCACACGTTTTGATGAAGCTTATCTCGCCCAAACAAGTTCGGGAGGAGCAAGCAGCGGGGTGATCGCTCATGGCAAAATAGACAGGATAAGGAGACTTTAGTATGTTAAGTGAAACGAGCTCTACTCTGACCAGACAAAATGAGATAGAAAAACTTCGCATAACATTGAAATCATCTTGAATTATCCTAAGATACTCTAATAGAAAACTATATCTCATGAATGTCAGATGAACTAGGCGTAGTTGAGGAGAAAAAAGAAGATTCAGATCTAGTCAAGCTACTTAAGCCTCTTTCACACTTGCCCGACCGACGTCGGACGACTCGTTATCGAATGTGTAATATCTATCTACCCTATCCTATCCATCTTATCTATCTTGACTTATCAAACTTGATAGCGAGTCGACCGACGTCGGCCGGCAAAGTATGAAAGAGGCTTAAGAATGTAGACCTGTGATAATCCTCTATGTTTAATAAAAACATGCAAGATTAAAGGCATCGTTCGCGCAGAAAATCAATTTTCATTTTTCAGGCTCAATTTCATGATTGAGCCCGTTTGACCACACTGGTAAACTTTGGCGCGTCAAAAACGTTGGGCAATGAGGTTAGAAGGCGTCAAAGATGAAGATCCGCCACCAATTCTCACCAGTCATCTAGCACTTTTTCCTAGAATGTTGGTGCGACCGTAAGACAACATGAAAAATAGTTAGTGCACGAACTCCACATGCAGAAAAACTCCGAAAACGACAGTGACGAGGCCTGTAAAAGCAGAAAAACTTGAAAAAGGATTTTGGCGCGAAATTCAAATTCGTATTTACAATGTGTTCCGATTGACTTTTCTTTACAAATAAACGCTTTTCATGGGCCCCTTCGACATTTTCGTTCACTAGAGAGGCCAAGCTACACAAAAACATGAAAAAATAATATACGGTTTTCTGCGCGTACGATGCCTTTAAGGAAAGACCATCGGTCCGGAAATTCACCACCGGTGACTGAGGCAATATTTCCGCGACGAGTAAATTTTGAAAGAAAAAAATGTCATACAAGTACAAAGTAATATGAAGATGAAAACTAAAGGAGTGAATAGATGAACAAGAATGCAAAATGCATACCGGAGTTTCACCAGCCAGTGACAGGTAAATTTTCCTCAAAAAGATATCTCATAATGAAACCAAATCTTTACCCGATAAACGGTGCTGTGCTGCAAACACACACGGGTTTCCCTCTGTGTTATGCATGCAAAACAGTTCAACCAAGAAAGAGATGAAAAGATAGATGCAGAGGAAATAGAAGTTGATAAAATTCGTTTCGCCTCTACCCGCGACCTAGTGTGTGAAGGGAATTGGTAGACAGATGTTGGGAGGTGTTAATTTCCGGAGATGAGCTTATAAAGTCGATTCCGAGCCGAGTTCTGGCTGGTCAGAGGTGCGGTGGTCCGAAAGCTTCACCGGACCACCGTGGCCAAAAACGGAGAGCGAAGATTTCTCCGGTTTCTGAAGTGCTTTTAAGCTTCCCATTTGGCTGAAATTTTTCAATATCGGCAGCGCATGGAACGCTATTCATCCCCTTTGGAATGGTGAGGCCCCAAAAATTGAAAAATCCTCCAAAATGAAACGAGTCTGGAAATGGCCCAATGTCAGTTTCAAAAAAAAGTGTCTGAAAGAAGGGTACCAATCGACCGGAAAAGTTCCAAAAATCATTTCTAGATAGGTGAGAAAAAACTTTTTTTCAAAGACTGAACTTGATAAGTAGTAGCACGGTAAATCAGTAATGTAATGTAGGCCTGACGTAATGGTGAAGTCTACAAAGCCCAACAAATGGGAAACTTCGTGCGACTTCTGACTTGAGCTGCTTCGAACAGTTTTTGCACCGAATGAGGGAGCTGGGTTGTAAAATTTGAGTTGTTTTTTTCCTGCCGATCGTATCAGTCGATAGATCGCTAATCAGCACTCAATGCAGTTATTGGCAGTAAACATGAAATGAAGACTTCAGCTACCCCCCCCCCTATGGAGAAAAAATCGATCCAAAAGCCGAAAAAGGGTCGTCTATATGCGAGACCTAGCGTGTGAATGGAATCGGTAGACAGACGTTTGGATATGTTAAGTTCCGGAGATGAGCTCATAAAATCGATTCCGAGCCGAGTTCTGGCTGGTCAAAGGTGCGGCGATCTCACGGTGGTCCGAAAGCTTCACCGGACCGTACTTGGCGTGTACTCGCTCAAGGACAATAATATTTTACTTGTATTCACTGTATTCCACTCTGACATACAACTTCCCTGCTGCTGCTGCTTCCTTTACCCTGTTCCTGAGGTATTTTGAATACCTGTGGATTATCGGTTTGCTTTCGATGAAAGTATTCGCATTCTTACACTAATAGCGATGCTTTTTATCATTTGTTAACCTGCAGTTCACGATGCCTTGCATTATCTATAACGTCGCACAGATTCATTACTGTAATCATCATTGTTTGTAATAGTTATCGATGTTAAGTATACAACGCATCTTTCAGGGATTATGATCATTCCTATTAAATATCTGGTATATATACTCTGTTTATCTTGAATTGCACAAATCACGGTCCGCCAATAGTCCTCTAATTGGCCCGCTAGTACCGTAGTGTACGTCCACGACGCATTCTCGGCAGACCCGGGTGTGCACCCGGTGTGCAGAGCGATCGATTCGCCAATGCCGTCACTCGGCCACAGGGTGCTTACCCGGGTCTGCCGAGAACGCGTCGCGGACGTACACTACGGTACTAGCGGGCCAATTAGAGGACTATTGGCGGACCGTGTTTTGTGCAATTCAAGATAAACAGAGTATACCGTCGATCACTGCTCGAGAGATCGCCGCGTCGAACACATGTGGCACGCACGCAAGCGAGGAGATAGTGATAGGATCATTACCTCCTCGCTTGCGTGCGTACCACATGTGTTCGACGCGGCGCTCTCTCAACCAGTGATCGATCATATATGATCTAGTTCCGCAATCGCGTTCAGTCCGCAAGTCTCATTATCACAATCGTAGAAGCGAAGCGGTTGTTTTGAGAATGATTCCTTCATTTTCATAGTTGAATTTTCCAAAAACAACCGCTTCGCTTCTACGATTGTGATAATGAGGATGATAATTGTTTATTATTTGAATAAAAAGGGGGCTCGGTCAATGGGGCTCCCTGGAGTCCTTGGAGCAGGAACCAGTCGAGGGGCGAGGTGTGGAGGTCGTAGGTGCAGGTGTAGGCGCAGTTGTATTGGTGTCCATCCAGTGGCCCAAAACAGCTACTCAGTGGAGTCATTTGTCATCACCACGAGACCTTTCAACAAGGCGCGAAACTGCAGTATTTGAAAGAGTCGGGATATGTCGCGACAATTGTCTATATTATTATTTTTTTGAAAATATTTCCTAAGCAGTTAATGGACATATTCTATAAATTATTATTTACCTATACTGATTATCTATTATTAATATTATTAATACTATTAAATATCTGCCATAATCAGCTCCATATATACATGCGAATTCTAAACGGAAATTCTATGTACACTTTACATTGTTTCTCATCAAAAACATGGGTCCCTACATGGTCCTGCCTGTTACGAATCGGGACATTCTCTTACAGAAGGTCTTAGCTTCCTCGTGATGAACGCCGTGGATGAAGTACCTCGCCGCGAACCCAGTGGTGCGATATTCTCACTTCTGACCCACCGGCGATACCATCTTTACATTTCATTGGTGATAACCGTGCAACAGCCTCACTGCTACTCGGTTGCTCTTGATGGGAGTAGCTGCTTACTTTATGTGACTGTGGTATGTCGAGGT
The DNA here is from genome assembly GCA_029168955.1 of Aplectana chamaeleonis. Classification (NCBI taxonomy): domain Eukaryota; kingdom Metazoa; phylum Nematoda; class Chromadorea; order Rhabditida; family Cosmocercidae; genus Aplectana; species Aplectana chamaeleonis. Next base: position 1,349,315 of record JAPDOI010000124.1, on the reverse strand, counting down.
GTGAGCGGTTAAAGGGTTACTTTATGCGAAATACGGTCCTTACTGGCGGTTGGAGCCACCACTGGTATCAATAATTTCACGCTACCTCACCAATTTGATTCAACGATTTTGGCAGTGTTTGTGTGCCGGGTGTGGCTCAGCTGATACGCTTCAGTTCTTTCGTTTCTTTCATGTTGTCACCTCTGCACAAGAGGGTCACATCTACTTAGGTGGATGTAGTTATATAAATATATATATATATATAAATAAATAAATAATTGTTCATGCTGGTTTACTTCCTTTTTATTCATTACTATTTTTCAACATAATTTTTTATTATCGATTTACATTTTTCTAAGTTTATTTTTTACCTTGCGCACTTTCTGCTTGTTTACATTTTGAAGCACTTTAACGTTATAGTCACATATCATATCAATCTTTCAATCACCATTGTGGAATTTTGATTTTCTACCAATTGTAATCCGCGCGAAGCGCCCACCTGATTTGGTAATGGCTTGCTTCTGCGCACACCCCTCACTCTAGAATCTCGGTTACGAACGGAGCTTGAAACTCGGCACTTCCACAAAATGTAGAGCAGTGAAGGTTCTCCACATTGCCCATGTTTCGAAAAAATCCACATCGCGGGTCGCGAAATATTGAAAAATTGTGAATTTTGAAGTGTGTGTCTGTCTGTCTGTGAGTCTGTGTGCAGCTACTGAATGATAAAAGTTCGGTTGATCAATTAATTATCTAACTGTTTTGCTTCGCTTTGAGAGGTTCATGATTTGGCGTAATAATATTTGTGAGAAACTCGTTAAAAGAAGTGAAATACTTGGTGCATTCGATTTGTCGTGGGATTTTACACAGAAGAAACACTAAAAGCTCGATGAAATGACGTACCATCGATTTGGATGTGCGCTTTCTTACCAAAAATCGGAAATTGAGTGTGATTTAAACAGGCCAAATCACGCGCTCTCTGAAAACAATTGATTGCTCATAGTCAAAGTTTCCAAGTCAAAGCTCCCTGAAAAATTTATGTTGTGGCTCTCACCCTAATTTTGATTTTTTGACGAATATATGTATGCGTGCGCTCAATAAAACGCGCGTGATTTCGCCTTTCAAAACCACACTCAATTGTATTTCACTTCTTTCACCAAGTATTTCACTTCTTTCAACGAGTTTCTCACAATTCTTGTTGTGCCAAATCATAAACCTCTCGTAGCGAAGCAAAACAGTTAAATAATCATTTTCATCATCAATTTACAAATCTTTATTTTCCTTTAATACCTTCCCGTTAAAGTGCTTCCTCATATCTTGCGCCACTTTGTAATTACAGCAGCTGATTATAAATCAATCTTCCAACTTCTTTTATGAAATCACCAGTGGGTTAACACTTAATCCGCTCTTTGCGCAATCAATAATGGACCACTTGGATGAGCGCCAGGACTCTTCTGTACGAGCTCGCTGGCGTCGTTAACGGTGGAGGTGTGAGCGAAGGTGCGAACCACGCTAATGACGGACTCCCTAATTATATTCGTACAAATGTATACGAATCCTCACTGGACCACCGCGGCCGAAAACGGAGGACGAAGATTTTTCCGGTTTCTGAAGTGCTTTTCAGCTTCCCATCTGGCTGAAATTTTTCAATATCGGCAGCGCATGGAACGCTATTCATTCCCTCTGGAATGGTGAGGCCCCAAAAATTGAAAAAAACCTCCAAAATGAAACGAGTCAGTAACGTCTACCAATTTTTCACCCTTCGCAGACGGTCGTTTTTTTAGCCAAAAAAATTCCCTCTCAGAGGGGATGGTTGTTCAGGACGACCCGGATCACCACTGTGCCTGACCCTGCTCAGACAGATCATATTCTGATTTAAATCTTTTCAAAAATCGCGATGCAAAAAACGTCTGAACCTAATTAAAACAATTTCGTCGATTTTTAGTGATCGAGTTGTATCGAAATCAACATCGCGGAGTCACAGCGCTGTCAGCTGGCACGCCACCCCCGGTCTTTCCTACACTCGGTACTACTGGACTGCTAGGTAGTCGGGCAAGCCCGTTACTGGGATGCGTTCCGTCGACTCCAACCGGCTACCGAAATGTTCTAGGACGAACGCTGGTGAGTTCAGATATATTTATATACTGTCGTCATTTAGGGTGATCGCTCAGCTGCAGACAGCGCGTGCGATGAAGTCGAGGATTACATTGCCTATTTTCCAGAAGAAAAGGCGATTCGGCTCAGCATCCTTTCTACCTTCTCTGGGAATTTAGTCGACGCGTGACGCGACTGCTTGCGTCGTCCGCGGCTAGCGATCACCCTCGTATATTGAGTTTTCACTGGAAATTGAAACGTCTGTAGTCCATTGCAAGAGCAATGGAAAAACGTCTTTTCAACGGCCATCGATTGGAAAAATTAACTGAAAAACTGACTTTCAAATGATGAAAATGTTATTTCCATTCTGACATGATCTTCTCAACAAATCTTTTTCGTTTGACTACCGATCGGTGACCGTTGAGGCGTGTGGCGAGCATGAGACACCCAAGCGTAGGGCCGTGTAGAAGGATTTCGCGCAGATTTTTAGCCGTTTTTCGACTTTTTGTTGAAATGGGCGCTGAACTTCCGATTTCCGATCGAACCATAGGGTCCATTACAATAATTATGTCGAAAACCGACTTGGAGCGGGCACCAAAGGTGTTATACGGCCCTAAACTCAGGGGAAGTGGCACTCCCGCCACTCCCACACTCTGCGACGACTACCGATTGAGGCAAACAACTGAAAAATCGTCTTCAAGAAAACAATGTATGCCCAAATGAAGTGCTTTGTTAATCCGGGGATTATGGAATGGCTTATACATATTATTCTGATAATGGGATGTCTACATAAAGTCGATTTGTCAACTGTTTGCTGCGACCGGCAGCCGTTGGAGGGAGCGTGCGTGGCGGGCGTGCCACGTTTCAAGTTCGAGGTCGTGCAGGGCTCCTTCGGGCTAGTTTTTAGCCGTTTTCTCGACACTGGCAATGGGCCCCAAATTTTTCGATTTGCAATGAAAGGTTGAAGTCTGTTTTCATCGTGGATACTGCCTTTATTTCCAAATTGAAAGAAATCAATATCCATTCCATGTAACCCGTGAAACTTGCTTACTGGATCATCTCAAGGTTTCAGCAGTCAAGTACGGCTCTGGTAACCCCATCGATGCGCACTACACCTCCAACAAGGCTTATGGGTTCCGGTGGAAGAGAGAAGTGAGTCGTGCTCTTAACAAACCCAATGAACTGAAACGACGCGATTTATCTACCATCTTTCAGCTTAGCCCCTGCTACACTTTCCATTCTTCCACCGGCTGTACAGACAACCGTGACAAAATGAAGTCTGCAATTGAATTACTAATTTGTTTGTTCGTATCGGACTCTGTGTTTGGTAGATAATGGGGTAACACTAGTTACAGTTTCACGTATTATTGCCTCTTTTTCTAACTGTCATGCTCAATTTTTCCGTCCTGTTAACTAGTTCTCTGTTCTTTTTTATCAACAATTATTAAATAGTCTAGATCTCATTTCAACTTATGTGCTGTAAAACGACTTGATCAACTCGTTTAATATATCACTGATAAACATATCAACATAGAAAATCACAGTTCCTCCCAGAGTACCTACGCATTCATACTGGATAGTCTCTAAATATCTCCTCAATTTCTTTTGCTAGGGTGAGCAGTGAAGTGTCCTGAAGGTTGCAGAGCATCGCGACACAGACTCCTGTTGGAGGGTTGTTACTGGACGACATTTCGGTACTCGGACGAAGCAGCAGAACTGATGAAGCACCGACGGCTGTACCTGTGTGGTACCATAAGCGGCCAAGGGAACTGAAAGAGAGGGATCAACCAATGTGGAAGGTATAAGTTTGCAGGTGCTCCATTCAATTGAAGATTATCGTGAGAAGACTTTACCTGGATTTGTCAATTCCGCCGTAATTTTCGCCTTTTATACGCATCCAGCCGAGTCCAGCCAATGTTCTTTCCCTAGCAGCGATTTCACCTTTCCAAAACTGTTGTATAACCTCCTTCTTGATAAAAGCGTTCTTCGAAGTTTCGTCGGCTTGATAACTGTAACATTGAAGTGTTCCCACGTCCTAGAGCAGTACAGCTATGCATCTCTGCTCTCTACATCTGGAGGTTCTTTCTGGAGAGCCGTTATTTCTGCATCTGGTTAGGTCTGGGAAAAATGACGCTCTAGAGCAAGGGAAAACATCTAGCAACTTATGCTAGACCAGCGAGCGGATGGCGGAATTATTCAGCTTTGGTTTCTCCCCGTTCTACTGCTAATGTCGCTTTGATATTCATTGTGGACAGTGTTCAAGGGGTCGTGTACGTACTTCTTCCCGAAAAAAATCAGTACTCAAACTTGACAGATAAACGAGCTTTTAAGAATCATCTATCAATACATGTCCTTGTCGTATAATTTTATGGATTTTCTGGAATTATCGACTTCACTATTTTTTTTTTGCAAAAATCAATAAAGTTCTGTAGAAGTGGATCCAATCGGAAGAACACCTCCAATAACCACTAATAACTCAATACGGCCTCTAATTTCTTACCGTAAAGGGAAATAGCCATCTCACTGCTAGCGTTGAACGATGGATTCAGAGTTTTGCGCCTCGTTCCCACGAAGACCTGTGATTGGTCAAATTCTCCTGATGACCAATCACTTGCGAGCTTTGCGAGAATGGGAAAGCTTGGGGAGAGGTATGCACTCAGACAATGGGGCGGACTTATCGCGCACAGAAATTGGCGACTAGTACCTAACTCGCTCAGGGACCATTTCTACCGCGAGCGAAAAATCCTATTAGAACGGACTGCGGACAAGCTGCGGGTGCTCGATATCTTGGCGCGGTGCGTCGGACAAAAGCGCGGACTTATCGCGCGCAGCTACTACATAGTAGGTACAGGCTGTAGAACCGCGAATTTCTCATGGTTTCTGTTGCGGAGCGGAGGTTAGGGACAGCGAGAGAGGGCATGACAGACGAGCAGCATCACCGCGCCGCTCGCGAGATGAGTTGTGAGAATTACGATTTTTCACACGGGATGGAACATATCGTTTCTATCGCACAGCATGGTGGTCGAGTTGTCCTAGGCTTGTCACTTGCGTCTTTTGCAGCCGATGTATGCGAGCTGACTCAAGTAGAGAGACAAGTTGAGAATGAAGGGAAAGAACGGGGCTATTGATCGGAAACCGTCGCTCATCTCAAGATCTCTAGTTTTCATTTGTTCACATTGGAGAGCGGGCATTGCGCTTTAGGGGTTTACCTTGCTCTTAAAGACATCGTACGCGCTGAAAACCACTAACAGTTTCTTTGGTTCAAATGATTTTCTGGGCCCACCCAAGAACGTAGGGAGAGTTTGTTCGGGTAAAAACGTCTTGTTGTGAAGATAGGTGAGGTCGAATGTCTCAAATTCCGTCAAAAGAGGCCGGCCCTCCGTCAGTCATCTGACACAATTTGCTGTCAGCCATCATATAAGTAGTAACTGATCAACAATTGATACAGTACAACTGAGGGGAAGTTGATGGAATATGACTTACTTGACTTAATCGATTGGCTTTCGCCTGACGCGGTCATTCCGCATCTTCACCGAGGTGTGCCGTCCTAGTAGTCAGCCGTGTCCATTTTTCACGGTCTTCAGCCACAATTTGAACACATTCCATCCAGCTGTCACTATTCCATTTCCTGCGAAACGAAACATCGCGCCTGAACTGTCTTTCGATGCCGAGTGACTTCAAATCCTCTTTAACCACACCCGTCCAGAACTTTCGCCTACGCCCAGGTGGCCGTTTCCAGACAGGATTTGGAAGCATTCTTAGAGCGTGTTGTACGAGACGATCCGGCGTTCCTCGTAGTATATGCCCGAGCAGTCGAAGTCGACTTTCCATTGCTGCTTGAGATGGCGTTAGGAGATGCTGGCACCTCCCTCGTGTCAAGCGTTGATGTACTGCGTCGATTTCCTTGTAAAGGTCTTCGTTATGGCATACACGCGGCCAGAAATATCCAAGCAAACGCCTAAAAAGCTTCCTATCCGTGCAATCCAACCTTTCCATCTGCGTCTTCGGTGCTGCCCACGTCTCCGATCCGTACAACATGATAGGGCGAATAGCGGATAGGTAGACGCGCCACTTGACTTCCTTCGCGATGGTGGTAGACCACAAACACTTGGTTAGAGAATTAAATGCAGACGTAGCTTTTGCACATCGCTGTCGAATATCCGCTGCATGACTACCATCGTTCTTCAGCAAACAGCCCAAATAACAGAAATCGCCCACCAGTTCGTCCACACAAACTCCCGTTGAAGGCCTCTAAGAGACCCACATCTGCTTGCATTTGTCGGGACGAAGACGAAGTCCATAGGCTGCAGCATACTTCGAAACGAGGTCCACAATCCTTTGCAGTTTTGCGTTGTTTTCAGCGAATCACACAATGACGTCGGCGTACTCCACGTCGACAAGGGAGCGTCGTGATGGTGTTAGGATCACATCCACAGGAAACTGTTCTGCAACTCTACGCATGATGTCATCAACGGCGAAGTTGAAAAGAAAAGGTCCTGCAACGGCTCCTTGGCTTACTCCTGTTTTCACCTCGAAAGCTGACGTAAATCCGACAGGTGTACGAACTGCTGCTGTTGTTCCTTTGTTCATGTCCTCGATTGACCGAACATAGTTCCTTTGTTCATGTCCTCGATTAGCCGGACATACTTTTCCGGGACTCCATCTGCTCGCAGAGCATTGAGCAATCGATCACGATGAGGAGAGTCAAACGCGCCTTCAAAGTCCAGAATGGCAAGCTGTAATGGCTTCGAGTACCGCTGCCACGATTCGATTACTCTTCTCACGACGAACACTTGGTCGATGGTCGATCTTCCAGGTCGAAAACCGGCTTGCTCATCTCTGGTCGTTCTTTCACGATGTTTGATAAGTCGCTCGAGAATGATACGTTCTAGAACCTTGTACATGACACGAAGTAGAGAGATTCCTCTGTAGTTCTCAGGATCCATGGCGGATAGCTTCTTGCGAAGAGGTACGATGATCGCATGTCTCCACGAATCGGTCTTTATCCTTTCGCTCATCCATATAGCACGGATGGTGTTGGTCATTTCACGAATCCCAGACGGAGGAAGAGCTTTCAGCATTACAGCAGTGATGTTGTCATCTCCACCAGCCTTTCCATTCTTCATTTTCCGGATACAATCCAAAACTTCGGACTCAGTCGGCGGTTCCTCACTGACATCGTAATGTGCTCTCTGGACATGCGGGAGCTCAGGTACTGATGGCGCTGGACGATTCAGTAGTGAACTGAAGTAATCCTTCCATATTGGCAGCGTCGCATCACCAACTGCAACTCCATTGGTAGTGTTCAAGACAGGAGAACATCTCTTCATCTTCCCGCTATACTGTCGCAGCAACGTGTAGGCTTTCCTCGGATTCTTCTCCTCCCAAGCCTTCTCGAACTCCTTAGCTCTACACGTCCACTCTCGTTCGCGGTCACTTTGAAGCTGCCGACGCAACTTCCTCCTCAGACGCCTCTCCTCCACGAAGTTTCCTGCAGTTCGGAGAGCACATACTCTGTTGTAGGTAGATGTTGTTTCTTCTAAGACGTAGGCGAACTTCTTCTTAGGCTGTACAACCGGGAGTGCCTGTTTCGAAGCGTCCTGGATGCACTTGACAAAAGAATCCGCGTCGCAAAATTTCTTCTTAGTCCGTACTCCGATGTGAATAGAAATGCGTTGTCGAAAATTCCTTCTGCACCCTTCATCTCTGAGACTTGTCATGCCAATCCTCTGGAGAGGCTGAGCCCTCGCTTCCTCTTATGAATCCTCGCAGTGAAGTTCAACAGAACAGGACGGTGATCCGAATCGAATGCGACGTCCCACCCAGCTCTAGATCTTCGAATGTCCGATACTGGAATATTCCTCGTCAGGACATAGTCAACTGTAGTTTCAAAGTTGTCATCTTCCGCTTCCGCTGCTCTTCTAGAGATAGCTGGGTTGATCCCTGCCACGTAAGCTGATGGCGGCGATGATTCCTCTTGAATGTCGATGCAATAATCAGACCACTGCGTTCACAAAAATCGACAAGGCGGTAGCCATTGTCCGATGTTTGCTCCACTGGGTAGAACCATTTACCGAGTACTTCGGATGATTCCTGATCATGTCCCATCTTCGCATTTGCGTCAATCCCCCGACAACAGCATGTTGACAAGGTATCCTGGCCAGCAACGTATTGAGTTCCTCATAAAACGCATCCTTCGAATTGTCTTCGGCGGTTTCAGGGGGCGCATGAGCACTCACTATCCACAGATTGAATCCTCTGTGATCCCGCAGACGTACGAATGCTTTCCGGCACGACGTTGAGCCAAACTCCTTGACCATACCATTGAAATCCTTCCTTACAGCTATTGCACAGCCTCCCACTCTCCTATCGTCAGCGTTACCGCAGTAGATTGTACTCTCAGACGCTGATGACGGGTCTTTACTTGAGGCGGGATTCCTGCAAAGCAGCAAACGGTGCATGGAAATTGCTCAGAAGTCTAGATAGCGCAGTTTTTTGGATATCACTCGACAGCGATCGACAGTTCAGGGTGACGAAACTGTGGCTTGTGACCAAAGACTCCATGAACTCCCTAGGTACGGATCCTAAGCTGTTATGGACCAGAGGCCTTGGTGTGCCGGACGGCGACACCTTTATGCAATGTGCGGGATACTTTCGCAATATAGTTGTCCACGCTATATCGCTCGAACGTTCCTTGTGTACACTCAAACGTCTGCTGGGTTCAGTAGAAGCAGGGGCACCAACGAGCAGGTACCAACAGACTTGTATACACACCCCCGATGGAATATACTATACGATTACGTGAAGAATGACTTTTCTACACATATCGATTAGCCTTTCCTTCTCCACAAATCACTTGAAAGAAAGATAAACTTAATTTGATCGTGAGATCGTCGGTCAAGACAGCGATCCCTTGCGATCAACTCTTCCTTTCTCAAAAGTCGATTGAGATATGTTCGGTCTGAAAAAGGGGGTTTCGGTGATTTTTTTCGCAGTTTTTTCAATGTAGCTCTTACATAGGGTACTAGAGCTCTCATTATATATGGCAAACTCGAAAACCAAATCCATTGTGAACGATACCTTTAAAGGCACAGTACACCCTCAGACATGACTTTGGTGATTTTATTTGATTGTGTAGCAGACCCCTCCTGTATAACACGTGCCAAACGCGAGATCTCAATTCCTTCAAATAAGCGACCACCACAGGCCCGACCTTCGCTCACCACCAGAGATGTGCGTAATAGAAATTTTGTAATTCGTTAGTCGTTAGTCGTTCAACCGGCCAAAACCCTCGTTAGTCGTTAATCGTTAAAAATCTCGGCTCTGAAAGCAATATGAAGCAGAAAAAAGCCCTTATGAATAGAAAAAAGGAAGGCATGACGAGATGTATGTTTTCCAAAACATTCATGGTCATTGAAGACACAAATCACTCCTTGTTAGAGAACGTAGTTCAAACTGCGAACCCCTAATATACATAATTGAAAATATGCACGAAAGCCTAATACTCGAGAGTATGTTTTCATCGATTTTTGTCTTTTTTCCGGTAAAAAAAAAGAACAATATGGGAAACCGAGAAAATCTTGAACTCTTTGCTTTTTTTCAGTGCGAAATTTGCTCTGTTGCGCTATATGATGATATTTTAAATCTACCCGATGGTGACAACACGGAGAATTGCACCGACTTTGCACTAATTGTCCCTTGCTCAGCGTTGCGATCCGAGCGCTAGCGGGGTTTAGAGCTTGTTCCCTTAATGGAGATAGGTCGGAAGAAATCAGCACCCAAGTGGAAATTTCACCTACGGAGAGGTCTCAGCACCACTTTATAGAAACCCAATATATCGAATTTATGACAGAAAATCGAAAGACGGCATCCTTAACAATCCAATCATCAGATACAGGTACCGTCGTTGAGCAGTTGTGGCCTGCAGGCACCGCTTCATATTATCACCTCTGATAGTGCCCTGAGTTAGAAAACTCCGCTGGAGCCGGTAATGTTTCGGGACTGGTTCAGCGAGCCTACCATAGAGTCTTGCGCGACCGACGCGAAGTCGCAGAAGCGCTGCTCCAGACCTCGCGCAACGTTGGGTTGAGGTCAAAATGGGGGGGGGGTTCATAACTGCGAAGCAGTGCCAGTATAAACAATAAATACTGAAGGCTATGGTTATTTTGTACCATTCACCTAGAACAACCAACAATGCAATATGTAGCAATCCTGGTGTAAGACTTGGGTTCGAGCGCGATTTGAATGACTATAGACTTTCTAACGAATTTCGGGATTGCTTACGAAAATATTTAAAATTTCGTTAGCCGTTAGTCGTTAGTCGTAACACCAAAAACGCCCGTTAGTCGTTAAATTCGTAAGTCGTTAGTCGTAATTACGCACATCCCTGCTCACCACCATGCGCCACACCCCCTACCAGGTTTTCGAACCCGATAGCGGCTAAATGGATGGATGAATTCTCAACATGTAGTCGTTCTTCAGTCCATTGCCGGTTTATCTTCTCATCCTGTTTTGCTCTCGTGCAGCGATTGTGAATGAAGAGAAATACAGGCCCGAGACAACTCGTCGACGGAATTTTCGCCCTCAAAATGCAGGAATTTTCAAGGAGACATATCTCCGTTTGTAGGGGGTTTTGGATGATTTCAGAGATACCATTGTGATCAGAGTGTGACTCTCTCCAAGACAAGCATGAAATCTAAGGAATATTTGTTTGAGTGTCCTGTGCCTTTAAAGTGGCAACTTCGGGCTCCTCCTGGCTCTTTTTCATGCGTTCTTTCGACGTTATCGTTTAAAGTGCCCCTCCACTACCCATTCCTAGTGAAAACTGGAACACATTTTTTTATCGTAAACACTGCCTTTAACCCATTCACGATCACGTGCCCCACCGGTGGACTACCGCTTCGGACCGCGTGTCCCACCGGTGGGACACCCTTTTCAAAAATCGATTTCTCCGCCTCAAGAAACTACCTTGGAACTTACATATGATCAATGTATTGACCTACCCAAGACTTGAATAAAAACCTCGTGCTCCATCAGTAGGTCAAATGCTACGACATATCTAGGATTTTCTAAAATCAAGTTGGCTGAAGTAGAGAAAAATACGCCTGTAAAGTAACTTTCGAGGCACCTTATGATCTATTTTTTCTTCTATTGTTAGTTTTTAGGTTGCTTAGTAGAAACCTATCGTTAGAAACGCCTTCACTTTTTTGAAAGCGTTGCAGCTCAGTTGACTCTATTTTGGTTTTGAGTAATTGTTTCTCTATAACGGAAACTTCTCGGAGGGTCAAACTCTGATACTGTTCAACCATCGTTGCTAGCTACAATATAGACACAAAAAATGAAAGCAATTATCCGTGGTACGCTATTCAAGCCAGCGTGTCCCACCGGTGGGACACGTTATACGGTGACGCAATATTGCACGCGGTCCGAACGTGCAGTCACCCAAAATTAGGCGTGGTCGTGAATGGGTTAAAGGCAGCATACACGCTCGCAAACATGGTCAAGATATCAGCATAAATAGGCCCGCACGGCCCCTACCATGTCGTCAACGACGTTTGAAGCGCTGACAACCATCCAGGATGACAGTATTTGACCATCCCTGTCACGCACGCCCGTATTTTCACACCCCTTCGAGTAACAGGATGAAAAGTTAAACTTGAGAAAACATGTGAAAATTGGGAGTGATAGCACTATCAAATGGGAGTGCACGAGAGAAACAGCTCGATTTACCTGGATCTTACATGTTTGTGCACTGATGAAATCCTCCATTTTCAAAAGTCATCCAGAGTAGAGCTGCATTCTCGAAAAAGGATGAGAGTTTGAGGGTGTTTAGACAGGTAATATCAGGTAAATCGAGCTGTTTCTCTCGTGCACTCCCATTTGATAGTGCTATCACTCCCAATTTTCACATGTTTTCTCAAGTTTAACTTTTCATTCTGTTACTCGAAGGGGTGTGAAAATACGGGCGTGCGTGACAGGGATGTTCACACACTGTCATCCTGGATGGTTTTCAGCGCTTCAAACGTCGTTGACGACATGATAGGCGCCGTGCGGGCCTATTTATGCTGATATCTTGACCATGTTTGCGAGCGTGTATGCTGCCTTTAATAAAGCCCAATCGGGACTTTGTCACTCGGCTGAGAACTGAACATGAAAGCTTCAAAATTGGGAAATACAAAATCCGGCTACAAAAGCGGTGATGGCGAGAGCAAATCAAAGGTAAAGTCTCCGTAACTCTGATGGAGTCTGAATACAAGTTCATTCAGCCCACTACCTGATTTCCTCATCCTGAACTTCATTAAGAGAAATACTTTGTTACAACACTGAAAAAAAACAGGGCGAATTACTGAAAAATGAGGTTTTTCCAGAAAAATTATCTTTACACTGCGGTAATCGGATGATTGTCAACATTCGAATGCGACATGACGAGAGAAGTCCATCAAACACTCGAGAGATCTTATCTCAAATTATTTGTCATGGTATGTTTTACAGCAGAAAGCCCAGAAATTTGAAAAAAAGGATGAAAATACGAGGTTTCTGGAATGAGGGCTGGCGATTATCATAAAATTTCTTACCTCCACACACCGCTGGAGCCTTCTCATTGAGAGGACTTCGGAAACAACTTTAGCATCGGATTAGGACCACTCTGAAGCGAGTTCTGGCGGTGCACAAATCGCCGCAGAACGCCGTTTTTGCAGAATTATTGCGCGTTACTGTCGCCTCTACCCAGGAAAACAGGGTAAAATGAATAGTGGGTTGAGTGAAAACTGTATTAGATTCCATACCAATTTCTAGGTAAATCAGAGCCCGGGGCTATACCCCTTCCCAACCCTTAATTAGCACGACAATAAGGATATTTTCGCACTTCGTTTTTTATTTTCGTGGGTGTTGGATCCGAGCATCCATTTTTCGCCGCAACTCTTCGTCTTTGCTGTACATGACATATTGGTAACACTAATAGTGATACCTTCACTCGCCAGCGAATGCACTCCTGACGCGAGGATAATGTTCGAAATTTGAGATGGAAGGGAACTGACCTGTAAAGAATGGCGTTGGCGAAAACCAAAAGGTCGTTGACATTTGAAAGTATTCCACCACCAGCCCACTTATACGAGTTATTGACTTCTGGACAATTTTCCAACTGATGCTTCTTGTTGCGTAAGTAGTAACTGAAGGATTTACATTGACACAGTCTTTCACCTGTGGCCGTATTCACAAAATAGCGGGTGCCTCCCGGAAGGGTTCAAAGTCCGCCTGCCGCATTTATAGCTCTAAAGATCTAAAAAAAAAGCTCTTTTAGGTGGCTCTAAAACCCTTCCCGAGAGGCTCCCGTTGTTTCATGAATACGGCCACTGGTATTACGGCCGGACGGAGACAATAGCGAAGCTATCATTAATGTCTTTAGTATACTCAGGAAGTCATTGCTCGCAACCCGCTTACCAGAAGTACGACATCTCTCCGCTGCTCAGATATTTGTGGGAAAGTTCCCGAGGACAATAGGCCTGATTTGGTTCTCAGATATTTGTGGGGAAGTTCCCGAGGACAATAGACCCGATTTGGTCGTTATCACTCGGTCGAGGGGACGAGACGTAGGGGACTCTCGCCCCTCTCCCCTGGAATTATACACTACGATAAGGCGCTCGAAACAGTCGACTCGGGGGAGAACAAGGGAAGTTCGCTTCACGGTTGTTCCCATAGCCTCCCCCCGAGCACGATGAACGAGAAAACAAAGCCGCAGTGTATACGATGATGCAAACGGGCTAGTTGCGAGGTGGTCTCGCACTTCGCAATGGGGGAGCGGACCGGCCACTCAAGGGCGGTGTAAGGTACTGTGCTTCTCTGGGCCTAATTCCGGTCCGCAATTGCGTCTCTACACGCTCTGCGGCCGCACGCTTCCGAGTCGGAAGAGTTGGCAGCGCAGCAGCCGCCGATCTGTTGACTCTAGGTGGGTTTTAGTAACTGGAAACTTCGAAAAATTGGAGAAAACTGTATGAAAAAGCCAAATCGAGTCGGCTTCGGCGCTGGAAATTCGACTGACTCGAGCGCGTGCGGTCGCAAAGCGTGCCAAGACGCAATCGTGGACCGAAATTTGGCCCAGAGAAGCACAGTATCTCTGTCCAGATTATCAAGAGAGATAACAAGCATCTCTGTAACCTTTCGACAAAGGTGAATATTTTTGGCCCTATTCCTGCTTTCGAAGAACAGGAAACTGTTGACGACGACGAGTTTCGGCCAACCGACTTTTGATAAATCAATGACCAATGGGTGTTGGGTTGCGATAGCTTGGGAAAGACTGGCAATCGGGAGAACAGGGGAAGACCTGCTAGCCGGAGGTCCCCTTCGCCCCCCTCGATTCGGGGAAGTTTCCCAGTTGTTTCGAGGAAAGTTCTGCTCTCGTTCTCGTGAACTTCCCCACGAATGTCTGCGTGCTCATGATGTTGGTGAGCAAGGTAGCAGCGAATGACGGACGACCTCTCGCTAAGCATGAGCTCGCCGAACGCAAAAAAAAAATAGAAACACTTTAAATAATGCGCGAGCGCGGCGAGTAATGGTATGGTCGTAGATTGTAAGCAGTGACTTTTTGAGTGCAGTCATTATGCGGAAATTGATTTCGTTCTGAGCTTTCGTTCGGTCTCCTACTGGCTCTGTCCGACAGAATTGCGGATGGGGAGACCGCAGGTCTCGCACATAGAAATGGTTGACTCGTCTCGCAAGCTCTTGGGTAAAGTTTGATATTTCGGTACGGCAGCTGTGTGTAGCAACCCTGCCGAACGCGGAATCTCAACTCTTCAGATTACGTGAGAAAACATCGAGCATCCGTTCCCTCCGCCCCTAAACAAGCACCCTTTCCCCTTGCCCATTTCCCAGTTTTCGGTCTTAATAGGGACGAGACGCGCGATTTATTTTCATCGATATCTATGTTCTTCCGGTTGTCATCGGTATAGCTTTATACGCGGCGTACTTGTGGGCATTTACCCATTGACACGAAAATAAGCTCACTCACCACGGGCTGCATATTATCTATTTCGGAGTCAAATTTACTTTGTTCCTTAGCGCGGAGCGAGGACAGCGACAGCGAGAAAGCGTGGGGGAGAATGAGACAGCGTACGCGCGCACTCGCACGCGTTCAACGGAAATAAATTTTACTCCGAAATAGAGGATACACGAAGAAAGGGTGTGACAGCCAGTACGCGGTGGAGCCTCTGTCTTACTGTAATCCAAAAACAGAATGAGATGTTCTCCATTTCCTGAAACACCCTGCCTACCACGTGAATAAGAGCATCTACATGAAGAGTGAGTATCACGGGCATTTTGAGCGAAAATAACGCAGAAAAAATGATGAGGTATTCAAAAAAAAGAAATGGGAACGTGAAAAACTCGATGAGTTCTATTTTTGAATTACGGTAAGACAGAGACTCCGTCGCGTACGTGATTTGCGTACGCGACGTCTTGTCGTAGTCCAAAAACGTTAGAGACGCAGAGGGAGTGCTGCTTCTTTAGTCTCTTTGCTTGCCTTCTCGTTAAAGGCACAGTACACCCTCAGGTATGAATTTTGAGATTTTTATGTAATTGTGTAGGAGACCCCTTCTGTATAACACGTGCCAAATGCGAGATCTCAATTCCTCCAAATAAGCGAGATATAAGCGACCACCACAGGCCCGACCCCCTTTACTCACCACCACAGGCCCGACCCCCTAACCGCTTTTCGAACTCTATAGCGGCTCGATGGATGGATGAAATCCAACAAGTCGACGTTCTTCAGTCCACTACCGGACTGTCTCCTTATCCTGGCTTTCTCTCACGCAACGATTGCGAATGAAGAGAAATACAGGCCTGAGACAACTCGTCCACCAATTTTTCACCTTTAAAATTAAGGCATCTTTGAAGAGCCATAACTGTGTTCAAAAGGGGTCTTGGACGATTTTAGAGATACCACTGTGATCAGCCTGAGACTCTCTCCAAGATAGGCATGAAATCTGGAAATTAATTTTTTGGGTGTCCTGTGCCTTTAAGTACAGTATGAGAGCGAAAATCGACACTTTGTGAAAGCATCTCACAAGGGAACCACAATAAGTCGTAGTGACCATTCCTAATGAAATGCACTTTTCTAGAACCATTTTCGGACGAAAACTCCGAATATGCCCATCGCAGCTGCCTAGACCCACTCCGAAAAAAAAGTTATACGCATTTTTTCTCTGATTTTCGTACCTATTATACCCTCCAAAAAGCACATTATTTTTACGAAATTCCGGAAACGGACCTCATTATCGTGTTCAGCGCCCAAAACTACCCCACTAAGCAAAGCTAGGGTGGAGGAACATTTTCCAAACTTTGCGAAGACTAACCGCGTTTTTGACTTTTACGGATTTTCGGTTGGGCGTTTATTTATACCAATTAGAGGGCTCTCGAAGCGTTTTGGAAAAATATTCCAGATTTGACTAAAAATTCGCTCTGGGGAGTTATTTGGGGTGCTGATCACGAATCTGAGGTTCATTCATCGATTTTCCGAAGTTTTCGACTGTATTCGTTCACAGATTCCCATCGGGGTAGAATTTTGTGGCAAATCGAGACTTTTGACGATTTCCGGAGTGCTACTATAGATCATGCTCAAATTATTTCTCTGGGGGTTATTTGGTGCGCTGAACCCGAATCTGATGTCAGTTTATCGATTTTGACAGCTTAGCTGCGATGGGCATATTCGGAGTTTTCGTCCGAAAATGGTTCTAGAAAAGCACATTTCTTTTGGAATGGCCACTATGACTTATTGTGGTTCCCTTGTCAGAACAGCTCCTTCACAATTTAATCAGCCATTTTTTTCCTTGAAACTCCACACAAACATCTATTTCTGAAATCGGTATCATTCATTCATCACTTAAATCCTGTTGTGAACTGTAGTCACAACCTTACGGGTGTATGTAAATAATATGATAGACAGTCATAAGAAATAGTGTTGCTCGATGAACCGTAAGATAAGTATCTCATCAAACATTTTCTCATTCTTTGATACGTCGGTATATCGAATAGGTTATTGAGTGTCGTTATAAGCTGATTACCCGAGGTGCGGTACGCCCTGTCCCGAACGAGATGGCAAGCGAAGAGTCCGAAGAAGCAGAGCACCCCCTGCGTCTCTGACTTTTTCAGACGTCGCGTACGCAAATACGTAGCATGTCCTACCATAATCCATAAACAGGAGACTTCATGACCTCCAAGCTGTTATCCGTATCCTGAAACACTTTCCCTGCCACGTATAAAAGAATATCTGGATCAAGATAAAAGTACCACGAGCATTTCGAGCGAAAAGAATGCGAAAAAGTTATCAAATTTGTGAAAAAAAAGTGAGGACGTGAAAAACTCTTCGAGTCCTGTTCTTGGATTACGGTAGGACATGCTACGTATTTGCGTACGCGACGTCCGAAAATCCGAAAATGTCAGAGACATAGAGAATGCGCTACTTCTTTGGACTCTTCGCTTGCTATCTTGTTTAGGAAAGGGTATAGATACGGCACGTCTTTGAACATCGCTGTGATAGCAGCGATGTATGATGTTTATTTGTGGGAGCGCCTCCCCCCTAGGTTCTTCTGTTCACTGTTCAAACGCGTGGTAATAAAGGATTTATATTACACGTGTCTGTAATCAATTGGTAATACACCAAATTGGTGCATCGGCCAGTGAACGATCCCTTGTTTTCCTCTGAGATAGCGTTTCCTACCTGAGTAAACGGGAGAAAAGCGAGCCCCTAATACCCATACTTCTCACATCGTGTTCCTCATTGGAGGAACGAGAAGTTATGGCGAGAAACTTTGTCTTGTGCGTCTCCACAAAGGGAACCGGCAGACTAAGCTTCGAAGCATCTGTCTTGTGCGTCTCCTCAAGGGGAACAGGCAGAGTGAGTCTTCGAAGCATCTGTCTTGTGCGTCTCCCAAAGGGGAACCGGCAGAGTAAGCCTCGAAGCATCTGTCTTGTGCGTCTTCGCTAGGAAACCGGCAGAGTTAGCCTTAAAAGTGCCTGTCTAGAGCGTCTCCGCTAGGGGAACCGGCAGAGCATATTTGTAAACCAACTGTTCTGAGAAGACCCATATCTGTCCTGTGAGTCTCCGAAAGAGGAACCGGAAAGGCGTCCAACAAACATTCATCTTGTGCCTCCTCTCACGAGGAACCGGTGAAGTGGCAACTCTCCTCCCCCCCCTCAATCAGGAAAAAGTCTCGCAGCAAGTTCTCATTTTCAGCCTTCTCAACTGAGAAGCAAAGAGGACTGTGTCAGAGCTTTCGTCTCAAGTAAGAAAATCAGAAAGCAAACAGTTTCCAAATAAACTGGGAAAATCTGACCGGCGAAGCAAATCCTCCCTGAGGAAATCAAAAAAGTCCCGCGTGGCAGGAAGTTGCCTGCCGCGGAATCAACCGGAGCACTGGAAAAAATCCAAGGAACCTCGAAACTTGAAACGAACTGTGAAAAAGTGAGAATGGCTGGAGTTCAAGTCTTAAAAAAAACAAAGATCACAAGTGCTTGTGCGCTGATCAGATCTAGCGAGGACGGTATGATGAAATTGGAAACACCATTCACATTCCCTACTAAAATAATAGAATGTGAAGGTTTCATACGGGAACGCACGGTGGAATTAAACCACTTGTCGAAATCCATTACGAAAGCTTAAGACTTCTTGGACAAGTGCGTTCAAGACGCCATCAAAAGGATTGAATCACGATCAGAACAGAAAGAGAGTGATAAAGTGATGCTCGATCTTAACAAGCACCTGGAATCTGAAGCGAACAACTTGGATATAGAAGTCATCCAATGGCTCAGCAAAATTGAGTTCAGAAAAGAGGAACTGGCTCAACAAATGACGCTCCTCACAAAAGCGACTAATTTCGGTATTCAAAAAGCTGGCAGCAGCACTAATAGCCGACATGCTGATGACTACGATAACGGCAGTGGAGTAATTAGCGATCGCAATGTGAGAATAAAGCGACCCTAGCGCGAACCGCCAATATTTTGGGGTAACATTCGAGAATTCAACAAATTGTGTGCGGTCTTCGATTCCTTGATTCACAGCGATACAGAACTGAGCAACCTGGAGAAGTTCCTATTCCTGAAACAGGCGCTGAAAGGGAATTCTCAGCGTCAATTAGCAGCATCACTGTTTGGAAGAAAAATACATTGCTGTTAACATCCTCAGAAAACAGTACGACAGGTCATCAAGTATTGCCGATGTGTTAATTAACGAGATCGATCATCTATGATCGATCACTGGTCGAAAGATCGCCGCGTCGAACACACGTGGCACGCACGGAAGCGAGGAGGTACTCAGTAGTCAATGTCAACGAATATTCGGCCGAATAAACGAATAATCGAATATTCGAATAATTCGATTATTCTTAGAAGTCTATTTTTCGAATAATTCGTTTATTCGAATATTCTGAAAAGTCAATTTTTCGAATAATTCGTTTATTCGAATATTCGGAAAAGTCAATTTTTCGACTAATTCGTTTATTCGAATATTCGAACGGCCCAGTATTCGAATATTCGAACTGCCCAGTATTCGAATATTCGGCCGAATAAACGAATAATTTCAGAAAAATAAGAAGCAGACACCCCGGCACATGTCCATTTTCGCGGTCTTGAGGTGAAATGTCCCCAGTCAAACTGGTGGAAAGTTTGAATATAATCGGAATACTCCAATATTAAACAAGAGATAGTCATAAACCTAATGGTGGGGTATCTCGCTCAGCTCCGAATTTGTGGGCAGACGTAACAGATCCTGTTTTTCATCTGATGGAGTATGTCCCAAACAAACTCGAGCGATGTTCCAGAAGCGGCTACCGTACGCTGCTAGAGTATTATGATACTTAATTTCCATGAATTTAGGTAAATCGCTGCAGCTTTGAGCCGGTTCCTATTCAAAATTCACCTTATATTTTTGCGTTCCAGAGGTGAAATGTCTCCAAGCAATCTGGGTGCTATCATAGCGGTGGGGGCCACTATGTCTGGATGCACTTGGCCCCGCCCATTTTATCGTGCCACACTAAATTTGAACACCTACTCGGGGTTACCCTTCTCAGCACAAATCAGGAGTGTTTGCGGCACGGAAAAATGGGCGTGGTCATGTGCGATACAACAGTACCCCCTCCCCCGCTCAGATAGCACCCTAAACTAGTAGGAAATTCGGATTTTATCGTGCCGCACTAAATTTGAACACCATCCTTCACGAACATTTCTTCTTCTTCTTCTTTGCAGCCACTGAGAGGGGTTTCGTCACAAGTTGAGAAACTGGGCGACCAGCACTGGATTCGTCCACAAGTCTATTGTACTGAGCGTTGTTGGCTTCTTCGGACAATCGAATAGGTGTTTAGTGTCGTGGCCTTGGTTTCCACAGTCCGGGCACACGTTAGGCTGGCTATTGTCGATCCTGTGCAGGTAAGACATAAGCAATGGAGAATGTCCGCAGCGCAACGAAGCGAGGATACACCTGGCGCGCCTACCGAGCTCGGACTCGGTATCACATACCCTGCATACCCTGGGCGGCACATCACCGAGAATAGGGTTGACGGCCGCTTTGGCGAGATGATCCTTCACAAACCGGGTGTGCTCCGCGCGTAAGAGACGAAGCCGTTCTTGATTCGAGTCGGTCCATCTCTGTACATTCACTTTGTTCGCAGCATCGGCAAACGGCACTGTGATCGATCTCTCTTACGGGATTTAATAGTCTTCTCGACGGATGATTAGGTTGCTTAAGGACATTAATAAACATCTGCTGAGCCTGGAGCTGACAATGCTCTTTCACTGGCAAGATACGGGCATCGGCGTGAAGGTGCTCAATCGGTGAGCTTTTTGCACATCGAGTGGCTATTCGTAGTGCAGCATTATGAATTCGCTGCATCTTAGTCCAGGAACTGTCCGACACGATGTGCTGCCAGACAGGTGCAGCATACTCCAATGAAGGCTGCAGAATAGCTCGATAAGTCGTCAAGATTGTCTCTCTGCTGCCACCCCAGGACGTTCCTCCTAGAGCTCTCAACACATTAAGCTTTGCCTTGATAATTGCCTGCTTCTGTTCAGCATTCTTGTGAAACTTCAGCGATGGGTCCAAAACGAGGCCCAGCAGTTTGGGAAATTGCGCTGTAGGCGAGAGGTCACCATCCGACCTGAAAACAGGTTGGGCGCTGTGTTCCTCTGGGTCAGATGTGAATACCGAAACAGAAGACTTCGCCGCGGAAACTGTGAGCATCATGCTATCGAGAAGGTTTCTAAGCTCGACGAGATAGTCGCTGATCTTGTTTGCGGCTACCTGCATGTCACGATTACGGCACGTGATGGTGATATCGTCGGCATACGCAACAATTTTTATATCTTCAGGAGGCTCAGGTAAGTCTTCAATATACAGGCTGAAGAGGGCAGGTGATAAAACTCCACCCTGCGGCACACCAGCTGCTACAGGTATACTAATGGAGACGTGATTCTGGAATAGCACTTTGGCCCGACGACCTTTCGTAAACGCTGCGATCCAACGTTTCTGCCACGGTTGTAGCGAGGACTTCAATAGTTTCTCGGACAAAAGTCCTAGGTTAAAAGAATCAAATGCTTTGGTTAGATCGAGGGCAACGGCCACTGTTCTAAAAGGCTTTCTGAAATTGAACCTATCGACTGCATAGCTGACAATCTCCAGTAGGGCAGTGGTGGTGGAGTGAAGCTTTCTAAACTCATGTTGATGTTGCTGTGCTTCATTCTGCTCTGCCAGGTCCCTTACGATTAGCTTTTCGGCTGCTTTCGCGATCGGTGATAACAGGCTAATAGGGCGATAGCTCTTCGCCGTGCTTTGCGATTTGCCTGGCTTAGGCAGGGGTATCACATTGGCGGTCTTCCACGCTTGGGGTGGGGTGCAGGTTCGGAAAGAAGTGTTTATGATATCTGCGATCATCGGTAGAAGTTCCGTGGAAAGCTTATTCAAGATGGCTGCTGAGATACCATCAGGTCCGAGAGCCTTCGAGTTCCGCATTTCCTTGATAGCCTTCTCCACTTGAGCAGGAGTAAAGGCCTCAGTGTCGTTCATCAGCGGCAGACGGCTTAGTTCTCTTACCGTGACTCTGTTTTGTACGCCACGCTTGGTACGTGTGATGAAGAAATTTTTGCCAAGAGCATATGCGGCAGCCTTTCCTGATTTGAAGACGCTGTTATCGAACTCTATGGTAGAGTTCGAGGAGGAGGCGCACTTTCCAGATATCTTCCTCAATACTTTCCACGCAGTTGTTCCGTCGGTTTTAAAATTCAACCTTTCAGTGAACTTCTCCCAACTGTCTTTCTTGTGCTGGTCCAGATCCTTTTTTATCTCTCCATCCAGCTTGGCCACCTCAGGGTCCAAATGATTCTCAGCTCTCTTTTCATCTCTTGTCCTGATCTTCTGTAGAATCTCCCTGGTGACATTAGG
This sequence comes from Aplectana chamaeleonis, assembly GCA_029168955.1. Classification (NCBI taxonomy): domain Eukaryota; kingdom Metazoa; phylum Nematoda; class Chromadorea; order Rhabditida; family Cosmocercidae; genus Aplectana; species Aplectana chamaeleonis. The sequence goes on along the minus strand of JAPDOI010000124.1, from coordinate 1,326,826 downwards.
GTAGAAACTTTTCACACGTCCTTCAGGTATGGCCGCTTCTGTAGCCTTCCGGATGGCGTCAGATATGTGACGCTCTTTCTGGTGCACATCGCCATTCCATGGATATTCAGCTGCCTGGTGGAGCGCAACCTTTTGAACAGAACCCAGTCAGCAAGGCCTAAATTGAGATAAGAACGTTGACGAATACCAGTGTAAGGGGCAAGAGAGTTTGAGAGATCAATATGGAGAAAGACGGGAATGTGGTCGCTGGAAAGAGTTGTGGAAGTGGACCATGTGCAAGAATTATAAAGATTGGATGAAACGAGGGAGATGTCCGGGCTAGAAGGTCGGCCGTAGGAACGGAGACGAGTAGGCTGATCATCGTTGAGGATAACTAGATCACACTCCTCAGCCCATTCCTCGACGTCTTCCCCTCTGGCGTCGGACTCAAGCGCAGAACAGAACGTGTGAGCATTGAAGTCACCTGCAAAGACAGCTTACGGTGAGAGAGAGCAGTCGTGCAACTGCTTAAGAAGAGGTATGGGGTTGTAGGTTGGGGGACAAGAAGTGGAGGGAGGGATGTAAATATTAAATAGAGATAATGGAGTTTTAAGAGGGAGGTGAACGGGAACGCACTCGAGAGTACTGTCCTTAAGAACATTTGGAATTATATGAGAAAGTAAGATAGAAAGCACAAACGTAGAAACTCCGCCTCCAAGAGCTGCCCTTGGTATGTGATAGGCAGTGTAGCCTAGAATGTTTGGTTGGGGATAAGTGGTAGAGGGAGAGAGTTTGGTTTCTTGAACCATAATAACATCCGGATGATGAGTATGTGCGAAGAGTGAGAGTTCAGACAATTTGGTACGAAGGCCGTTAAGATTTATATGTACAATAGAGAGGGGGCGGTTGTTGAATGAGGAATCAGAGTTGCTGGGGGCGGAGCACAGAACACAACGGAAGGATGAGTTGTGATGCCTCACAGAACTAAGACCTGAACAGGAGAAGTGCACCCACCTTTGGCATCCAAAGCATTGGACGCTCTTTCCATTCCAGGTGACTTTCTTGCTGCAGGTGGCACATTGATACTTCTGCACAGGTCCAGGATTCCTCTCGACGCCAGCCCTTTGTAGTAGAATCTTCAGGAGAGCTGGGGCCAGCCAGCGACTCTCCCATGACAAAAACCCTCTCGGTGGAGGGAGTGATGTCGGTTTGCACAAAGGTGATGTTGTTTCCTCCACACTGCCACGGCACGAACGTACGACATCTCGGCAGCAAGAAATTCGGATATTGTTGGTAGATATTGTTTAGAAAATCCAGAGAATTTGATCGTATCGTTGACCAACTACTCATAGACAGTGGAAAATGTTAGTTTGAATACTCTCATAATATAATGTAGAATATATTTTTCGTGGAAGTACATTGGCACAGCTTTGATCTATATAATACTGTACAGAAATAGGTCAAGAAAGTTGGTAGTGCCGCGAACGGTGGTTTGATTATGCGTACTCGGTCCTTACTTCTTATTCGAATACTCGCGATTTTGGCCGAATATTCGAATTATTCGTATTCGAATCATTCGAATAATTCGATTGTTCGGAAGAGTCAAATTTTCGAATAATTCGTTTGTTCGAATATTCGGAGAAGTCAATTTTTCGAATTATTCGTTTATTCGAATATTCGAAAATTTTTATTCGTTTGATATACTCTAGTACCCAGGTAAAACTAGTTGTCTAGAATCGAACGAATAGTTGTCGAGAATCGGTCGACAATCGTGAAGTTGTCCAGAAAGTTGATATTGATATGAGTTGACGAGAATTCCGAGATTTGCAGTATTTGTCGAGAATAGCTACCGATTTGTTCAGAATTTCAGACAAAGTTGCCGAGAATTCGGGGAACGAGCTTTTGTTTTCGAGAATTCGGACAGATTTCTCGACAACTCCTACCGAAATTGAGAATATGTCTCGAATATGTCGAAAATTACCCGAGAACTTAGGGCATCGCTTCAGAACCCTCTTTACACCACACTCATAAACGTTGCGACTGCTCTTTCTGTTCTTTTCTTTTCGTGAAGGTCCTCTGTGGTTTCTTTCCTTTTTTTCTCCAATCTTCTAGCTGGTTATCAATTATAATGTATTTCACCGATTTCTTATACATCAAATTCGTTTTCTTTTTGGAGTTTCCATCTCCTGAAAAACGCGAACATACCGAAACATGGGATTTTCAAGTTAGTGAATTTCGAAGGTTTTCGAGCTTTCAAGTACTGATCTTTCTTTCGAGCAGTCGGATTTAAAATGTATTATTCAAGAAGTTACCCAAGAAGTATCAGAACAACCTTTGAAATCAAGATTGTTCACTGGAATAAATCTCGAGTGATAGTTCTGACCGAAATATGCTACTCTAAACCTTGCAATGGTTGTTTAGCATTATATTTGTGTACAATATTTGGACTTCCGGTGGGTACACACCTGCAGCCAGCAGTTTGGCCGCTGGCTAATGTGGTCCCCCCGGAATTCGACAATTTTGAAAACTAGGAGCCACGAGAGTAGGATATTAGAGTCCAGCGTGGCCGATTTACCCTCTACTCAAAACCTAACCGTCTTAGAGTAATTCCGAAGTCTGCTACACTGATAGCGCGCTGGTGCTGGGCAAGGCCAATGGCGGTCCATGTTGAATGATTTCGTAGACACACAGCATATACGATGCACATTCTGCCTCTGCCGGACGTCGATGGAACGAGCCAAATTCGGAATTTCGGCAAACAAACTGAAGCGTAGCCCCTTCCAAGGGTTTCTCTGACCGTAATAAACTGTTGGGCTGAAGCCCCAATTTTCGATGAGTACATACAGTTGTACATGTGTGTCACTGTGTGTGAACTGTCAGGAATCGGGCAAGAAGTTGTCGTGAATTGGTCGAGAAGTTGTCGAGAATTGGGCGAAAAGTTGTCCAGAATTCTCTGGTGTCTGCGAAAGTTGTCCTGCATTCGTACGCCTGCCGGACAACTTTTCGTCCGATTCTCGACAACTAGTTTTACCTGAGTAATGATCCTTTCATTACCTCCTCGCATGCGTGCGTGCCACGTGTGTTCGACGCGGCGATCTCTCGCCCAGTGATCGACGATACCTCGAGCGCGAGAGAATCCAAGAAGCTGTCGTGCAACTCTCGCAGCCATTTCGTCTCGTATCATACATCTCGAGCAGTCTGGTGTACCAATGAACGCTGACAGAGTGTGACCACCCCGGTCAATACGATACACTGCGAGAATCAGCCGTCGTACATGAGGCAACAAAAGAATACGAATAAAAGCCGCTAATTTGGCAGCGAGCGCATAATTAATCAATCGGAGGTAGAAAATATAGTCTAATCCTCTCAAAATTCACGGAGCACATTTGCAGCGAAGTGATTGAATAGGGGACGGGGACGGCATCCCGTATGGAGTGAACGATATTATAGAAGCAATCGACTGAATAATTACACTCCAGGAAACGATAGAACTCGCACCGAAAACAATGCTCGGCAGTGACCACCCCGGTCAATACGATACACTGCGAGAATCAGCCGTCGTACATGAGGCAACAAAAGAATACGAATAAAAGCCGCTAATTTGGCAGCGAGCGCATAATTAATCAATCGGAGGTAGAAAATACAGACGAGGAGGAGGCAGTTTCAACCCAGGCGCGTCATTGCTCTGTTTCACAGAAGCGGAGGCTCTTCATCAGTCAACCAGTGCTGCCCATAGCATCTGCACTGATTTTCAACGACGCAGAAATGAAGTATGAGCCGATCACTCTACTGTTGGACTCCGGATCGCAAGGAAGCTTCCTGAAAACGAAAGTTGAAAATCGGGTGAAGCTTAGTATAAGAAACTAAGCCTCGGTTACCACTTCAGGAATGGACGAGCTTCAAGAGAAATTCGACTCCTACGAAGTTTGCGTCACTTTGAGAAGTCGACATAATTCCAGAAAGTTGAAACACGTGTCACGTTTCACCAAAGACATCCTGACTTGTTGCACAAAAACAGCTGAATTATCGGAAGGAGACACGTTGAGGGCTGGGCACACGTCCCGTCATGGCGATTCTGAATATGCACCCCCCTTAGCTCGGTAATTTTTAGGCACACTCCTATGGGAAATCTAAATCGGCTGTTCTCCGTGAAGTCGAACACAACAGACATAATTTTGACTTCCTGATTTTGCTAAATAAGAATATAAAAAAAGCTCTGAATATAGAAAATTCCGAAAATGTCAACAAAAAAGGTGGTGTAATTTCTAAGCTTCAAAACAATCCCATGAGGGAAATTTGTTAGTAAGACGGTAAGTTATGACAAAAGATAAAACGTTTTTCAATACAAAACAATTGGCAATTACAGACAACAGAACTACTACTATTGCGATAATTAATGTTTCCTGTCGAATGTTTTCATAAACCTATGAAGGATTAGTTAATCTGTGTTTGATTGTTCTGATGTGGAAATCAGAACTGTTTTGTGTTGTGGGACAATGTTAGGACTCATGTGATGGGTAGAGAGTGGAAAACCCTTATTATCACCCTCCTCGAATGCCGCAATCCCTTAGAGACTCGGCTTGCCGTGCGATACGGTGTTTGTACGCAGCTACACAGCGCACACGGGAGTGGACTCGCACGCAATATTAATGAAAAATGTATTTTATTACAAAACGGGGAGAAGAATAGGATTGAAACTGAAGGAAATGGAAGATGGTAAAGGTAGTCTGTTTTGGATGTACCCATTTTAGAAAGTTAATGTAAATAAACAAAGTTGGAGCAGGGGTAAGTATTTAGCCGTGACAAGGTTCATTCAAACAAACCTAGTTGATCAAATGTAGCATTAAACAAGAGAGCAAAGGCTATAGTGAGAAAGATGAGAATCATACGAACATTTTAGTTCCCATAGGATCGATTTTTAATGTGATTTAAGGACCTTAAATCTGGTCCCGGTTTTACCCCGAAAACCGGGACAAAACCGGGACGAGTTTTAAGGTCCTTAAATCCTTATACTTAAAGCAGTTATGTCCCTATGTGTGTGTGTGTGTGTGTGTGTGTGTGTGTGTGTGTGTGTGTGTGTATGTGTGTGTGCATGTGTGTGTGTGTGTGTGTGTGTATGTGTGTGCATGTGTCCCGGATATCTTAGGAATGGCCGATCCAAACTTGTATGAAATGCTACCAACATTTAGGTAGGTGCGACATTTATCGATCACCGAAAAATCAGCCCGAGTCACCTCTTACGTGCCTCGGGGCAACCGAGTTTGTCCGTGGAGCGCACTTTTGGCCGTGGGTCATGATAACTTCTGCGAGTCGTCTAGCGATGCAAAAAATGCAGGGCGTCATAAAAGGTGTGCAGGACCCCAGTGAGGGTGTGCAAGACGTCATAGTAAGTGTGCAGGACCCTAATCGGAGTGTGCAGGACGTCATAGAAAGTGCGCAGGTCCTAAGTAGGAATGTGCAGGACCCCAGCGGAAGTGTGCAGGACGTCATAGAAAAAGTGCAGGACCCCAGTGGGAGTGTGCAGGGCGTCATAAAAAGTGTGCAGGACCCTAATCGGAGTGTGCAGGACGTCATAGAAAGTGTGCAGGACCCTAATCGGAGTGTGCAGGACGTCATAGAAAGTGCGCAGGTCCTAAGTAGGAATGTGCAGGACCCCAGCGGAAGTGTGCAGGACGTCATAGAAAGTGTGCAGGACCTCAGTGTGAGTGTGCAGGGCGTCATAGAAAGTGTGCAGGACCTCAGTGGGAGTGTGCAGGGCGTCATAGAAAGTGTGCAGAACCCTAATCGGAGTGTGTAGGACGTCATAGAAAGTGCGCAGGTCCTAAGTAGGAATGTGCAGGACCCCAACGGGAGTGTGCAGCACGTCATAGAGGGTGTGCAGGACCCAAATGGTAGCGTACAGGGCGTCATAGAAAATATGAAGAACCCAACGGGAGTGTGCAGGTCATCGAAAGTTAGCAGGACCGCAGTGGGAGTGTGCAGGACGTCACCAAGGGTGTAGAATTTGAAAAAAGGTTTTTCAATTTTTTAATGCTGTATCTTAACTTTTTGTGGAGAAGAAATAGATAGGAAAACATGAATCTTGAGAAGCGTGCGACGCGTTTTGAGATTGACGCAGAACTCCCGCGACATTTTTTTTGTTTTAGGATTCAAGCAGCAGCTCCACTTCCGCACCTTCTCTGTTCGCCACTCATTGCAACCGCTCAGTCATTTCGAATCCCTAACTTCCAAAAACCAGTTTTATATATGTTGCAAGTCTGAGCTTATCAAAAACTGCACCACAAAAACATAAACAACCACCTACTAATTTCATTCATTGAGAACAAGGGCATGATGTTGGTCAACTAGGGAAACATCATATAATAGGAGAATGCGTTTTTCCTTATCATGATAGAGACGGTAAAGCGAGAATAATCGCTTGTGAACTTTACAAATTAGAAGAAAGGGCAGTGGGTAGCGACGTAAGGGAAGGAAGTACAGAAGGGGTTGTGAATTTTGTGCCGGTAGCAACCGACGATTTACCGCTGGCTTCTTATGTTTTGCTTTATGATCCCACATTTTGATACCCCCATGGCCTGCTGTAAATGTACGGCACCCTGCTCTGCTCAGGAGAGTCCATACGTACAGCAACTTTCGGGTAGACGGAAGTCAGTCACCACCGTTCTAACAAACTAATCCGTCTCAGGTAGTTGGCTCACGCAAAAGTTTCTGTGAGCGAAAACTTCGCTGGTCTCGCTAGTCACATTGAATATGAAACCTTTGCTATTAAAATGTTGGCCCGATTCTCCTCTTTCTCTCAATGCTCTTAGTTCTCATGTTTATTGGTGTTTTCAATCAACTAGGTTCATTTGAATGAACCTTATCAAGTCCAGAAAATTCCCTCCGCTCCAACTTAGTTTGTTTACATTAAGTTTCTATAATGGATACATTGAAAGAATCCTATTCCTGCCTTCTTCCATTTGCTCCAGTTTCAATCATTTTCTCCGCCCCGTTCTGTAATAAAATATACTTTTTAATTAATATTGTGTGCGCGCCCTTTCCAGTGCGCGCTGTGTAGCTGCGGACAAACACCATATCGCACGGCTAGCCTAGTCTATGAGAGATCGCGGCATTCAAGGTGGATAAAACTCGGGTTCTTATGTACAGGGTACTTCTCAGTGGGGACGGCACGGTCATTCGCTTCTTTCATAGGTACTTGCAATTTTCAATTTCACAGTTGGCTTTTTCATAAGTCACATTCTCATGAATAATAATCTATTGACTACTTGTGATGCTGACTGTGCTTTCTGTACTTTTAAACTGTCCAAATAAAGCCTAGCCTGCTCGGATGAGTTCGGGCGGAGTAAGCAGCGGAGCGGTCGGTCATGGCAAAATATAATAGTGATAAGGAGATTTTGACATGATAAGCCAGATAAGCCTTGCTTCGACCAGCTCAGAATGAGCGACCTAGGCTATACACTAGTTCGCTAATCTTTTTTTTTTGAACTTGAACGATAGCTTTCCTGGGCGCTGTCTTTGTATCTTTGCCATGGATCGGTATCCACCGGCGTAATCAATGAACGTTGCACCAAAGAAACATGACACCACTTCAATCCTTACTTGCTACAAGATAACAGAGTAGTGCTTATTGCTTCATCAGAACAAACTTCGACAGCAAGTATGAATTATTGCGAACAAAACCTGCATCTCTATCAATAATTTGGATTCTTTTAGTGTTCGACTCAAAAAGCGGAGAAGAATATATGACAAATCAGAAGAATAGTGCTTATTATTTTTTTCCTGAATTTCGACAGAACATGCACTTCGTTCTTTTTTTGGTGTTCGGTTTAGGAACCTCCCTTTGCCCTCTCTGCAACGTCTAATATGCACCCCCCTAAGGTTAAAAGGGACGCGTGCCCAGCCCTGGACACGACTCTTCATAAAGAAGAGTGGAATCACAATCGCTCAGCCCACCCTTTTGTCTTCGCAGGTGTGGCAAATTGCATCCTGAGATCTCTGCAACAGCCATGTCTCGAACATTATAGGAAAGCATACATTGTCTACTGCCGGCCGCTCTTGGAATACTGTACTCAAGTCTGGTCACCATCTTCTGTCAAGGTCGATGAAGTCATTGAAAACGTGCAAAGGCGGTACTCAAAACGCGTTTTTGTCAAAGTGCTTCCTACGCGAGAAGTACCAGACTATACGACTAGGCTTGAAATAATGGGGATCGAAACCCTACGATATCGGAGAACCGAGTTCGATTTACAATTATGTTATAAAATCGTTAACGGTCTTTGCGACATCCCATTTGAGAGTATTTGCGTGTTCCCATCCCAATTTGGAACAAATTACCTTCAGAGATCGTCGAGGCCACGCATTTTCCGATTTTCAGAAGCAGGCTGTCCCATTTCAATCTCAGGTCACTGCATGGGGCCGATGGCCGTGCTTTCTGATAAAGCTTTAGATTCAGGGTGCTCTCATTCGCACGACTGTTTTCTTTGTCTGCATGTCCAGGCTGTCATGTTTAAACTTGTCTCACATACATTATGTATGTTTCTTTGTCGCCAGATAAAGCTATTGAATTGAATTGAATTAAATTCTCATTGGACAAGACCTCCTGAATGACGTCATCGAGCACAGTACTCCTGTCATGAAGCTACCCTCTGGCCTAATTTTGACTTCAGCTATATTCGGCTGTGCGATATCTGGAAGTAGTGACCTAAACTCAATGATGCAGTACAAATACCAATAGCTCTGCTTTCGAGCCCTGCTCGCATTCCACACGTTTAACGATCAGGCAGAGGAGGTCAAATCGATATCGCTGCCGATCTCCGATACGCGCGCGCCTGCGTCGCGTTTTGGCGCCTTGAATTTGTCAACCCTGCCTCCAAAGGATGCGTATCTCTCAATTGCTCGACTCGAGGAGCAATTCCTAGTAGGTCTTGTTGTGATTGTAATATCCTGAAGTCTTGTCTTCTGGCATTGATGACATTACATCTCTTTATCCAACAGATAAAATCAACAACCAGAACAAACAAGTTTGGACGGCCCGCAAAATCAGCGTGTAACCGTCCAAAAACAACTAGTAACGTGAAAAATGCCTAGAAGAGATGTCTGGTCTCACTTGTCCCTCTTCTTATCTCTTTTGATGAGCTTCGCCTTCACACGAGATGCCTCCGTCGGCTTATCTTTCCCGCGTGAGTTGAACGGTTGATCGACTCTGGTCTTTCTCGTAGTAGTTTCCACCCTGAAAAAAATTTTATCGTGAGGGTGGGAGGGAAATGGGAGTATGTTATTTCTTCATTGTTATATATAATGATTATTATACATCAAGTCTTGTATAATAGAATTTTATATGACACAGCTCAGAAATACCAATAGCTCATTCAAATCACCTTTCGAGGACAGCCCTTTGATAGGAAAAGTCCGAGAGTTCTGTGTCGTAAAATTTTTGAAAGGTGGGGCCCATTTTTTCCAGCATGCGGCGTTCATTATCAAGTCGATGGGGGCGCCCACTCACTTTGCCTTTGATGTGCTCGCCGACCGGGTGGAGTAAGCTGCAAATGCGGCATAAAACCCTGCTTCCCCGAGGAATGTTCGAATCCAGCGTGCAACAGTTGAGCTTATAGGCTTAGGAGGCGTTGTGTAGGACAACAGAAGCCTATCCTCTTCCCCTCTGAACATATATGTAGCTCTTAAATACTGTTCCGGTGCAGTTATCGGGCATAGATTAAGGTTGAGCGGATACCGTACGTATACCGCCGTCTGAGGGGGGCCGGATTTCCTCGTCTTGTTCTTATAATTGATTAGAATATCCATCTGTCTGTGTCCCTCTGCAAGGAAAGAGGCAAGTTCCGATATTCTCTTTGGGGAACACGAAGCCGGGAGTACACTAAGCTTCAGCGACAGAAGTCTAATGAAGAGGGAATCGTTAGGTCCAAGAGAGCGTATATGGTCAAGGACCTGGTCCACATTCCATGTGTTGGCGTAACGAGCTTTACTCAGAACTTTTTAAATTACTTGATTCCCAGCAATGAACAGCAAAATCAACTTTAATTCAACTAATTTAGCTTGAAACCCCTTTATTTCAACTAAGAATTGACTTACGCCGGAGACCATCAACTATGAATTGACTTCAAAACAACTGTAGCCCTACTTTGCGCTCAATCACTGGGGAAAACAACTTGAAACTCACTTTCTCCAGCTGATTAGGGATGCTATACGGTGGAAACAAGCTTCGATTCAGACAAATTCAGCGATACGGTATCAACAACTAGATGTCAGCATAAAACTCGAGAATCGGGTAACTATCTTCAAATTAGTCGGTTGCTTTCTCAATTAATGGTGATTACGTCGTAATGTGCTTATCACGTGCACGGCCGGTATAAAAAGTGCCTCATCTTGCTCGACTCCTCAGTAGGCATTCTCATGCCGGCACTGGAGGGTGACTTCGAGTCACTCTTCGGAGGCCAGCATATTTTTGACCGCTGGGGGGATGGTGGGCATCCCAACGGCTGGGGGGGGCAGTTTCGGCCGCGGTCCGCGGTGAGGGTGTTTCCTCACCGCTGATCGCGGCGAAGATCGCGGCCAGCTGCCAAACGTCCGCAGGCCATAACGCCCAGTACCTCAGTAGCTTGTTATACAGTTGTTCTTACAGTATGGTAATAGCTGTTGGCAAGTTGTCGAGCGTCAAGTTGTTTTCAACATACAAACAACTATACCGTGGTTAGTTACGGCGACAAGCAGAAAGTTGTTTCTAAAGTTGAAATCAAGTAAACGAAAATGTTCTGAGTAGGAGGGTTTCTACGAAAGCTACCTCTCATGAACCAAACAACCATAGAATCTTTGCTCCAATTCGTTCCGTAAACGAGATCGGAAAGTGTGCAAATCGTAGCCTTGCAGGATGCGATAAGAGCAAATATTAAACCGTTAGCATCTTCATTGGAAAGAAAATTACAAAGGTCAATAGTCGTTGCAGATCCTACACGTATGTCACGGTGATCTAGATATTTTATCCACTTCTTGAGGGCTGACTCGTATTGTTTTCGAGTACCGGTAGACCAGCTGGTCATAAGCGTGTCGACCGCTCCTCTTCCGTAGCTCGGAGTGGCCCAGACTCTGGGGAGATCACCCATGCTATTAGGCGAACGTTCTTCTGTTCGAAGAGAGGGTGTGGATCGCCGTTGCTGTTTGTGATCATGGGTAGACACGAGCGGAGTACTATCGGAAGACCAGTTGGATATCTTAGTGCCAGCGGAAACCAGTTTTGCGTTTTCCATAGCGGAGTGATAAGGATCGGTTTCGCATTGTCGTGGATGGTCTCTCTTATGGTACGACCGATGAGGTTGAATGGAGGAAATGCGTAGCCGAAAATCCCCCACCAGCTCTGAGCGAAGCTGTTCATCTTTGAGGCTCCCAGATCGTAATTTAGAGAGAAATATTTATCGACCTTTTAGTTCAGGCGTGAGGCAAAAAGGTCTATCTCAGGCTCGCCCAGCTCAGAGAATAGAGATCTGGCAACCTCGGGTTGTAAGGACCATTCTGCTTTCTCTCGATGGAACCAGCGTGACTCATAATCGGTCTCAGAATTGAGATGTCCAGGGCGGTGTGTTGCGGAGAGACGAATACCCCTTTCTTCGGCCCAGACTCACATTTGCCTTAACATGGCTGTCATTTATTGACTTTTAGTACCACCGCGCTTCTTGATGTACGCCACAGCAGTGCTATTGTCCAGTTCAAGAAGTACACTGGTATCGCGCCAATCTTTACCGTAAGATTGGAGACCCGAGAAGGAGGCGTATAACTCAAGAAAATTAATGTGTTCTTCCGCCTACAAAGCGGACCATCTACCACCCGTCCGAAGTCCACAAAACACGGCTCCCCACCCTAAATTAGAGGCATCCGTGACTATGGTAACGTCTGGTGAAAAGTTTAAGAAGGTGTACGACGAATATTCATGTATTTTGACCGCAACCATGCCAGATCGTCTCTGGCTTTTTGAGACAAGTGACAATTCGTCTGTAGGTGGCGTCCCTCCACGAATCAACCACTCTGGCCACTTCCTTTTGTGAAATTCTCACCATATGAGTTGAGAACGGGGATGCGACGGATATGAAGTTGACCCTACCAGAACTAGGTCATGCGCCGCAATCTCATCAGTCTCTAGTAATGAATTGGCTTCACCCCTAATTTTTTCCATCTTATCTTCGGGGATAACGAAGCGGCTAGAAACTTTGTCAATTGTGACGCCAAGAAATTCTATGCGTTGGGACGGTACGAGTAGAGATTTCGCCATGTTTATCCGCAATCCAACTCTGTGGAAATGGTCTAAGGCGTATTCCAACTGCTCACAACATTTCTCACGTGACTCGGAAAAGATGGCCCAATCATCCAGATGAAATTAAAGCCTCATTCCCGTTGCGCGTAGAACTTGTGCCACCACACGCATGAGTTTAGTATAAACGTAAGGTGCTGTCGCCCGTCCAAAAGGAAGACAGGTGAATTGAAAAATTCGTGCGCCCCCTCTAAATGGGGGATAAGGTCTAGATTGTGAGTCTATGTTGACGGCAAAAAAGGCATCCGTCATATCTAACTTTACACAATAATCAACTGTGAACACTACATCGGGCACTGAATGGATACATTCCATCTTGCAGTGAGGAATCCTCAGCAATTCGTTCAGGGGTTTCAAGTTTATTATAGGTCCTGTGCAACCGTCTTTCTTGGGTATCGCAAACATGGTCGAGATCAAAAGTTCTGTACCGGCCGGAACGTCTACGATCGCGTTTTTCAAAAGTAGTTCACTCAAAGCCGCGTCAGGCTGCGGACTGGTCTCAGCTTGTCGAGTTACACTCGGTACATACAACGTGGGTCTTGCCGCAAAGGGAATAATGTAGCCCCGAACAGTTTCCAATATAAACGGATTGGAAGTTAAGGATGCCCACGCTGCAACGAAATCGGCGAATCGCCCAGAAACACGTGAACTCTCCCTTATCGAAAGGCCATCAGTAAGAACTGGAGAGGTGAAGGAAACTAACCGTCTTTTCTTCGGTTCCGGTTTCTCCTTGTCACGCTTCTTGGATCCCTGTGCACGCAGTTTCTGCACCGATTTCTGTGGAGCGTTCTCTTCATATGAGAGCTCTTCTCTCAGTTCACGGTCTAAGAGCTCAGGATGAATGGTCTGGACAGCCTGTGAACCACTGTCGAGCCAGCAAGCGGGAAACGCCGAAATGACGGCATTGCCTTATATGGGTCCAATCCAAGAGAACTGAAATGCAGTTAGTTAGTACCATAGGCTATAGTAAATTTCAATTTTTAATACTTTCTGAAAGAACTCACCGAAGCACTCGTTCGCGCCTGAAAATAATGGTGTCCCTCAAGGAACCTCCAAGAAGTTCTAAAGTAATTATCGGATAATACTCAAAGTCCTACCTCCAAGATGCTCAAGCTATTAATGAGGATCTCATTGAGGTCCTTAAGTTTATCTCACGAATCTGGACGCTCCTGTCTGGATCCCTCGGAAGATGATCATCCAAAAGTCCTCTGCTATACGGGAAGAAACCAGGGGTAAGTCCTTGAGGAGAGCGATGCTCTCGCTCTGTGGAAGCAATGAGCCCGTGGCGGTTTCGTCGAACCGTCTCCTGGCCTCGAGGGTAATAGTAACACACCCTCTGAAAACGTGTTGAGACCGTCGGAGGGGAGGGTCCCGCGCCGACCTGAATTCGTACTTACCGGGAATGGAAGGTAGAGCCGCAAACGTACTGTGTGCCTGGTGGCTGGGGCTCCGTTGCTGAGAAGTCATTGGTGATCGGCGATCGACGAGACTTCGAGCTGCCACGTGAATCTTCCCTGGAAGAGCGGGAACTAGACGAATACGATGATGATGACGAAGAGTGACGTCGGCTCTCTGACGATCGAGATCATGGGGGCGCGACCGCATTTGCAACAGTATTGGGAATCTTCAACATCACAGAAAAAATCAATCACATCAAGACACACGCGAGATATGTGAGGAAAATGATCGATATACAGAAAAAGACAATGATCCCCCCTGTTTTGTGACAGGAAATTGTTTTCGATACCAGAAAGTTCTTTCTTCTCAGATGGATTCTCCCTATTCAAGAATAACCCTTGAATTTGGAAAAGCCAAAGGTGTCCGGTGAAATACCCTCACATGAGAAGAAAAGGAGCGAGCAACCAAAGTTTGCCCGCGAACGCTCGAGAACAGGACTGTCAAGCTGAAGAACGACTGGTTGGCGCACGAGGGCTGTACCAACGAAGATGTGGGAGCAGGGCTGGGCACGCGTCCCGGTTAAAGGCAGTGGTCGCGATCAAATATGCTTGTCGTCTTTTTCTCTCCAAATCCTTTCCTGGGTCTCGAGTAGTGGGACCTATAAGAAAAAATCGCGAAAAAATCACTGTTTTGGGCCGAATTTGAAACCTGAACTTTCTTGTCTTTTGATGGTGGACGAGCCCTCTCCACATCATCGGCATCGATGACCTCTTATATCAAGAACATCAGCTAGCTTGAAATTGAATGTCAATCAATGAACCTTCGAATTTATGTGTGTATCTAGTCAAAAACATTGACTGAGGTGATGCTTTCATTATTCAACCGTTTTTATTCGTTGAATTTGCATTTATTTCGTCCTCTGAATGTCGATGATTTTTGACTGCTCGGCATGAGACTGCGATCTGTTTCGTCATCGCTGTGCACGTGTGCACGAACTAGCTTCTTTGGGCCCTAGAAACTCTAATTCTATCCCGTTTTTCACCGCGCTACCTTCATAGTTTTTCAGCTGTTTTTGATCTAAGTTGATTTTTGTAGTTTTTTCGATAACGTTTTTCATCGTGACCACTGCCTTTAACCTTAGGAGAGTGCATATTAGACGTTGCAGAGAGGGCAAAGGGGGTGCCTAAACCGAACACCAAAAAAAAGAACGAAGTGCATGTTCTGTCGAATTTCAGGAAAAAAAATAATACGCACTATTCTTCTGATTTGTCATATATTCTTCTCCGCTTTTTGAGTCGAACACTAAAAGAATCCAAATTATTGATAGAGATGCAGGTTGTGTTCTCAATAATTCATACTTGCTGTCGAAGTTTGTTCTGATGAAGCAATAGGCACTACTCTGTTATCTTGTAGCAAGTAAGGATTGAAGTGGTGTCATGTTTCTTTGGTGCAACGTTCATTGATTACGCCGGTGGTTACCGATCCATGGCAAAGATACAAAGACAGCGCCCAGGAAAGCTATCGTTCAAGTTCAAAAAAAAAGATTAGCGAACTAGTGTATAGCCTAGGTCGCTCATTCTGAGCTGGTCGAAGCAAGGCTTATCTGGCTTATCATGTCAAAATCTCCTTATCACTATTATATTTTGCCATGACCGACCGCTCCGCTGCTTACTCCGCCCGGACTCATCCGAGCAGGCTAGGCTTTATTTCTACAGTTTAAAAGAACAGATAGCACAGTCAGCATCACAAGTAGTCAATAGATTATTATTCATGAGAATGTGACTTATGAAAAAGCCAACTGTGAAATTGAAGATTGCAAGTTCCTATGAAAGAAGCGAATCACCGTGCCGTCCCCATTGAGAAGTACCCTGTACGTAAAAACCCGAGTTTTATCCACCTTGAATGCCGCAATCTCTCATAGACTAGGCTAGCCGTGCAATATGGTGTTTGTCCGCAGCTACACAGCGCGCACTGGAGTGGACGCGCACGCAATATTAATTCAAAAATGTATTTTATTACAGAACGGGGCGGAGAAAATGATTGAAACTGGAGTAAATGGAAGGAGGCAGAAATAGGATTCTTTCAATGTATCCATTATAGAAACTTAATGTAAACAAACTAAGTTGGAGCGGAGGGAATTTTCTGGACTTGATAAGGTTCATTCAAATGAACCTAGTTGATTGAAAACACCAATAAACATGAGAACTAAGAGCATTGCGAGAAGTAGGAGAATCTTTCAAACATTTTAGTTGCTATAGGTTTGATATTCAATTTGATTTAGGGACCTTAAAACTCGTCCCGGTTTTGTCCCGGTTTTCGGGGTAAAACCGGGACCAGATTTAAGGTCCTTAAATCACATTAAAAATCGATTCTATGGGAACTAAAATGTTCGTGAGATTCTCATCTTTCTCACTACATCCTTTGCTCTCTTGTTTAGTGCTACATTTGATCAACTAGGTTCGTTTGAATGAACCTTATCACGGCTAAATAATTACACCCGCTCTAACTTCGTTTAATTACATTAAATTTTAAAAAAAAGGTACATCCAGAATAGACTGCCTTTACCATCTTCCATTTCCTTCAGTTTCAATCCTTTTCTCCTTCCCGTTCTGTAATAAAATACATTTTTTAATAATATTGTGTGCGCGTCCATTCCCGTGTGCGTTGTGTAGCTGCGTACAAACACCGTATCGCACGGCAAGTCGATTTTTTAAGGGATTGCGGCATTCTAGGAGGGTAAAACTCGGGTTTTCTACTCCCTACGAATCACATGAATCCTAACATTGTTCCACAACACAAAATAGTTCTGATTTCCACATCAGAATAATCAAACACAGATTAACTAATCCTTCATACGTTTATGAAAACATTCGACAGGAAACATTAATTATCGCAATAGTAGTAGTTCTGTTGTCTGTAATTGCCAATTGTTTTGTATTGAAAAACGTTTCATCTTTTGTCATAACTTACCGTCTTACTCACAAATTTTCCTCATGGGGTTGTTTTGAAGTTCAGAAATTACACTACCTTTTTTGTTAACATTTTCGGAATTTTCTTTATTCATTGCTTTTTTTATATTCTTGTTTATCAAAATTAGAAAGTCAAGATCATGGCTGTCCAACTATTCGGAAAACAGCCGATTTCGATTTCCCATAAGGGGGTGCCTAAAAATTACCGAGCTAAGGGGGGTGCATATTCAGAATCGCCATGCCGGGACGTGTGCCGAGCCCTGTGTGGGAGTTGCGAGGGATGTGCAAGCGTACACACGAAAGGAATTGAGGGCTACGCATCTTTTGGAGGTAGGGTTGACAAATTCGAGGCGCCAAAACGCGACGCAGGCGCGCGCGCGTCGGAGATCGGCAGCTATATCGATTTGATCTCCCCTGCCTGATTGTTAAACGTGTGGAATGCGAGCAGGGCTCGAAAGCAGAGCTACTATTATTTCTGAGCGGTGTCATATGTTTGTTTGTAGGACCGCCTCCCCATCCTGTATAAAAGACGATTTACCTTATAACCTAGGTTCTTCTGTTCAGTGATCAGTAGCTTATAACCTAGGTTCGTCGGTTCACTGATCAGACGCGTGGTAATAAAGGACTTATATTACACGTGTCTGTAAGCAACCGGTAATCTCTACGTTCACTCTGGAATATTACACGTGTCTGTAAGCAACCGGTAATCTCTACGTTCACTCTGGACCTTGACACTGAGATCGCGGGGTTGCGCGGTGGCGAGTCAAACCAAATCTGGTGAAAGCTTTGCGCTCACCACAATACACCAAAAATCATCAGTGCCTCTCTCCAGAACTAAATTTGCGCCGAGTATCCGTCAATCTAGGTATTTCCAAAGATTTGGAGCGCCTAACAGCCTCCAGAAGCCTTGTATACCTTGAATCATGCAAACCTTGTTCGGTGTGGAATAATTCGTTTATTGACGTCCAGTGAGGTGTTCCTCATTCCAAGGTTGAAGGTGAGGTCATCCACCAGTTTTTTGTACTCCTTGCCCGAAACCATCTCGAGAACTGCGCTGATGAGCGTAAATCCATGGGTTGTATAGCTGAATGAAGCCGATTTCATGCCTTCAGTAAAATTTCTGTGCAGAAGTGCAGATAAGATCGCCTTTGAAAGCACGAGCACCGAAACACAGAGAAAAATCGAATAAGCACCGTAACCCGCTGTAAACAAAAATAAAGAGATTTCACTGGGAAGGTCGTTTGCGATTCGCATCGGAAGCAGGGATGTGCGTAATTACGACTAGCGACTAACGGGCTTTTTGGATGTTACGACTAACGACTAACGAAAATAAAAATATTTTCGTAAGCAATCCCAAAATTCGTTGGTAAACTGATAGTCATTCGAATCGCGCTCCAATCCAAGTCTTATACCAGTATTGAAACATATTGCCCTGTTGGTTGTTCTAGGTGAATGGTACAAAATAACCATAGCCTTCTGTATTTATTATTTCTACTGATACTGCTTCGCAGTTCTGGAACCCCCACATTAGAACCTCAGCCGAACGTTACGCAAGGTTAGGCGCAGCGTTTATGCGACTTCGCGTCGGTCTCGCCACTTTATGGTAGGCTAACTGAACCGGTTCCGGCACTGACCGGCTCCAGCAGAGATTTTTGCAGAAGACACTATCAGAGGTGATAATATGGAGCGGTGTCTGCAGGCCACCACTGCCCAACGACGGGAACTGTATCCGATGATTGGATTATAAAGGGAGCCGTCCTTCGACTTTCATTCATAAATTCGAGATATGGGGTTTTCAAAAAGTGGTGCTGAGACCTCTCAGGGGTGAAATTTTAACTTGGGTGCTAATTTCTTCCGACCGTTCCCCATTATGGGAACAAGCTCTAAACCACGCAAGCGCTCGGATCGCTACGCTGATCAAAGACCAAATAGTGCAAAGTCGGTGCGATTCTCCGTGTTGTCACCACCAGGTACATCTCAAACAACATAATATAACGCAGAATGGCAAATTTTGGGCTGGAAAAAGTCAAAGTTTTCAAAATTTCCTCTGTTTCCCATATTGTTTCTTTTCTTACCGAAAAAATAACAAAAATCGATAAACGCACACTCTCAAGAAATAGGCCATATTTTAAATTATGTATACGTAGGTTTGCCGTTTGAAGTAGGTTCTCTAACAAGGAATGATTTGTGTCTTCAATGGTCATGAATGTTACATACATCTCTTCATGCCTTCCTTTTTTTTCTATTCATAAAGGCTTTTTTTTGCCTCAACTGTGCTTGTTTTCAAAGGCCGTAGTTATACACCAGCGGGATGCTGCAGAAATAGCAAGACAACTACCACTTATGTGCGTCCTAAGTGTGCTGAGGCATGCCAAAAGAAAGAATTGTCCCAGGAAAACGCACCGGAAGCCCGCACCAAGCAGTTATACACGCCGCGGCACTGTATACTGTACCCTTGCGGGACCTACCCCATTGGAAATTTGCCAATTTATATCAGCTGATTATTTTCCAGATCTAAACTTGTTAAAATACCACCAAAAGGACATAACGAGCACTGCTATGACAGGAGCGATAGATTTCTAGTGACTTCTTGCAATAAAAAAAGTGATAGAAGCGTAAAATATCGATGAAAAGCAACTGAAACGCCCGGGAATTTTCGGTCCGCAATATTGCGTCAAGGACGTCAAAGACGCAACATTGCAGACGAGTCCCTGATTTAGGCCTCTTTCAGAGTTCGATCGCTCTGCGACGCGATCGTGGGCACGGCGACGCGACCGTCGCGTCGCCGTGGAAATCGCAGATTTTGGAAGTGTGAATGCCCAATCGCGGAAGTTGGCAACCACGCTTTTTTACGTACACATTCTAATCGACGCCTGTTTCATATTCGCGGTGTCGCGCAATCGGTTAGTCATTTATGATAAAAAGGTGCATTGTGCTTTGCCATTTAACTTTAACTTTATTACACGCCCTTGCAGACGTGTAGAAACATAGAAAAGGCAGAAAAACAACGAAAACATCGAGGAACTTAAAAAATGACAAGTTTCGAAAGGAAAAAGCGTAAAACGATCGATAGCTCCTTTCTTGACAATGAAGGTAATTTTTGACAAGTGTTTTGAATTTAGTGAAGTTGATCGGTATCTGAACAGTATGACTCATCTTCAAGTACATATTCCATGCCGTCTCTGAATATGGAGAAGCTGCGCCCCAAAGAGGTGCGCGGCTGACGGAATTTAAGCTTGAACCTTTCTCTCCTAGTATTTGATTCAATCAGTTTGAAAAATGAATGAGTAATGTAAAGTATCCAAATTAAGCATACGATTCCTCACTATGCCACGGGGAATACTCCTATACGTGAAGCCAAGAGACCGTATGAAGACCTTCCTTGTGAAGTTGTTTTGCACTCTTTCTAGTTTGGCAACGAAGTTGTTTTGCACTCTTTCTAGTTTGGCAACGCAGGTTTTTTAATGAGTAAAGTAGATAAAGGTACCATATTCAAGAACAGATCGAACGTAAATTTTATAGGCTCTAATCAAAAGCAATGGACCTTTAGTTTTCAGCGATTTTAACAGAAGGAGAAGTTTCTGTTCAGCTTTCGCAACAATATAATCCAAATGCTTATCAAAATTCAATTATTTCGAATCGAAAAGAAACCCAAAATCTTTAACTAGGTTAACATGCTGGAGTATTGAACCTTCGATATTGTACCCGCCTTCCGGATTAGTAGTTCTACCCAGGTGTAGTACTTGACTTTTTTGAGTGGAAAGAGGGACAAGGTTTCGTTTAGACCATTGAACTACATTGTCAATTGTGGTTTGGATCCTAGTTTTATTGTCACCCTCAAGTGTATCGTAGATTTTTTTAATGATAATAATCATTTTATGATAATAATTGTTTTGTATTATGACTGTTTTGCCTACTTATACTTATTTTGCCTGAATCAACGTGAAAAAAGAGGAATTTGAACGAGGACATATGAAGCGGTCGCCGCGATCGGTCGCGTCGCCGTGCACTGCATGGCGACGCGATCTGGCCATCTCAGTCGCCCAATCGCGCGATTGGGCGACTTTTCCCGCGATCTTGTCTGAAAGGCCGGCGACCAGATCGCGCGACGCGACTGGATCGATACACAGTGTTTTCATTCGGTCGCGTCGCAGAGCGATCGAACTCTCAAAGAGGCCTTACGCAGCAAGCGGCGTCAATGCCATTGCGGGACGTTTTCATTCCGCTGGTGTATAACTAAGGCCAAAACCTAGGTTTTTAACGACTAACGACTAACGATGGTTTTGGCCGGTTGAACGACTAACGACTAACGAATTACAAAATTTCTATTACGCACATCCCTGATCGGAAGGCATTCTGATTGTCTATGCGACGTAGTCTTTAGAACCCTGATGACCGCTCTAAGCTTATAGCCGGAATCATATGCTGGATTTCTGAAAGTTTAGCTTCTTGGCAAAAGTAATGATTTGGAAATGTTATAATTTCAAGAAATATATAAGTCGAAAAATTTAAAAAAACGTCTTGAAATATCTTAAATAGAGATTTGGCACAAAATAACCAGAAGTAATGAAAAAACTGGGAAATGTGGTGGAATGACCAAAATCGGATTTAGCGGTCAATCATAGGCCAATTTTTGATAAGTAGTGACAGACGAGGGATAGGATTTTACTATCTTCTCCGTTGAACCTATAAAAGCAAGCTCTGATAAGTTTACCGGAGAAGCTTGCAAAATTCTATGGGGTAGTGGGGTGGACCGGGGGCCTATGACTGACCGCCAAATCCGATTTTGGTCATTTCACTACATTTCCCAGTTTTTTCATTACTTCTGGTTATTTTGCGCCGAATCTTTTTTTTAGAAAATTTCAAGACGTTTTTTTAAATTCTTCAACTTCTATATTTCTTAAAATTATAACATTGCCAAATCATTACTTTTGACAGGAAGCTAAACTTTTAAAAATTTCATATAATTTTTTCCCAAAGGTTCCATTTTTGACCTGATTTTTGTTCCGCGATTCCCATTTTGGAGAGGCGAAACCTCTTATAACAGCTTCTGCCATCCGTAAATAATGAAATCGTTACGAATCGGTGTTGTCTGACGACCATAACTCCTAAAAATTGTGACCCGCAACCATGAAAAACCACCCTTGCTTTCCTGCTGAGGCCCCGTACACGTTTTGCGGCTTCATGCGCACTTTCAGTGGGGTCCCGTACATTTTATACGGCGTCCCGTGCACTACCACTATGGTCAAGCACACTTCCTACGGCGTCCTGCGCACTCTTACTTGGGTCCCACACACTTTCTCCGGCGTCCTGCGCACTCCTACTTGGGTCCAACATACTTTCTAGGGCGTCCTGAGCTCTCCCACTTAGATCCCACACACTTTCTCCGGGGTCCTGCGCACTCCCACTTGGGTCCCGCACACTTTTTGCGGCCTCCTGCGCACTGACATAGCTTGTAAAAGCATTAAGGTAAGTACTAGCATATCTAAGGTTGTCAAGAGGGTGAGTGCCCGAGTTTACCGCAATTCACGACTGAAGTGGAAAGCTAGAGAAAGGAATCTGTGGTTGGGAGCCATCTGGAAACTCATCGGGAAGAAGCTGAATCTTTGATCACAACATTTAGAGCAGACCCGTCTGGTGTCCGCCGACAGGAAGCTGAAGTGAGACCGAAAGTTCAGGAAGCTCCTGCACCGTTGCGCCGGAGTCACGCATTACGTCATGGCGCTTTTAGATAGAACAAATTATCTGTCTGAAGTTGATAAAGAAATGCCAAGACGACTGGATAGCAATCAGAAGAACCAATAAGGTCTAACTGCAAGAAAATGTCACTGGTTGAACTGCTCATGCGACTTCTGGAATAGTTTTGGGAGGCATCGCTAGCGAGAGTGGAACTCCACCGTTTTCCGTGTATTCTGACATAAATATTAACAAGGAAGTTAGCAAGAAAACGAATCTAGGGATTGTTTTGAACCGATGTTGAAGTTTCCAATATCCATGGCATAGTGTGAGGCAGCAGACTCTGCTGCCTCACATTATGCCATGGATAAGCCCACAAAGTGAAATCAGTTCAAGAGTGGTGTCGAAGTGTGCTATCCTGAGTCAAACGCGCACGAAGAATTGCGGTTCTGCTCGTCGGACTTGCATCCGCTGGACTTTCTAGTGTGGTCCCTGATAGAGTTACAGATCTGTGATCATCGACATGCCAAAGTGGCTGACTGGAATGCCGTATTCAAGGAAGCCTTGGATGAAATGAATGATGACTACCTCCGTGACCGCTGCATTGTCTTTCTGAGACTACTTCGAGCCGATATTCGAACAGATGGCGGATATTTTCAGATTTGGCCACTGTTCTGCTTCAACGCTAGTATGAATAAAAGTATCCATTTCGATTATTCTCAAAATCCAGCGTAGGGTTTGAAAAACACATCAATATCTGCGCGCCAATAATTATGGAACACCCTGTAAAGCGTCCTTCGTGTTCCCACTTGGTCCCGCTCACTTTTTACGGCGTCCTGGGCACTTCCACTTGGGTCCCACACACTTTCTACGCTGTCCTGCGCACTCCCACTTGGGTCCCGCACACTTTCTACGACGTCCTTCGTGTTCCCACTTGGGTCCCGCACACTTTCTACGCTGTCCTGCGCACTCCCACTTCGGTCCCACACACTTTCTACGGCGTCCTGCGCACTCCCACTTGGGTCCCGCACACTTCCTACCCCGTCTAGCGCACTCCTACTTGGCTCCCACACGCATTCTACGGCGTCCTGCCACTCTAGTGTCAACATGTTTTTGCCTGTCTTCGACCTCAATTTTGAGGTTCCGCTAAAATTGAGTTTTTAACTCCAAATTTGAATAAGAGCGACCTGCATCCATTTCCAGTCCCCTGCTCAAAAATGAGCGTCCTAGCTCAATTTTAAGTGTACCAAGAAGATCGTGAACGCCAACTGAAAAAAAGGAGATTAACATCATAACTTCGCGGGTATTTAAATTTTTCTCGAAAACCAGTAGACCATTCCAAACCATTTTTGGGTGTTTACCCCAACATTTTACGCTCTTTCCAATGATAAAAGAACCAAATTCTCAAATCTCCCCAGAAGGATGATTTTGGAATCGCGGGTTTGCGCACGTGCAATTTAAAACCAAATCAGGTGCGCCACAAATTTTTCAAAAAATGCCGCATTTCGTTGGATTTTGGACCGTCGAGAAAGTGCTAGAAAAACTTATCTTCTCGAAGTATCAAACAACGTTGTGGAGAACTTCTGATGGGCAACAATAAGTTCGGGGTTAGAATTCCTCGTGGTCACGTTTTGAGGAGATAACTTCAAATTGATATAATACCGCGAAATGGTGGTGAGCGCGAAGCGCTGACCAGGGCTGGGATTCATGAAAGGCAAACCACGGTTACGGCTGGGCTAGCGGAGGAAACCGGCATTCACGAAAAATCCGGCTTGGTTACGGCTGGGCTACGATTGGGCTACGCGTAACCGCACCTCGGAGCTGCGGTTAACTGCGGTTAGCAGCGGTTTCGCGGCTTAGTCGTCGAATTGATGGTGTGTTGTATTAGTGCACAACACTGAGGAAACGCACCTTTTGCGAATACGCATAAAAACTTGATATCTTCAAGGCAAGCTGAAAATACAGGAATGCCGCCGTTATTGACTGTCACATTATAGGCCCTCTAGCCATAATGTGTTCCTCTCGATAACAACGAAAATTCTCAGAATCATCAACCTCATCTGTAAGTTTTATGTATGTTGCCCATGGCTAACTAAAATCATTATGCCTGTCCTCCCTACTCTCGCTCTCTTCTTTATTTTATAGCACATCGTTGTTCTTTTTGCCTCCACTTTTTGTTCCTAATTCTTGTCTTCCGTGCGCTGACCATTTACCGAGCAGCCACAGGCTCTTCGCTGGGGTTTCTTTCCCATTTCGGCTCCGAATTCCCTCATTTTTTCCCTCAGAATTTTTTCCCAACACTTTTCGTACACGCTTTCGTTATTTTTCTGTTGGAAAACCCTAACGTGGCTTGATACTGTGATGCATGACTTGGTTTTTTTCGCATTTACAACGTTTTCTTCTACTTTTTTTTCCGAAGCGCCCACTTGCATTTCAAATGTTAATGTTTTTTACATGGTTCTGTGATCAACCTGGGTTTTCTCGATGTTTTTAGTTCAAACTTGTTTTTACCTTGCATTTTGAGCTTTTTCCATATGATTTTTCTACGGAGTCGTTCTATTTTTCTCCTGTTGTGCGCGAAAATAAGCTGGTGCGAGAATGACAAAGAGAAAAAAACAAAAAAGGGATTCTTAGACAAAAAAAGAGATGGAGAAAACTCGGAACTCAAACGACAAACGGAGAACTTGAATCCGGAAACTCATCGAAAGGACGATGATGATCCCTGCAGCAACACCTAAGCCATGTGAAACACACAAAAATTAGAGGGGCGTTTCTGAAAAAAGAAGTTGAAAAGGCTAGTGATGCGAGAAAAAAGCTAAATTGGGGGATAAAAATTCACCAGCAGGTTTGCGGCTCATCGTGAGAGAGCAGCATCACTTTATGTACTTTCAAAAAACCAAAAAGGATTTTTCAAAAAAAGGAAAAAATGAAAAACTTTAAAATGGGAAAAACATCTCCAAGTTGAGGAAAATCCTTTAAATGCCTGCGATCCATTGAAGAAGGCAAAACTCAAGGTAGACAAAAATAAGAATTCAAAAAGCAAGCAAAATTAGCAATCATGTGCAACAAAAACAGTGACGGGATAGGGAAATTCCGACCCGAGTGCCAATATTGATTTTCTCCAATCGAGATTCTCGGCGTCAATTGAGTGGCAAGTACGTGGCCGCGGAATGGTTAGCCACCCAACCGCGATGGGGCGGTTGTGAATGCCGGTTTGCGGTTTGGCTACCGCTGGGGTTTCTGCCCTAACCAAACCCAAACCTAGCCGGCTGCGTTCATGAATCCCAGCCCTGATTTGGCTTCGATTTGCCATCGCGCAACCCCCTGATCTCAGTATCATGGTCCAGAGTAAACGTAGGAAGACCGTTCTTTTTGCATTTGATATACTTTAAAAAGCTGAATAACTTTCCAAAAAATGCTCCGGAATGGTTACCGGAGATTCGAGAAAAATTGTCAAAACCACGTGATTTTGGTCAAAAAAAAAAAAAGGTTCATCTTCTTTTTTTTTCAGTTGGCGTACACGATCTTTTTGAAACACTTATCGTTGAGCTAGAAAGCTTATTTTTGGCCAGAAAGTTGGCTATGATTGCACCTAGCTCCTGTCATATTTTGTAATTTGTAGCTCAATTTTTGCGGAACCTCAAAATTGAGGGTCAAGAAAGACAAAAACACGTAAACATGTTATTATAAACCATCCGACGTTTACTCAATCACAAAAATGAACTAATGAAATAAACACCGTTACTGATAGGCTTTTGCCGAGAATTGAACGCTCAGTAACAGGGGCAACGCTTCAATCAATACGGCGGGATATCGGAAGTACTTTTTGGAACGCCGCACGGTGTGACTCAGAAGTGCGCCACAGAACGCCGTAGGAAGTGTGTTGGACCCAAATGAGAGTGCGCCAGACGCCGTATAAAATGTGCGGTACCTAAGTGGAAGTGCGCAGGACGCTGTAGAAGGTGTGCGGGACCCAAGTAGGAGTGCGCCGGACGGCGTAGAAAGTGTG
Organism: Aplectana chamaeleonis; assembly: GCA_029168955.1. Taxonomy (NCBI): domain Eukaryota; kingdom Metazoa; phylum Nematoda; class Chromadorea; order Rhabditida; family Cosmocercidae; genus Aplectana; species Aplectana chamaeleonis. The sequence continues at coordinate 1,300,479 of JAPDOI010000124.1, read as the reverse complement.
CGGGACCCAAGTGAGAGTGCGCCGGGCGCCGTAGAAAGTGTGTGGAACCCAAGTGGGAACACGCAGGACGCCGTAGAAACTGTGCGGTGACCAAGTGAAAGTGCGCAAGACGCCGTAAAACGTGTGTGGGACCCAAGTGAAAGTGCGCCGGACGCCGTAGAAAGTGTGCGGGACCCAAACACAAGCACGCCCATGCCGATCATTTTTTCCGCAGGGATACCGTAACCATTCTTGAACAAAACATGATAACGAACGATAAAACACTCTCATAACATGCGGGGTATAAAAGGGCAGAGGAGCGGTATGCATTCATTCACACACCGCTCTCTTCGAGAAGCCACTGGGAAGTGGCTGAGGAGGTCGAAATTGAGCAAACGTGATTGTTGGCTATTATACATTGGATCCGACTCACTCATTTTCGGATATCCATCCGAATGAACCAAAATTTTCATGATTCAAAATCCGATTCACCGAAAAAACGTCAAAATCCGAATGATCCAAAATCCGAATCACCGAAAAAGTGTCAAAATCCGAATGATCCAGAATCCGATTCACCGAAAAAAGGTCAAAATCCGAATGATCCAAAATCCGATTCACCGAAAAAACGCCAAAATCCGTTTGATTCAAAATCTGCATCACCGAAATGTGCCATGAGTCGGATAATGATTCGGATACCGAATATCCGAAAAATGTCATGATTCGGATCGGATAATGAGGGGGATATTGGTAGATTCGGCATGTCCTGTGACTCAAACAAGCGTACCTTATGTCGCGACTCGACATTCCATTCTACAGTAGCCATACAGGTGCGTAGTTACCCTCTATAAAACGTCGTAATTCACATCATTCGAGGCGCGAGCGGCGCGCGAGACGCCTCGGCCTCTGTCTGCCCTACGCTCTCTCACTGTCTTTAACCTCCGCTCCACACCAGCACGCGTAGGGACCAAGTGAAGTTCGCCCTTTATAGCCTGCACACTGCAGACATCCAAATGGCGCGCATCGTAAAATTTACGCCGCATTTTCTGCGCATCATCAGCGCAGATTCTGCGCATAATTGGCTTTGATTCTCTTGGTTTGAGTTGTCTGTGCGACTATAGAGCCTTTCAGAGTGGCGCCGCTGCGAAATTTGTGACGTCGCTCTCCAGAGCGAGAGAAAGTGGGCGTGACCATGACTGGTCACCGAATCATATTTCTGTCTCTACGTCTCTTACCTCTTTGCCGCCGTTTGTTCGATTGGAGAAAACAGTGAAATAGGGGAAATAATTATTTTTATAGAAAGTTTATGGACAGGTAGTAACAAAGTAACTTCAACAAATAGAAAGAAGCTAAGGCGGGACGGCAGAGACAAAAATGGTCCAAATCATTTCCACCGCGCGACGTTGCTGCCGTCGCTGCTAGCCCGTGCACTTTGAAAGCTCGGTCGCCTCCCTCGCACGGCACAGTTTGCGCTGCGTAGCACCCCTCGCCCCACATCACTCACACCGTCACCGCGACATCGAGTTTTGCTGCGACGCCACTCTGAAAGGCTCTTAGGGGTATGGTATACATTGCCGCTGTCATGACCGACAGGTATGCAATCTAGCACTGCGGGACCTGCATCGTAACAACGGCATCGGTCGTCGTAGGCACGATTGTCGCGCGTCTGTCGCAGCGACGTGACGCGGAGGACCGACATACTGCGAATGGGCTGAAGCCTGTCGCTGCCACTGTCCCTGTCGCGGCCGAAGCTTGCAACACACTGCGATAGCGACAGGTTAAAAGGGTAGAAGCTCCGCGACCGGCGGTCGCTGTCGCTGTGCAGAGCGACGCGACAGTGTGTCGCAAAAATATACCATATCCCTTATGGCGCATTGAGGGTTCGATTGCCTACCGAAAACCATGTGTATTGATCGAACGGGCAATCCTTTTTTAAGTGGATTAGACAGGGCTGGGAATCATGAAAGGCAAACCACGGGTACGGCTGGGCTAGCGGGGAAACCGGCATTCACAAAATCCGGTTTGGTTACGGCTGGGCTACGATTGGGCTACGCGTAACCGCACCTCGGAGCTGCGGTTAGCCGCGGCTAGCAGCGGTTTTGCGGCTTAGTCGTCGAATCGGTAGTGTGTTGTATTAGTGCACAACACTGAGGCTCGAAGAAATACCGATCTGGTTGATCGCAAACGAGGGTTTTCTCAGGTTATCTTAGAAAAATAAAGTTCCATTTTGTTAATATGGACCATGAGCACAATTGATTCCAAAACCTTATGAATACGCATAAAAACTTGATATCTTCGAGGAAAACTGAAAATACAGGGATGCCGTTCGTTATTGACTGCCACAATATAGGCCCGCTAGCCATAATGATAACAACGAAAATTCTCAGATTCCTCAACTTCATCTGCAAGTTTTATGTATGTTGCCCATGGCGAACTACAATTTCTACGCCTGTCCTCCCTGCTCTCGCTATCTTCTTCATTTTATCGCACATCGTAGTTCTTTTGGCCTCCACTTTTTGTTTCTAATTCTTGTCTTCCGTGCGCTGAACATTTACCGATCAGCTACAGGCTCTTCGCTGGGATTTCTCCATTTCGGCTCCAAATTCCGTCATTTTCGGAATTTCTTCTCAGCACTTTTCCTACAAGTTTTCGCTATTTTTCTTTTAGAAAACCCTAATTTGGTTTGGTACTGTGATGCCGCACCCTTTTGGTCAGCCTGGGGTTTCGTGGTGCGTTTTCAAAACCCGATTCGCCTTATCCACATGATTTTGTTTTTTCGCATCAACAACATTTCTTCTTACTTTTTTTCCGAAGCACCCACTTGGATTTTTAATATTAATGTTTCTACATGATTCTGTGATCAGCCTGGGTCTTCTCGATGTTTTTAGTTCGAACTTCTGTTTTTCCCTTGCATTTCGAACTTTTTCCTAATGAATTTTCTATGGAATCGTTTTAGTTTTCTCCTGTTGTGAGCGACAGTGAGCTTGGGTAAGAATGACAAAGACAAAAAAAAAACAAAAAAGCGATTTTTAGAAAAAAAATGAAATGGAAAAAACTCGGAGCTCAAACGACAAACGGAGAACTTGAAGTCAAAAACTCATCAAGAGGACGAAGATGATCCCTGCAGCAACACCTAAGCCATGTGAAACACACAAAAAAATTAGAGGGGCGTTTCGAAAAAAAAACAACTTGGAAAGGCTAGTAATGCGAGAAAAAAGCTAAATTGGAGACTAAAATTTCACCAGCAGGTTTGCGGCTCATCGTGAGCAAGCAGCACCACTTTATGTACTTTTGAAAAACCAAAGAGGATCTGTTGAAAAGAAAGGAAAAACTGAAAATCTTAAAAATGGAAAAAAAAACATCTCCACGTTGAGGAAAATCCCTTTAAATGCCTGCGATCCATTGAGGAAGGTAAAGCACAAGGGAGACAAAAGTTAGAATTCAAAAAAACAGCCAAAATTAACGGTCATGTGCAATAAAAACAGTGACGGGTTAGGGAAATTCCGACCCGAGTGCCAATATTGATTTTCTCCAATCGAGATTCTCGGCGTCAATTGAGTGGCAAGTACGTGGCCGCGGACTGGTTAGCCACCCAACCGCGATGGGGCGGTTGTGAATACCGGTTCGCGGTTTGGCTACCGCTGGGGTTGCTGCCCTAACCAAACCCAAACCTAGCCGGCTGCGTTCATCAATCCCAGCCCAGTATCTCACGGGTATTTACGAATTCGATGTGAAGGATTGATACTCTTTTAGACTAATGCTTTAACATTACTCTCACTTTGAAGAGATTGTGAAAGGTGATCGCATCTGTTTGGTTTGCAAATATTTCGCGATAAAGATGATTATCAACGAGTTCGTTTATCATACTAAGGTAGAAAAATCTCTTTTTTTAGGATTTTCACCAGACTACCGATTTTCGATAAACTTTTTGAATTATACCATCTTTTATCCGACCGGATATCCGACTCGGATACTCGGATTCCGACTCACCGAAAAAAGGTCAAAATCCGAGTGATCCAAAATCCGAATCACCGAAAAAACGTAATTTTTGGATTGATCCGAGATCCGACTATCCGTTTCGCCTCCCTATCCGATTGACTCGGATTATCCGATCTTGCTATTCTGAATCTATCCGTTTGAGTCGGATATCCGCGACCTTTGATTTTTGAGTTATCCGAAATCCGAGTATTCGAATTTTTTCGATTCGGATCCAATGTATATTGGCTATTACGATGTGATCATATCCAAGCTGACTCTTGGAAAAATTTTAAAGGACGGTTACGGTAGCCCTGCGTAAGAATTGATCGGCATGAACGTGCTTGTGACCCAAATGGGTGTGCGCAGAACGCCGTAGGAAGTGCGCAGGAAATCACTGGGAGTGTGCAGGATGTCACAGAAAGTGTGCAGCAGGGCTGTGCGTAACTGGATTTTGTAATTTCGTAAATCGTAAATCGTAATTTTTCAAAATCCTCGTAATTCGTAAATCGTAATTCGTAACTGATAATGAGTAACAAGCCCACACATAGGCCAAACCTGATTCGATAAGGGAAACACTTCAACACTTCAGTAATGAGGTGTTTTCATATCGAAGGTAGGTTGTTCTGAACAGTACATACTTGAAGAAATTCTCAGGGTACATATGTACATATGTACCTGGGATCAAAACGACTTAAATAGACAGAAGTTAAATTTCAGGCTTGATCAAGTACCAAACCTGTGCCACATTCTGCCCTATTTTTGAATACGAAAATGTAAAGAATAATCGCTCTATCAAACACATTTCAATGGAAACCAAGGAGAGAAACACTAAGTTGAGAAAAAATTGCAGTTCGAGAGTTCAAAGCTATCTGTTAAAAGTTCAGGATAAAAAAGCTGCCCGTTTTTTTTTTTGACAGAATTGTAAGCTTTGGGTCCCTCTAAGAAAAGTAAGAACGGAAGTACGACAAAAACGGCTAAGAAGTGGGTGAAAATCTCGTGGAACAGCCAGTCCATTGGGTCACCCCGCCCACGTCATATAACAGTTGTCACAAGTTCATTTCACTAGAGGAACTGGCACCGAATTTTTGAATATTCTTTGTGCCGAAACAGGCTGGTAACCAGACATGGACATTTAACCATATGATTCTTCAAGAGTTTTTGGTCCACGAAACAGAATACAAAGAAGTCACTTACCTAAGAATTTCGAATCTCAAAACCGTTTGCGGCGTTTGGTTTGACGTTTTGTCCGCAGTGCACAAAACACACCAACAGGCGTGAATGAATATTTAATAGGTTTTTTAGCAGTTTTTTCTTCGGTGTTTGAGTGTTCCGTGGGGACTTCCCCCCATTAACCTTTAACGTCTACTTGGTGGAATTATCCACTCAAAACCATCGAAAACTAGAAGATTAAGGTTTTTTAACGTGATTACTGCCTTCAAGAGAAAGACCCTTGTATGAGGGGGCCCCTATAAATGGAATATACATTTTCAAAATCAATTTTGATGCAGAAACAGATTCTCCCTCTTTATATGCGAAGCGTTACTCTGAGTAGAGTTGCAAGCGTTTATCCCCATAAATATAGGGTTGTTGGAGTGAAGATAACCGATGAAGAGTGGTGAAGGTTGTGTAGGGTTCCGAAATCCTTCCATATAATAAAAGAATCGGAGCACAGAGTACGACCACCTGGGCCTCCATCACTATTGCACTATTTTGTCACATCTCTAACCACTCCAAAACAGCATTGAGCTGTATGTGCATTTCAGTTCACCAAAACCTTCAAAGTATAGTTAGGCTCATACGATTGTGCACTCATTTAGTGAAAGGTTGGGGGATTACGTTTTTCGGTTCTCAACATTCTGCCATCGAAACAGCCAAAAAATCTGCGAGCAGCTCGAGTTCCTTTCCTTTCTTCAGCCAAACGACTTCATCCTCATTACGTGGAGGAGATTCAATTCTCGGCATCACCTGGGGTCACGACCTTCGTGCGTTGGTGACACGACAACATCATTGACGTGACTTATAACCACCCCCGGACTTTATACCCCGCCCCAAACCCCGATGAACTGTTATCAAAATCTTTTCAAGCAGCTTTAAGATCCATTCGAGAATTTCTGTATAGCCCAAAAACCTACTTCAACGACGAAAACTTCACGGATTGATTCTGCAAAAGTAATCAAGGACTATTCTTTAACTATCGATCGGATAGCGCTTCAAATTCTGATACTGCACAACCTCCCCAACCCAAACTCACTCCATAACTCATTAACAAGACTTTTAAATACAAAATTCATAGCAAATTCGTGATCAGCGCGTCAAATACCCAAAATACATCAATTTCGCGTCGATTACTGCATCAGGAAAGAAGAAATTTTTTTTGGCCTGAAAAATCATCAGGCTTATCCTTCCATATAATAAAAGAATCGGAGCACAGAGTACGACCACCTGGGCCTCCATCACTATTGCACCGCCGCCGTGTTTGTGCGTGCGTTCGCGCTTCAGGAACTTCGCAAGATATGCTGCTGTGTGCGCGGGATATGCTGGCATCTACAGCACCTACGCAGCATATACTGCCTGTTATGCTGTTTGCGATTCATATCGTCGACCAATCATGATTGGGTGGGCGTACCCGCAGTATATGCTGCCATAACCCTGCTAATTGGAAAAAGGCGGAACCTACGAGATTGGTATTCAGAGAGTTCCAGAGACACAGTTTCCGGACAGAGCGCCGCGAAGCGGCGCGAACCCCCCGGCTTATGGTTCCCGGACAAAGCGCCGCGAAGCGGCGCTTTGACCGGGTGCAAAAATGTGAAGGTCCCCTCAAAATCGCGGGTTTCGAAAAGAGACAATTACCTGACCTATTCTTTTCTTTCGCATTTAAAATTGCCAATAGAATTTAGAATTATTTCATAACTTTTTCGAAAAGGTAGGCGACTTTACAGCCGTCTTTTTTTTGTTGAAATGTTTCGAACCGAGCTTCAAAATCTCTCAAAGCTTGATTGTCTTTGAAGACAGAAATCCATCAATGTTTAATTTGGGAACCTCGCAAAACTCTTCGTCGAATGGTGTTTTCAGGTGAGAAAAATAATTTGACGATCCCTCAGCAGATTTTAATTCACGAAATATCAGATTTTCTGCTCGTCACTTTTGAACCACAGATGGCGGACGCGTGGTGGAGTTTGTTTTCGAAATTTCCTTAAAATTCTGCAACGAAGTGTATTTTGAGTTCCAATCTATTTGCTCCATAGGCCAGCCTGTAGAGAACAGCCACGTACTATTATATTTCGCCATGACTGACGAGAGAGGAGCTCTCTGCACACAGAAGGGGGAATTGTCCTGTTCACGCAGTTCGGCACGACACACTACTCAATGCAATCGAAGTGGTCCCGAGTGGAATTAGAGCTGCAAAATGCGAGAAAACTCCTCCCTCGGTGTGTAGAGAGCCCCTATCCCATGATCGACCCCACTGCTGCTGACTAAACTCTGGGAGAAAGGCTTTACCGAAAGTTGAAATTAAAAAGATAAATAAAATTTTAGAACTGCAAAAAAAGTGTCAAACTTAACCACGCTCTAGACAGCAAATTTTAAATCTCGGGGGTTTCTAGACCCCGAGTTGCACCGAACAGGAATCGGAGGCGCCTGACAGTTCGGTTCATTTTTCAATCTCTGGCCACTGTTGTTGCTGTTCGGGTGAACGGAAGGAGCATGGTCAGCAACAGAAGCCGTCTAGCAGATTGAGACAAAAACGAGCCGAACTGTCAGGCTGCTCGGAGCCGAGAATAGCCTAAGTTGTGCTCTCAAGCGCATTTTCACGGTTTGTTACGATTTGTTACGAATCGTTACGATTTTAAGCCACAATTTCGTAAATCGTAAATCGTCAAAAAATTGCCGAAAACGCCCGTAATTCGTAAATCGTAAATCGTAATTCGTAATTCGTAATTACGCACAGCCCATCAGTGGAAGTGCACGGGACGTCATAGAAAGGGGGGGGGGGAGCAGGGCATCAGTGGGTCTACTTCGAATTAACACCACCAGGCATAAATCATGTTAGAAAGGGAACGTCTAGGAAAAATAAATGAAATTTTAGAAAGTTTAGGTTTCTGGCAAAAGTAAAGATTTGGCAAGGCCATTTTTTCGAAAAATTAGAAATATACTCAGTTAGAAGGGGAAGGTAAAGAAAAATGAAAAAAAGTTTTTTCTGAGAACGATTTGGCGTAGAATAATTCGATTTCTGGGAATGTATTGGAATAGTTCAAAGTATGATTTGGCAGTCGAGTTTGAACCAACTATTGATAAGAGTTGTGCGAAACGAGAGATCGCATTCTATGAGCTTATCCGTAGAACATATCGAAGCAAAATCACGCGTGATAAGGCAAGCAGTAAAAGCTCGTTTGTGAGCTGGAATGCCGCGGTCTTCGCGTACTAAGTGAAGTAAAATCAAGTGTTTGTTCCAACTCTTATCAATAGTTGGTTCAAAGAGTTTCACTACATTTCCCAGAAATCGAATTATTCTACGCCAAATCGTTCTCAGGAATATTTCAAAACTTTTTTCATTTTTCTTTACCTTCCCATTTTAACTGAGTATATGTCTAATTTTTCGAAAAAATGGCCATGCCAAATCCTTACTTTTGCCAGGAACTTAAGCTTTCTGGAATTGTAAATGAATTTGGTATAGCCTAGCTCCCTCACTTTGAGCCGGTCGAAGTAAGGCTTATTGGATTTATCATGCCAAAATCTCCTTATCACTGTTATATTTTGCCATGACCGACCGCTCCGCTGCTTGCTCCGCCCGGACTCATCCGAGCAAGCTAGGCTTTACTCAAAAACTGTGCAATCAAGGTCTCACTTTGATTGTGTGAATATTAAGGTTTGTGATGCCCAATATATTATGTTAAAGTTTATTCTGGATTCGCTGAGCCCAAACCGAGATATATTTGAAAACAGTTTCCGCCGAAATGGATGTTCGTATACTCAGGCAACGCAGTATATAATTCCGCCCGACCTGAATTTGGCGCCTGGTTTTGCTATCAAAGGATCATCCCTGAACATTGTCAGAGCGTCTGTCACTGTTGCGTAGGGCACGTTCGAGAGAAACTCCTTTGCTTCGAAATCGCCTTTCGGATCGGCTTCCTCGAGATCCTTCTTCGTCTTCTCGTCCTGGAACAGAATTATTCCTTCAGCAAACAAGAAAACTCCGGGCGCAATGGAAACGGCTTGAAGCTTGATATATATATATATGTATATCGTATATATATATATATATATATATATATATATATATATATATATATATATATATATATATATATATATATATATATATATATATATATATATATATATATATATATATATATATATATATATATATATATATATATATATATATATATATATATATATATATATATATATATATATATATATATCGTTGCTAAATGGCACGGCATACCTGAAATTTTGTGATTCTGAACTTCTTCTGATTTTAGCGGACAAACGGTGAATGTCAATCGATGCAACACCCTCGAAAACCCCTGGGTACGATTTTTCAAGAAACTGAACCCGACAAAAATGGCCGTTGGAAAATTATACAACTTAGCTGACTTCCTCGTGAAAATTTCTATTCTAACTGCATTCTCGGTATCAATTTTTCATGGTAAAGACCACTAGACACTAGAGTGTTGCCCGAATACTCGTTTATTCGAATAATATTCGAATATTCAAAGAAGTCGACTATTCGGGTTATTCGAATAATCGAATATTCAAAGAAGTGGAATATTCGTTTATTCGAATAATCGAACATTCAGCATGAATAATTTGAATATTCGACAGATCGCTACCCATTTTGCACTGATTCCCAGCGCGGCAAGAAACGATATTCCGTCTGCTTTCCTGTTCGGTGGAGTTGGGTCCCGAACGGATTCGTCTGATTACAGTGCACAGTTGTTATTCAAATTTAGTCCGGTTGGAGGTCATTTGTTCTTCTACTCTTGCCTTTTCTCACGCCGTTCTTTTTTAATCTTCTTTTTTGTGTTCTTGCTTTTTTCTGACGATTTTCTTATGGGTTCTACTGGTCGCTCTTTCTGCTACTCATTACCTTGTTTTGAAATGATCTGGGTGGTCGATGACCCTGAAACGTGTTTTTCTGTGATTCCGGTCGAGATTTTCATTCAATTCGGGACCATCGACCACCCAGATCATTTCAATCAATTTTATCTCAGACAGTCGAGGGGTAGTACTCCGGCACAATAGCGTTAGTACTCCGGCACAAAAGGATTAGCAGCACCCGTGCTGCAGCTACTGCTTACAGCAGGAGCTGCTGTCAACGAGCAGGAGTTCCTGCTGCTTGTGTTAGAGTACTAACCCTTTGTTTACCCTGGCACGCGTGATATTGCCAGTCCCTCTCTCCTAGTGTTTACTGACATTCTCCTCCATCGATTCGTCTAATACGAATAAACATTGCAGCATCCTCTTGTACGACGGCGGCGGGTATGTGAGGCGGCCAGTCTCGCTGAGGGGACAGTTGGCCGTTTAAAGCCGGTCCGAGAAGGTGACCTTGTGTCACTTACCGGACGTTAATTCATAACGCTGAGTGGATCATCCCCAATTTCCATCGCGAGGGAAGCCTTCTCGTTGAGGACCGTGGCGAAGATGATGTCCTTGTTGCTGACCGCGGCGAGGTTGGCCTCCTTGTTGCTGGCCGCGTCAAGGAGCATACCCAACACCGGTAATAAGGGTGGCAGTCCGAATTCCTTCTTCGTTTGCAGAACAGGCTGTCGATAACGAGGGGTAGAACGCCAGCATACGTTGGCAGGATATGCTGCCGTTGCCAGCAGCTCCTGCTCACAACGAGCGTTATTATTCTATGTCTGCCCTGGAGCACTAACGCTATTGTGTCGACGTACTACCCCTCGACTGTCTAAGATTCCGTGCCTCTGGTCAACTATCAGGATTACAGCTAGTCCGATGATGACGAAGACAGCGAGAAAGTTGACGAGGATAAATATGTTTTAAGGATTTCCTAAAAAAAACTTTGTATGTCTATTGAGATGTATTGATTTGATTTTGAGAATCTGAATGTAGTGATCTCAACTCGAAGTAGACAATGAAGTTGTATTGATTGTGGAGAATGAGCAAAGTAGAAAATGGAGATATAGTGGTCCAATTTCGATGTATGGAATTCGAAAAGCGGATTACTCATGAATAAAGGGTTTGAGAGTGTTCCATTGTCTTTTTCGTAGCGTTTCAGCGCGGATTTGCGATGATCTTTGGTCAATTTTCGTGTTTTTTTTTCGCTGAATATTCGAATATTCGAGTAATATTCAAATTATTGGAATGTTTGAATAATTCGAATATTCAAAGAAGTGGATTATTCGGGTTATTCGAATAATCGAATATTCAAAAAAGGGGAATATTCGTTTATTCGAATAATCGAATATTCAAAAAAGTGGAATATTCGTTTATTCGAATAATCGTATATTTAAAGAAGTGAATTATTCGCATTATTCGTTTATTCAAATGTTCAAAAAATTATTCGTTCCAACATTTTATTACATCAAGTTAATAGTCTACAGAACTTCTTTGACCTATAGCAGCACGTCGTAAAGTCTGTTTGGCGTTTTCAGACCAACATTTTGAAGACGTCGCCCTCGATCTACCCCCATCCTGAGTATCCCACAAGTTTCCCATTGGTTTGAGGTAAGGAGAAGAGGTTGGCATTTTAAGCAAATTGACATGATTGGCTTGAAAGCAGGCCTGCGTCGCCCTGCTGGCGAAAAGAGAAGACGAATACCAGTCTGTGGAGTGTATATAATATACTTTGGACCGAATTATATTATTCGAAAAATATTCTAATGATTTTTCGAATTTCGAATCATTCAAAGTTCGAATATTTCAAAGACGGGCTTTCGAATAATATTCGAAATTCGAATATTTCGAAAACAGGCTCTCGAATAATATTCAAAATTCGAATACTTCGTAAAAAGCGGTTTCGAATAATATTTGAAATTCGAATATTTCGAAAACAGACTTTCAAATATTATTCGAAGTTCGAATACTTTAGTGAGCATATTCGAATTTTGGAAAATTCGAATAATGGAAATGCTCAATCATCACTTCATGAGGAAATCTTTCTTCTGATCAACCTTTGACAGCACGCTCTACCAAAGCATCATTTTGACCTATTTACCCCACGCCCGATCTGGGGATACCACACGCTTGGATCGCGGGAAATATCCAAGCGTGTGATATGCAAACCGTATTTCTCTCTTTTTTCGCACTAATCATGTGGCTGTCGGCCAGATATAGACAATACTAGGGCTTTAGCTTCTAAAACTCTCCCTTTGAAGAGAAACAGTAACTTGAAATACTGACTGGAGCAGTTGAGCTCACTAATCTACAACGTCTACTCCAAAAACCATAGCTTCAAACAATTATCGCTCCAGCCGCAAAGCGGCTGGAGAAGTTTGGTTTTGCCCGGGCCCTGTGATCACTTCGAATTTGTAAAGTAGTTAATAAAACCGATAAAACCAATTTTCTAGAGTTCCCTTCTGATATAAGTGAGAGGGTCCAGGTGACATTCGCCGACAAAACTTGAGCCAAATCGGTGCAAAAATAAAAAAAATTAGATAGGGGGATGCTTAGCGAAAATCCGTGTTCTGCGCGTATAACGTATATCTCGTGTCCCGTATCTCGTGCGTTATGCGCCCTTAGTAGTAGCCACTGCCAATGTTCGCAGGCGACCTATTGGGCAGGCAGGTAAGTTGGTATGTGGGTACGTAGGCAGGTTGGTGAGAAATCGATTTGTAGGTGTGTGGCCATCAGATAACGTCATCACGACGTCGTTGAAAGAGAGTAGCGTTTCAGAAGGCGTCCGCAGGACGTCGCGGAAAGTACGTTGGGCTGCAGATGAAACCAACGTTTGGGAATGCTGAGAAACTAAGTGATTGATGACTAACTCCTCTGCACATGAGAATGTCGCCACAATACCCACATCGGCAATGGACCCCCGGGCGCAACTGGCACCAAAATGTTAAAACGCGACAAACGCAGCGGTGGCGGCGGAAATGTTCGATCATTATTGCCGCTATTGCGGCGTTGGCCGCGTTCTCTGTCTCGTTTACGATTTTGATCGCGAGTCGATTGTAGATCTAGGCATGTGCAAAGAAGCTAGTTGACAACTTCCGGCTGATTTTCTAGTATGCCAGAGCACTGGCTTCATCGCAGCTCGAAAAGCGTCATTTTCCGCAGCGGCAAAAATGTGAAAATGGCGTAAGGGTTTCAAGCGCGCGCTTTGCTCTGCCCCCCCCCCCCCCTCCTATCCGAAATCGTGCAAGCTCGGCGGTAGCGCATTCGCATAGACCGCGCCGTTACGTTGTATTAAGTCTTGAGAGTGGCGCTAAGGTCTCGGCGGTTGGGTGCAATAAAGCGCTTCCCTAGGAAGGGATAGTGATAGTGGTGGTCAAGCCTCGCCTGTAGCCAAGCGTCTTCTCTCAACATTGTGGTAGGTTTTTTCAACCAGTTCCGACACAGTCCAACCCCAGGGACAAATTCTATAGCCATCCTGATGAGTGATTTGAAATTAAGAGTGAGTACAACCCATAAATATTTCTACTCAATTATAGTCACAGTAAACGACAGCTCGAAATTTATCTTTTAAATCGAAGCTATCATTTGTAAATACGAAAAAAAATCGAAAAATCGAAAAAAATTGATTTTCGAAAATATTCGGAAATTCGAAAAAAATAATTTTCGAAGTTATTCGAAAATATGAAATTCGAAAAATTAGATTTTCGAATACATTCGACAATTTGAAATCCAAAAATTTCCATTTTCGAATATATTCGAAAATTCGAAATTTGAAAATGTTGACACTTTTGGCCATGTATCGTATATAACATGGTAAAACGCGAGGCTTGCCGTATCCATATCCGTATACAGCTTGCCATATCACCTGAATCCGGCCCTACACATGAAGATTTGCCCTCCAAAGTTCCCCTTCGAGGATAAGTGCATGTCTTTGCACAGATCTCTTCGAAACTTTGTATATCCATCAAATCCATTCCGATTCAACTTAGTCTTAACAGAAATAGGTTTCGTGAAGAATCCATACAAGAGCACGAATTTTTTCTTGAATGGGATTTTGGAATAGGGAGCCTTATGAGTAGGACTTTCTCTCCAAAAGTGATGGGACAGAAAGCGGTGCTATCGCGGAGCGGCGATGGCACTACCGCTGAGTCGTAGAGGCGACGTGGCAGTGCCGCTGCGGCTCCGAGATAGTGCCGCCGCGGCTCCGGTAGAGTATCCCACATGAAGTCACTTAGGACTTTTGAAGGCAGCGTTCACGATCGATTTCACTTCCCATATCTCCACGGTTTCCGGAAGGTCTGGTGCCCTATAGAGTAAGGCATGCTTTGAAAAGACGCGAAAGCCGTGTTTTTGAGCCAAACTAGGTCCTCCCTTGTTTACGTTGATTTTTGAGCGTGAAGGAATTGACCGCTATAAAGAATGATGCCTATCAGTGCAATCACGTACTCTGTCTGTCTTACGTACTCTGTATACTTGGACAAAACTGTAAAAATTTTCGAATTTTCGAATATATTCGAAAATCATTTTTTTCGAATTTCAAATTTTCGAATATATTCGAAAATCAAATTTATCGAATTTCAAATTTTCGAATAAATTCGAGAATCACTTTTTTCGAATTTTAAATTTTCGAATATATTCGGAAATCAAATTTTTCGAATTTCAAATTATCGAATAAACTCGAAAAAGGTATTTCTCGAATTTCAAATTTTCGAATATATTCGAAAAACTGATTTTTCGAATTTCAAATTATCGAGTATATTCGAAAATCAAAATTTTCAAATTTTTGAATAATTTTTTCGAATTTTCGAATACTTTTTTCTATTTTTCGGATAAATTTTCTCGAATTCACATACGATAGCTTCGATTTTAAAAATTAATTTTGAGCTGTCATTTACTGTGACTATCACTTTGTAGAAATATTCATCGGTTACACTTACTCTTAATCTCAAGCCAATAATCAGGATGGCTGCAGAATCTGTACTGGGGTTCGATTGTTTCTGAACTGGTTAAGAGAGCCTACCACAATGTTAGGCGCCATTCATACGGCACGCGCGTGACGCGCGGGCGTAGCGTTGATGTATTAATGGCCTGACGCCGCGCCCGCTCCGCCATGGCGGCGGCGGACGTAACAACTTTTTCGTTATTTTCATAATTAATCCGTCTTCAATTTCATTCCTCTTCATAATAATTAATCTTAGTGCTATTTTCTGCTACTATGAAAATGATCGCATGTACAGCTTTTGCTTCCTCGGCAAATTCAGGGCCCATTTCAATCCGCTCCGCCATAGTGTCGCCGCTGGAGTATTCATAGTCTCCGCAATCGCGTCACGCGTGTCTAGCACAAGACGCTTGGCTTCAGGCGAGACTTGACCACCACTATCTCTTTTCGGGGAAGCGCCTTATTGCACCCAAGCGCCGAGATCATAGCGCCGCACTCAAGACCTACTACTACGCCACGGCGCGGCCTGGGCCAATTTGCTGCCGCCGAGTTTGCACGACTTCAGGGAGTGGGGGAGGCCTAACACGCGAGCTTAACACCCTTACGCCCTTTAACCGCCGCGGAGAATGCTGCTTTTGAGCTACAATGAAGCCAGTGTTTTGGATTACTAGAGCCGGAAGTTGGCAACTACAATACCGCCGCTATCCAAGGGAAAAAATGGGCAAAGTGGGCAATTAAAGCGTCTTTCGACCACAACTCGCCTCAAAGTGCTCCGTTTTCAATTTCGAAAACGCCGAAATGTACAGCATGTCAACTGTGCTAAAATATTTTGCGCATTTCGAGAGCAACATTATTTTTCAAGGTGGAATACATTTCCATTTCGACAATGCTAAAGATCGCGTACGCTTGCTTTTGACTGGAAGAGCTCGTTATCTTGTGATAACATTATCAAATTCATAACTAGCTCCATCTTAAAAAAGCGTTTCAATGAGTGAATTCCAATTTTGTCTTATATTTTTAGATAGATTGTGGCACAATGAACACTCTGGACTTTTCGGAACTGAAGACGGAGCACTTTGAGGCGTGTTGTGATCGAAAGACGCTTTAGTTGCCCACTGCCCATTTCGCCCATTATTTCCCTTGGGTAGCGGCGGTATTGTGGCTTCTTTCCACATGAGAATGCCGGCGAAATCGAGTCGCGGTCGGAACTGGTAACGAGACAGTAAAGCGCGGCAAACGCCGCTATAGGGGCAATAACGATCGAGAATGTTTTCTCCGCCACCGCCGCGTTTTATAATTATACTAAAGGAGCGGCAGTTGACGCGGCAGCAAAGGTATGAAAAGGGCGTTAGGTGAATGGTATAGTTTTGCGGCACGAGGTCGCGTCGCTCTGCTCAACGACAGCGACCGCCTCTTGCCCTTCAAATCTGTCGCTGTCGCAGTGCGCTGCAGAGCGACAATGGCAAGGGCAGGCATCGGCGCATTCGCAGTCTATCAGCCCTCCACGACACGTCGCTGCGACTAACACGCGACAACTGTTCCAACGACGTCCATTGCTCCGATGCTGGTCCCGCACTTGTGCTAAATGTCATGACTGTCGCTCATGGCAGCGACAATGTATACCATTGACCTTAGGCGACGTTTATACTCCCGCCGTAGTGCGATCCTATAATATCGATCGTGCCGCGCCGGGTAGGGCTGTGCGTAACTAAATTCTGTAATTTCGTACATCGTAAATCGTAAGCTTTCGAATTCCTCGTTATTCGCGAATCGTAATTCACAAGGCCTGAGCAAAACCAAACCTCTCCAGCCGCGTAAACCACTCCAAGCTGATGTTTCCAGAGCAGTCATTGTAGATTAGTGAGCTAATTCGCTCCTAGCCGTATTTCAAGTAATTGTTTCTTTGAACGGGAAGCTTTTGTGAGCAAAAACCCTGGTACTGTCTATTTCTGGCTGACAGCTACATAATTTCCACGTTCGACTCTCTATGAACCTCGGCATCAGAATATTGGTGAATAGTTTGACTGTAGCAGGCACGAGGTGGTATGGTTTTATTGTAGACTAACGTTTCGGCGGTTTCGCCCTCTTCGGAGTCTTTTCAAAGTCCGTGGAACATCAGGTATTCGGTAGATAGACGACGGGGTACCGAGATATCAGAAGGCAGTACCCCAAATCAGAAGGCTAATCTGATCGTCTATCTACCGAATACCTGATGTTCCACGGACTTTGAAAAGACTCCGAAGAGGGCGAAACCGCCGAAACGTTAGTCTACAATAAAACCATACCACCTCGTGCCAGCTACATAATTAATGCGAAAAAAAGAGAAAAACGGTTCGCAGGGGCTGGCCTCTCAAGCCAGACTATCCCACCGATGGAGCACCTTGTACGGTGACGCAATATTCCACGCGATCCAAGCGTGTGGTATCTCCAAGCCGGGAGTAGGGTGAATAGGTCGAAATGATGCTTTGGTACTTTACTGGGTGCTTCCAAAGGTTGACCAGAAAAAGGAACTTCTAATGGAATGATGATTGTGCATTTCGATTATTCGAATTTCAAAAATTCGAATGTGCTCCTCAAAATATTCGAATTTTGAATATTATTCGAAAGCCTGTTTTTGAAATATTCGAATTTCGAATATTATTCGAAAGCCTGTTTTTGAGATATTCGAATTTCAAATATTAATCGAAAGCCCGTTTTCGAAATATTCGAATTTCGAATACTATTCGAAAACCAAAATTTTCGAATTTCGAATTTTGAATGATTCGAAATTCGAAAAATCATTCGAATATTTTTCGAATTATATAATGCGGTCCAAAGTATAGTACTCTGTCTAATCAGGACAGAGATTATCGCCGTATGTGCGCCCAAGGAAGTATGGAATGTACCTCAAACTTGGGTAATTGAACCGGCGACAATTTCGTTTTAGCTCACAGGACAGTACATCGTACTTTACGAGGGTTCGCTGCTGCATCCTCGCGGAGCCGCTGCGGTGCTATCGCGGCTATGTCGAGGCTCAAGACACGGCAACAGAATCGTCTGGTCGCTGCGGTACTATTGAGGAATTATCGTGGCACATTCGAGGGTCGCGACACTTTCCCGGCAGTGACGCGGTAAATTTTCTCAGAGGGCGAGCTGAACCACGTGTTGGCATCACGTAGTATGAATTCCACAGACTATTAGGAACTGTTCAAACACTATTTTTTGCCCTTTCTGAAGTGTATTCGCCTTCTCATCTCGTTAGCAAGACGATGCAGGCTTGGTTTTAGAGCAATCATGTCGATTTGTTTCAATGGCCAACCTGCTCTCAGTACTTCAATCCAATGGAAAGCTTGTGGGACTTACTTGGTCGCTGTGTCAGCGTTTATAGCAGACAATACGAACCCGTAGCTCAGCCTAAAGTAACCTTTTTGAGCGAATGGGGGCATATTGAGGGCGATGTCTTCGAAAAGTTAGTCTTCAACAGATCAAGCAGACTTTTCTACGAAAAGCTGGGCCAAGACAATTATGTTATCTACTAACTTAATGTTCCTGGTGGATCTTACCATGAAAAAAATTATAAGAGGATGTAGAATTGAAATTTTTCCGAACACGCCCGCTATGTCGTACAATTTTGCAAAGGCCTTTTTCGGGGTTTTCTTGACAGCTGATCCAGTTTTGTGAAAAAATCGTTCCCATGGGTTTTCGAGGGTGCTTGATTGGCATACCGTTTGTGCGCTAAAATCAAACGGAGTTTGGAACCACGAAAATTGGGGTATGTCGTTTTGAACTCCTTCACGAGCTGTTGTTCATATAAACCTACAGTTTACCACAATGCTAAAAGGATATAGTGCGGTTGCGGTCAGGCACTAAAACTACGGTGGAGAACCTGGCTCTTCGCCAAATTTCATTATCGATCGATATCACAGCTGATTTTCTGGGTGAGTTACGGTTTTTCTTTTATTCTTGGTTTCGGCATTATTTTTGTTTGTGACTGTTTGAATATTGCGAATAGGGGATATGCTTAGTGCTTGAGGGAAATTAGCCGTTTGTGCGTGCTTCGAAGTGTCTTTTTTACAAAATTGTTTTTGAAACACCAGATTTGTTTTTGAATCGGCCACGCGCGCAACCCTTTTTCGAAATCTCAGTTCAGTATGAACGTAGAAATGAGAGCTAAATTGCATTGAAAAGAGCGCAAAAAGTTGATATTCTCACCTAAAAATGGTTCGGAACGGTTTACTGGTTTTCGAGTAGAAAGTGAAACACCGCGCGTTTTTGTTGTTAATCTCCTTTTTTTTAGACGGCGTACTCGTTCTTGTTGGTACACTTAAAATTGAGCTAGGGAGCTCATTTTCGGACAGGAGGCTGTAAATGTACGCAGGTCGCTCCTATTCCAATTTGAACTTGACTTCCTAACTTTGAAGGGTATCTCAAAATCGTAGGTTTACATACTAAATTAGCCGTGGAGCACAAAAACTGCTTTTTTTTCTGCTACGGCTGTGGAGACCGGGGTGTGTAGGTGAATTTGCAACCAATCAACACAGGTGGTCAGAGGTAAGTACTGAACTTTTCAGAATTCGTGCTCATGACACTTCTTCGAGCGATAATCAATATCATCGATTTTCGTGCTTTTTGCAAAAAATGCGGCGGGGAGTGGTGATTGCTTTTGGGATTGGTTTTCTTGGTAGGGGAATTTCGCTCATCAGTCATTATCGATAAATATCAATCAATAATTTTGATTTTTTCACCTGTTGCACAAAATGCCGCAATGATTTTTGATTGTTGATGGCTCTAAGTCACTTGTTTGGGAAATTCTTCTCATCATGCAAGATCGAATACTAATGATCAATAATATCGATCTTTCACATGTTGCACCAAATGCGGCAATGAGTGTTATTTTTATTTTTGTAATTCATAGGTTTCAAAAATTGTACTCATACGACAATATCGTCTGTTAGATGTTTCATCATTCCTAAATGGAAATCGTTGAGCAAAATTGAAGTCAGAAAAGGGTAAAATATGTGAAATTTCTGAAAATTTAGCTTCCTGGTAAAAGTAACGATTTGGTAATGATCAAAAAAAAGTTTCAAAAATATCTTGAAATATCCTAAAAATGATTTGGCGCAGAATAGCCTGGAGTAATAAAAAAGCTAGGAAATGAAGTGAAATAACGAAAAATGCGATATGGTGGTCGATTATTTCACAAGCTTCTCCGTTAAACTTATCAAAACGAAATCAAGCACGATATGGAATGGAACGTTGCATTCACCTAGCTTGACCTGTGCTGGTTCCCTTATTACAGCTTTCGAAAAAGGCTTAATGTTTCCGTTGCGAGCTTGATTTCGTTTTGAGAATTTTGACGGAGAAGCTTGAGAAATGATCGACCACCAAATCGCATTTTTCGTTATTTCACATCATTTCCTAGCATTTTTATTATTCCAGGCTAATTTACGCCAAATCATTTTTCAGGGCATTTCAAGATATTTTTGAAACATTTTTTTATCATTACCAAATCGTTTCTTTTGCCAGGGAGCTAAATTTTAAGAAATTCTGTTTCGAAATCGAAAAAACCGGCAAATTCCTCTCGCACAATAAGAAAAGCCCCTAATCGTAATTTTATAAGAGTCAGAAACATAAATGAAGCAGAAATGAAGCAAGCGTGAAAAAGAAAAGAAAACCCGTAATTCACCCAGAAAATCAGCTGTGCTGTCGATCGATAATGTAATCTGGCAAAGAGCCAGGTTTTCCACCGTAGTTTTAGTGTGTGACTGCAACCGCACCATGTCCTTTTAACATTGTGGTAAACTGTAAACAATACGGTGAATGAACTCTAGAAGCACCTTCAAATTTGAGGTAGTCTACTGAATATTCGTCTTTTTTGTAGTGAGCACGGAGTATGCATTCTCCTTTCTAGAAGGTTACATTGTTAGCTACCGTGTTCGCTCGTTTCTGCTAGGTTTCTCTATGTATACACCCGGAGGGGGGGGGGAGTGGGTTCGCGCCGTTTCGCGGCGCTATGTCCGGAAGCTGTGTGGCTTTTCTGAACCAATTAAATCTCTCACCGTCAGGAAAAGCCCGGCCAAAGCGCCGCTTCGCACTAGCAAGGCAAAAAAAACTTGCATCTAAATTTCCCTGTGTAGCGATTATTGAAGCAAATTGGTCCTGAGTGAACTTCCAGTACCGCGTCACACTGCACTCACTGAACGCTAGGTTTTGCTGCTTCTGCTCCCTATAATCTTTCCCGATCGAGTCAGCCAATGGAGAGTCTCAAGAAGCATTGTTATCCCTCCACCTGCGGTTACCCAGTCTCACCTCTTACACAGTTTCTGCCACACCGTGATTCAGAACACCAAATCGCTCCAGCCGCGAAGCGGCTGGAGAGGTTTGGTTTTGCCTGGCACTTGTGATCACTTAGATTTTGGTAAAGTAGTTAATAAAACCTGTAAAACAAATTTTCTAGAGATTTCCTTCTGGATATAAGTGAGAGAGTATAGAAGACACCCGCTGACAAAATTTGAGCCAAATCGATTGAAAATTAACAAAGTTAGATCGGCGGAAGCTTAGCTAAAATTCGCGTTTTTTCTTGTAACGCGTCCCTCGTGTCCTGTTCCTCGTTCCTCGTCCCTCGTCCCTCGTCCCTCGTCCCTCGTCCCTCGTCCCTCGTCCCTCGTCCCTCGTTCCTGCCACTAGCCACTGCCAGTGGTCGCAGGCTATCAGTACATAGGGCATCTGATGACGTCATCAGGGTGTCATGTAAAGTACATAGTGCATCTGATGACGTCATCAGGATGTCATGTAAAGTACATAGGGCATCTGATGACGTCATCAGGGTGTCATGTAAAGTACATAGTGCATCTGATGACGTCATCAGGATGTCATGTAAAGTACATAGGGCATCTGATGACGTCATCAGGGTGTCATGTAAAGTACATAGGGCATCTGATGACGTCATAAGGGTGTCATGTAAAGCACATAGGGCATCTGATGACGTCATCAAGGTGTCATGTAAAGTACATAGGGCATCTGATGACGTCATCAGGGTGTCATGTAAAGTACATAGGGCATCTGATGACGTCATCAGGGTGTCATGTAAAGTACATAGGGCATCTGATGACGTCATCAGGGTGTCATGTAAAGTACATAGGGCATCTGATGACGTCATCAGGATGTCATGTAAAGTACATAGGGCATCTGATGACGTCATCAGGGTGTCATGTAAAGTACATAGGGCATCTGATGACGTCATCAGGGTGTCATGTAAAGTACATAGGGCATCTGATGACGTCATCAGGGTGTCATGTAAAGTACATAGGGCATCTGATGACGTCATCAGGGTGTCATGTAAAGTACATAGGGCATCTGATGACGTCATCAGGGTGTCATGTAAAGTACATAGGGCATCTGATGACGTCATCAGGGTGTCATGTAAAGTACATAGGGCATCTGATGACGTCATCAGGGTGTCATGTAAAGTACATAGGGCATCTGATGACGTCATCAGGATGTCATGTAAAGTACATAGGGCATCTGATGACGTCATCAGGGTGTCCTGTAAAGTACATAGGGCATCTGATGACGTCATCAGGGTGTCATGTAAAGTACATAGGGCATCTGATGACGTCATCAGGGTGTCATGTAAAGTACATAGGGCATCTGATGACGTCATCAGGATGTCATGTAAAGTACATAGGGCATCTGATGACGTCATCAGGGTGTCATGTAAAGTACATAGGGCATCTGATGACGTCATCAGGGTGTCATGTAAAGTACATAGGGCATCTGATGACGTCATCAGGGTGTCATGTAAAGTACATAGGGCATCTGATGACGTCATCAGGGTGTCATGTAAAGTACATAGGGCATCTGATGACGTCATCAGGGTGTCATGTAAAGTACATAGGGCATCTGATGACGTCATCAGGATGTCATGTAAAGTACATAGGGCATCTGATGACGTCATCAGGGTGTCATGTAAAGTACATAGGGCATCTGATGACGTCATCAGGGTGTCATGTAAAGTACATAGGGCATCTGATGACGTCATCAGGGTGTCATGTAAAGTACATAGGGCATCTGATGACGTCATCAGGGTGTCATGTAAAGTACATAGGGCATCTGATGACGTCATCAGGGTGTCATGTAAAGTACATAGGGCATCTGATGACGTCATAAGGGTGTCATGTAAAGTACATAGGGCATCTGATGACGTCATCAGGGTGTCATGTAAAGTACATAGGGCATCTGATGACGTCATCAGGGTGTCATGTAAAGTACATAGGGCATCTGATGACGTCATCAGGGTGTCATGTAAAGTACATAGGGCATCTGATGACGTCATCAGGTGTCATGTAAAGTACATAGGGCATCTGATGACGTCATCAGGGTGTCATGTAAAGTACATAGGGCATCTGATGACGTCATCAGGGTGTCATGTAAAGTACATAGGGCATCTGATGACGTCATCAGGGTGTCATGTAAAGTACATAGGGCATCTGATGACGTCATCAGGATGTCATGTAAAGTACATAGGGCATCTGATGACGTCATCAGGGTGTCATGTAAAGTACATAGGGCATCTGATGACGTCATCAGGGTGTCATGTAAAGTACATAGGGCATCTGATGACGTCATCAGGGTGTCATGTAAAGTACATAGGGCATCTGATGACGTCATCAGGATGTCATGTAAAGTACATAGGGCATCTGATGACGTCATCAGGGTGTCATGTAAAGTACATAGGGCATCTGATGACGTCATAAGGGTGTCATGTAAAGCACATAGGGCATCTGATGACGTCATCAAGATGTCATGTAAAGTACATAGGGCATCTGATGACGTCATCAGGGTGTCATGTAAAGTACATAGGGCATCTGATGACGCCATCAGGGTGTCATGTAAAGTACATAGGGCATCTGATGACGTCATCAGGGTGTCATGTAAAGTACATAGGGCATCTGATGACGTCATCAGGATGTCATGTAAAGTACATAGGGCATCTGATGACGTCATCAAGGTGTCATGTAAAGTACATAGGGCATCTGATGACGTCATCAGGGTGTCATGTAAAGTACATAGGGCATCTGATGACGTCATCAGGGTGTCATGTAAAGTACATAGGGCATCTGATGACGTCATCAGGGTGTCATGTAAAGTACATAGGGCATCTGATGACGTCATCAGGGTGTCATGTAAAGTACATAGGGCATCTGATGACGTCATAAGGGTGTCATGTAGAGCACATAGGGCATCTGATGACGTCATCAGGGTGTCATGTAAAGTACATAGGGCATCTGATGACGTCATCAGGATGTCATGTAAAGTACATAGGGCATCTGATGACGTCATCAGGGTGTCATGTAAAGTACATAGGGCATCTGATGACGTCATCAGGGTGTCATGTAAAGTACATAGGGCATCTGATGACGTCATAAGGGTGTCACGTAAAGTACATAGGGCATCTGATGACGTCATCAGGGTGTCACGTGAAGTACATAGGGCATCTGATGACGTCATCAGGGTGTCATGTAAAGTACATAGGGCATCTGATGACGTCATCAGGATGTCATGTAAAGTACATAGGGCATCTGATGACGTCATCAGGGTGTCATGTAAAGTACATAGGGCATCTGTTGACGTCATCAGGGTGTCATGTAAAGTACATAGGGCATCTGATGACGTCATCAGGGTGTCATGTAAAGTACATAGGGCATCTGATGACGTTATCAGGGTGTCATGTAAAGTACATAGGGCATCTGATGACTTCATCAGGATGTCATGTAAAGTACATAGGGCATCTGATGACTTCATCAGGATGTCATGTAAAGTACATAGGGCATCTGATGGCTTCATCAGGATGTCATGTAAAGTACATAGGGCATCTGATGACGTCATCAGGATGTCATGTAAAGTACATAGGGCATCTGATGACGTCATCAGAACGTCGTGCCAAGTGCATAAAGCATCTGGTGACGTCATCAGGACGTCGTGCCAAGGTGGTGCCAAGTGCATAAGGCATTTTCTGACATCATCAGGACGTCGTGGAAAGTGAGTAGCGCTTCATTTGTAGCGTGCGCAACAAGGTTGTTGCTTACTGATTATTATAGCAATCCATGCTATTCGAGAATTATTGAAGATTTTTCAGGGATATTACTTCGTAATATCAATAAAAAGTGAACAATTCTATCAAAAAGGGGTCTTCCAAGCAAAAGAGGTTTGGTTGGCGTCAGAAACGTTCCAACAAAAAGGGAACAATAATTAAGTTGAATGAGGAGAGTCTACAAAAAGTGAACAATATTCTATCAAAAAAGGGTTTTCCAAGCAAAAGAGGTTTGGCTGGCGTCAGAAACGTTCCAACAAAAAGTGAACAATAGGTAAGTAGATTGAGGAGAGTCTACAAAAAGTGTACAATATTTTCTGAGAGTAATTTTCCTGGCCGATACTTCTTAACAGCAAAACAAACCGTTGCGGTGTTCTACACGGAAGCACTCTGTGGTTCCAAAACTCGTCTTGACTACACGAGAACCGTTAAAAAGTATGTGCATGTAAACCTAATACTTACCATCAGAATAGAAGATGATGCCAAAAACACAGACGGACGGTTAGCTCCAGCTGCTACGAGAAGCGAAACCAAAGTGCAGCATCTAATGAGAATATTTTCTTATATTCTCGTCAACGAATAGAAGTCCATTCTTGGAAACCATTGAACTCTTCCTCTAGAAGTACCACAACGGTTTGTTTTTGCTGTTAAGAAGTATCGGCCAGGAAAATTACTCTCAGAGAATATTGTACACTTTTTGTAGACTCTCCTCAATCTACTTACCTATTGTTCACTTTTTGTTGGAACGTTTCTGACGCCAGCCAATTCATAGTTGTTTCCGCGAACCCATAATTTTTCGTATCTCTAAAGGGTCGTGTAATCGCGAACTATGCCTGTATTTATCTATTCAAAAAGATTCCTGAAGGTATTCCTCCTCCTCATAAGTCGTGTATTGTTCTGTGCAAGGTGTGTTCTCTGTGAGTGGCCTTAAGTGTCATTTAGGATTTCACGTGGTTCTAATCCTTGGTAATCACATAGGCCCTATTATCCATGTATTATAAGAGATAAATCCGTTGGGAAAGCGTTTTGTATCGTCTGCTAACACATTTGAACAGCAAGTGGTGGGATATAGGTATCCCATATGTAGTTGATTTGATTTGATTTAGGTTAGGTGAGAGCTACGAAGCGATTAGGTGTTTTCTAGTGAGTTCCCGAAAAAAGTTTTGATAAGCATGGTTTTCCCTAGAAGGATTCATTGGAGGAAGTGACCAGAAACCCAATACCCGCGCTAAATTTTGTAAAAACGGGAAGCATCTGGCAAACTTGGCAAAAAAGCGTCCGATGCATGTTACTTTTTTGAATGGAGACTTTTTTGGATTCTGAAAACGCTATCATATTCACATATCAAATTGCTACCTGATTATGTGTTTTGTGAGCCGAAGTTCCCTACGAACGTTTATTTTAGAAGGAAATAATTTTTGCAATCGTTTTTCGAAAACATCGTGCGGCGAAACATTGAGCAGTATTTGTACAAGTAATGGAAGAGCAATCCTATGCTTTCTTGAAAAATTAGGTGCAGGTGAGAGAATTTCAAGGTTTGAATTGGTTGAATTTTCGAAATCCTTCATTGAACACGCTTGAGAACTACCTGAAAGTCGGAGTTTTGTTGCGAGAAACCCATACTCTTAAATGAAAGATTTCGAAAACTCAGCCAACATAAACTTCGAGATTCTCTCACCTGCACCTAACTTATGGAGGAATCATACAGATTGCTCTTCCATTACTTGTAACAATACTGCTTGAAGTTTCGCCGCACTTCGCCGCGCGCGACGTTTTCAAGAAACGATTACAACAACTATTTCCTTCTAAATCAAAGCGATTTTAGGGAATTTTGACCCACAAGTCACATAATTAGGTAGCAATATGATATGTGAATATGATAGCGTAGAAAAATTCAAAAAAGTCCAGTCTTCATTCAAAAAAGTTATATGCATTGGACGCTTTTTTGCCAAGTTTGCCAGATGCTCCCCGTTTTTACTAAACTTAGCGCGTGTATTGTACCTTTGTGAAGAAAAAAGAGCTATAATGAAAGGGGTTGTGGCTTTATTGTGAGGGAATAGTTAGTTCGATGGTGAATCTGAGCCAGGGTAACTTACAATCACCTCACAAAGAGCACCTTTTCCCTCACACGAACCCCTTGTGAGCGACCGACTCCGCCCGCTTTAGGGATACTATAGGCTATGTCGGTGGGGAAGGATGTTTATCGAGAGCGCCATGTTCCCCTCGATTCTTCAGAGTAGCAATCCTCCTTCACCTATCGTGAAGGAGGGAATCCGATTCTACAAAGCACTCAATCAATCAATGACGGGTGCGCCTGTGTGAACCTACAGAGGCCAAATCGGCTCTCCACCATACACACAGACGTATCGGAGGCAGCGCGGATTTGATCAATCGTTCAACGTGTGTGGTCCCGATCAACTACCGGAGCTGTTTTGTGGTTTAGGTGACCCAATTGAAGCGATGCGTCACGATGTCTTGTGGGAGACCGCTTCGCTCTAGTTCGGTCATCCATAGTGCAAAACAGCTCCTGTAGGTGACCCCGATCGTCGTTTTCTCCCGTGGGAGGCCGCTGCCAGGGGTGCGTCCCAAGATTATTCCCATGGCAAAACGCGTCCATGGAAACGTAGCCACGGCCACGTGGGAGCAATTTTCATTTATAATTCGCATCCATGGGAAGCAAATTTGTCCATGGTGAGGCTGCTTTTCCTCCCACAGCGTCGTGGGAACGTTCTTGGAACGCACCCAAGCTCAGAGAAACTCACGGCTCGTCCGCGGCGGCAGATGAGCTTTCCGGACGGTCCGCGGCGCTTGACGGCTGATCCGCGGCACAATTGATAGTGGGATGGTCAAACGTTCGATCAGGGATGAGCGGAATAAAAATTAAGAATTTCGGAAAACGGAAATCGGAACAAAATTAAAATTTCGGAAATCGGAAATTGAAACAAAATTAAAATTTCGAAAATCGGAAATCGGAACAAGTTTCAAAATTTCGGAAGCCGGAAAGCGGAATTCCGAGGCCCAAAATTTGCGGAAATCGGAAAACGGAACAAAGTTTACTCGCAGCTGGCATCGGAAAATGTGTCCTTGAACCTTGGGTCTAAAAGCACCATATCATCTTCCCCCAGATACTTAAAGGCAGAGTCCACGATAAAAACCATGTCTGATTTTTTTTGTGGAGATCGGCAGCTGCGGGGCCTAGCGGAACCCTAACGTTGAAAAAACTGAGAAAATGAGCTCGGAACGGTCCCCTACGGCCCCAGAGTTGGACACCCATCAGCTC
This sequence comes from Aplectana chamaeleonis, assembly GCA_029168955.1. Taxonomy (NCBI): domain Eukaryota; kingdom Metazoa; phylum Nematoda; class Chromadorea; order Rhabditida; family Cosmocercidae; genus Aplectana; species Aplectana chamaeleonis. The sequence continues at coordinate 1,272,150 of JAPDOI010000124.1, read as the reverse complement.
GTCACCCCCAGATGCACTTTCCACGCCCACCGACGGGAACAAATGAATGCTCGAGATTGTGACATGAACGATGGTTTCCAATTACATAATAGCCCAGTTCTTCCCTTTATTTCTAACTTCTCTACTTGCTCAGGTCAGCTCGCTTACATCGGCTGCAAAAGACGGAATTTACAAGCCTCGGACAACTTGTCCACCATGCTTTCGTAGCTCAATTTTCGAGGGACCATAACTCCGTTCCTAGAAGGTCTTGTGCGATTCCAAAAACATCATTGGAATCCGCATGGGACCGTCTTCAAGATATGCGGAAAAGCAGAAAAGCGATTCTTATCGTGAACACTGCCTTTAAAAGCAGTGTCCACGATAAAAATCGTTATCAAATTTTCACCAGAAATTGAAGGCTTAGAGTCTGGCTGTTTCATCAGTGAAGAAAGAATCATGAAAAACGTTGCGAAACATCCAAAATCAGCTCTTCTTCTTAAAAGCCACATTTCAACAGTGGATGAGTTGCCTGGGCATGGACCTCAAGTAGTCAGCGTGCGCAAATGCGCCCCAATGCTAGAACTCAGCCGCGCTCGCGCTCCAATGCTAATGTAGAGGCGGACCAAACTGTTCCACGGAAAACTCGACAGCGAGCGGAAGGGCTAGCGCGAGCGGAGTTCGAAGCCGTATGGAGCTCTTTCGGGCTGGTTTTCCTTCGTTCTTTCGACCCTTGTGCTCCAGTGATCCAATAGACCTGAACTTTCGATTTCCGATCAAAAACCGAGGTCGAAGTTCATCGTAGACTCTGCCTTTAACCATCCTTACCACTGAATCGTGATTAGTCAGATTTCTGATCTCATGAGGATCACTCCAGGGATGTGCATGATTGCGACTTACGATTGACGACTTAATTGACCGACGGGCTTTTTTTGGGCTTACGTCTGAAGGCTAACGACTAACAATTTTTGAAAATTTCGTGAACTACTCTAAAATTCGTTAAAAAATTTGTATTCACTATCATCGCTTCCCTATGGGGGGATCGCAAAAACTGAGACGAATATTTCGTCGTTGGTTGTTCCAAATACCTATATACGCGCCTAGGAGGCCCAGGATATTATTTACCTACTGTCACTACCATTTCTAACTAAACGACTTCTAACGTCTTCGATATAGATATTATGGCCCCAAGATGACGTCGCGCGATGTTGGGCGAGGCATCACTTTGGTGCTAAGCAAAAGCATACCATGTAAACATACCATAACGTGCACTGCGACGTTAAACTGCAGTTACGGCAAAAAACATCCAAAAATCGTGTAAGACTTAACTAGGGCATCATCTTGACAGGTCTACGACTGTTAGATAGTCTCTGACGGTATTCCTGTTTCATCCCGTTATGCGGGTGAAAGGATGATTGCTTCGGTGAAGATTTACCGAGCAGTTGACTGAGAGCGGCGCTGGGGCTACGGTGGTGCAGTGCGATAAGGCGCTCCCCCGGAAAGGGAATATGCTGGTTCAATCTCGCCCGGAGCCAAGCGTTTTGCGATCAACTCAGCACCTTGTGTAAACTAAGCAAAAGCGTTATACCTCTAAAATAGTAAGGTTTAGCAGTTGTCGCAAAAAAACCTTAATTCATCTGATGGCGATTCCCTGAAAAACTGTACAGCTGAAAAACCCGGAACCCGTTTCCGGATCTGAACAAGTTTTTCGAACTACAAGCCGCGGAGCCATTTTGTGACCATTCTACGCAGTCGTATTCATGAATTCAAAAAATATGTATATCAGAAATGTAACCTGGAAAGCCGTCCATAGCTATATGCGAACATGAGTTCTACAATGCTTAAAAACAGATTTCGAATCAGTCATTCGATTGGAACAATTTTGCAGAGACGACAGTTAATAGTTACAGATGTCTCAGGCACACACCAGTTCTCTAGTGTGACGCGCCATGTCAATACAAAGGCCGGGATCATACTTATAACGACGAGTGACGCAAAGCAGTCTTGACCATCAATATCGACCGAGAGTCGATATGCCTGATATGCACTGTCGCTGTCGCTGGTCGCGTGAGTATGACTCCGACCAAAGGGTCGCGTTGCAGCAATCACGGACCTTTCGCTAACGTTATCCTCAGACAGAAAGGGGCTCGACGCTCACGCCGATCCGCCCATTTCTCTTTGAAACACGCGATGAGCATGTGCTTGCCCTCCTGGCACGAGAGCGTGCAAATCACGAGGAGAGGAGCGAGATAGTGCCTAACGCGTACGAAAATCGCATTAAAAATTAGGCTCCACGCCAACCACGCCCATTTCCAGGGGAATGCACGCTTGAAACATGACTCAGATGTTGGCAGTGCCGTTGGTTCAATTACCTAGTTTGTTGTACTTGGCCCGCCCAGAAGCCGAAGGCTCAAGATGGCGCTCGGCGCACTGGCTGCACGGCGCGTCGGGGTGCAGAGAGTTTGTGCTTCACGCTCAGTCAAGAAAGTTCACACGGGCTCGTTGCCCGAGTCTTGGAGATCCGGCGGCTTCTTGAAAGCGACTTGTTGCCCGGCTATAAAGTAACTGCTTGATCGCGACAGTCACTACTGCGGGTGACAGAACTTTGAATTTTGGGCTCCACGGCCACTTCCTCGCTGACGACGAAGGCGTTCTAATTGGGCGTTGAGCGGCGTGTTTCTTGAGTCAGTCTATAACAGATCAAAGTGTCTACAGGTCGCCTGCACTACATCTACATCCGGTGAAGTGAAGCATTCACTACATGGGACGTTTTTTTGTATGTACTGCTTGCAGGTCACGATCATCAGTCGGTTGATCGCACGTATTATGACGCGAAAAAAATCGTGAAATCCTCAATTTTCTCTATCTTTCTCGACAATGAATACTCTTGCCAGAAGGGCCAAACCCGAAAAACGCACAGCCCTGGATAGTGAGCTCTCATTGAGGCCGTGAATTATGTGTATATCTAAGCTTCAAACTTTGTTCTCTATCGGATACATATATCAAGTTTTGGTAATCCACGCAGCTATTCACGCCTTGTTTCTTTTTCACTCTGGATTGCTTTTTTCGGCTTTAGCAAAGCCGATTTTCAAAGTCTGGATTTCTAAGGAATAACGATAACGACTAACGATCAACAAGGGTTTTGGCTCATTGAACGACTAGCGAATTACAAAGTTCCGATTACGCATATCCCTTAAGCCCATAAAAATTGAGTCGCTCTAACAGGTCTTGATAGAAGTTGGCAAGTCTCAACTCGACAGATTCTGTCAGTGCATGCAGGTTAGGATTATTTCCGCATTTTGTTCCGATTTCCGCACCCATTTTCCGGAAATCGGAATTCCGAGGCCTAAAAACCTGCGGAAATCGGAATGCGGAAATAGGGATGCGGAGTTCCGCTCATCCCTGCGGCCGATCCGCGGCACTGTTTGTTCTAGATGGGGTTGTTTCGGGGCGCACCGGCAGTCCACCATCTCGATACCGATCGCCCAAAAGCAGCCACATATATTTTTGAATTGAACGACTCCAATCACCTCATCCTCCCAAGTCTTAAGACAATTTCTCAGCACGACTTCGACTTTCTCGTATTTATGACTTTGCCAAACCGTTATATCTACATGCACGCTAATTTTTGTTTTCAGATGCCATCGCAACAACTTCTAGGGCAGAAAATTTCGCGGGGGTAAATAAATTTTCATATTCTCGTTCATTTTTGGGATTCACCTCTGTTTTTTTTTCATTCAAATAATTTTTATGATTGTTTGGTTTCGTGATTCTCCTCACGTGTTTTTTTTTCAATAATAGTTCCGATTTGATCCCGAGTTCGATCGATTTCGGCATGAAACCATCTACCCTAGGAAACCAAACAATCATGTAAGCCACTGGAATGTAAGGAAGAAAAACAAAAAGAGAGAATTACAAAAATAAACGTGAAATAAAAAATTAAATACCACCGTGAATTTTTTCTCCCCTAGAAGTTGTTGCGGAGGCATCTGGAAGGATAAAATTGGTGTGCATGTAGCTATAATACTTTAATATATGAGGAAACACAGAAGGACGGGTTTTACTCACAGAAGCCAAGAAAATTGAAGAAAATGAAAAAACATTTACAATCAGCTGATCGGCAACGGCGCAGGAATCACGTCCGGCTCGAGCGCGTGCGGCCGCGAAGCGTCTCAATACGCAATTGCGGAGAGGAATTTGACGCAGAGGAGTGAAATTTGACCCAGAGAAGCACAGTACATGAACTCTGTTTCCATCGAGTATGATACTCTAGTAGAGCGCAGTCCCTATATTCTCGCTCAGTGTGTTTTGCTTACGCAATTAAAATGCACGCAGTGCCGCTTAGAGTAACAAGAAAATCAAATCAATCGCCGCTGCCGGTTATGCATGTTAATCGAGCTCTTCTACTCTTAAAATTAACTCGTCCGATGGAGAAGTCCTGCAAAATTGTGATAATGAGGCTTTCTGAGGAGTATGGAATGCTAGCGCGAAAAGCGTACTCCAATGCCAAAATCTGTCCCACGGCCAATGAGTCGATCGGGGGTGGGCTGGATAACATTATTCAAAAGGACCGTCCGCGGCGGCTCTCAGAACGATCCGCGGCGGTTCTCAGGACGGTCCGCGGCGGCTCTCAGGACGATCCGTGGCGCCTGCAGGACGATCCGCGGCGCTGGCAGGATGGTCCGCGGCGCATCCGCGGCTTCGGTGAAGGATCGTCCGGTCGTCGGCCGCGGACGATCCTGCAAAAGCGCCGCGGATTGTCCTTGGACTTCTCTGAGTGTCGGAGGCCTCTGACACTGGCGGCGATCTCCTACAGGAGAAAACGACGATTGAGGTCAACCACAGTAGCTATTTGGTGCTAAGGATGACCGGACCAGGGGCGCGTTCCAAGAAAATTCCCACGGCAAAACGAGTCAATGGAAACGTAGCCACGGCCACGAGGGAGCAATTTTCAGTTATAATTCGCATCCATGGAAAGCAAGGTTGTTCATGGGAAGGTTGTTTTTCCTCCCACGGCATCGAGGGAACGTTCCTGGAACGCACCCCAGAGCGAAGCGGTCTCCCACAGGTCATGGCGCCGCGCGCAGAACATCGAGCGTCAGTTGTGTCGTGGCAGCCGCAGCCGACGCAAGCATTTTATATGACGTCTGCCACCGAAGAACGGCCAATCCGATGCCCACGTTGAACGATCAATGCAAATTCGCGCTGTGTATGAGACGCGTAGGGGTTGGGTCGACAGCCCATCCTCTACGAACAATGATGGGAGGAAGGACAGAGAGTTGAATGGGGAGATCAAGAGGTCTCCTTTCCTGAAGCGGCGGAGGTGCTAGGGCTTTGAGTTAGTTCAGCCACTCAGGCGATTTTGAATCTGGTATGAACCATTTTAGCGCTTCAAGGTTATATATCACGAAAAGCCAAAGAATTCGTCCCAGATTCTTCTGTGGAGCAGTATTTGAAATTTCCTCCAGGATGAGATTTTGTCCAACTATCGTACAAGTTTCAGTCTCCTACGGGAGAGGAACAGGACTCCTGCAGGAGGCAAACAGGAGTTCTATAGCTGATGAGGCTGAACCTCCCAGCCGACTCCCGTAGGAGACCGCTGCCAGTGTCCGAGGCAACACTCAAATGACTGAATCCGTTTGGACGGGGAGCGCCCGAAGAGGCACTCTCAGGTGGGCGTGTCCAAGTTGGGCTGACTCCGCCCCTCGGCGCGGACGAGATTGCCTCCAGAGTGCCTGTTTCATGAGTGCTTCGATTTGATTGCGTCCTAACTGTAGTTCTACACTATTCACCTGTATTCCACTGAACTGCAAGGTACTAGATGCTGATAAACAGTTGTGTTCAACCCCAATAGCAATCCTTCCGATAAACGTTGATCCCAAATGCATTGATTTGCTAACTCATGAGAGTTTTCATGTTTCATTGTCAACATGAAACTTTTCTTGACCAGCAATGTGATGCTATACGTTTCCTTTTTTCTCCGCAAGGGTAATTTTATAAAAAACGTGAGTCCTTTTCTCGAACTTCCTTCTCTCCTTTTTATTTAAAGGATATAAATGTTTAATGAATCATGATAAGATCCCTCGCGTAATGCAGCAACTCTTAATGCTGTTTAACGCTTTCCAATACGCGGCCAGGGAGGAAAATATTTTTCCAAGACAGTCAAGTGTTATTTGTTTCCTCCATTCCTTGATTCACATTTGACTTTATCTATTCCAATTATCCTGCCCTTATGACAAGATTTTTGAAGCCTCTTGCCAACTTTTCATCCCCAAGTAAAATAGCTGTTACTGAAAAAAATCATAGATATGTCTTATGCTGGTGGAATATTTTAGCGAATTTTCTAAATTGTTCGAGTGTTTACTGATTCCTCGTTGGCCTTTTTAGCCACCAATTCAAAGTCGGGCGACTTCCTAAAAATTAATTCTGTGTTAGTTTCATTAGGCAGTAACTTTTCTATAGATCTTTACGTATAATTTGTATGAAGAAATTTAGTGAGTGGTAGTAATCAAAATAAGAACTCGGACCAATTCTTGAAACCTCTGCTTGATCGGATCAATTCTTAGCCTGTCCGATAAAGCTGCTATAGAAATGAAAAAACTGTCGCTGAATTATGAATTCGTTTTTTCCCAAGCAAAACGAAGGTGAACAGTCACGTAAAATGAGAAAGAGGAATTCGTTCTATATTTGACGTGTACTCTCATTTTTTTCTGATATTTCGCTATCATGAAAATCGCATCTGATTCTCAGGCAAAATAAAATGATTTTTTTAATTTCTTGAAGTGTGTTTCTACCTTATTCTATTTTTTAAAATTTTTATTATATATTTATTTTCGCAATAGGAATAATTAAGGAGGGGAAGGAAAGTTTTGATATTCATTAAAAATTTTTATTCTTATTTACACTGTTTTCAGTTATGCCTATTTCAATTCCGTATATATTCTCAGCCTTCTCCTTTCAATCCAATAATTTTCGCACATATGGATCGATATCGCCTCCACTAGACCGCTAGTGATCCTGCATAGCCAGTGGACATAACAGATCCGAAGACAAGCTACCCAGGATCGTAAACATGTCCCAATGGCATTTGCGAATGGCCATGCGGACAGCAGGGTCGGTAGAGTGAGGGATAGGTATCGGCTGATATCAACGAGGATTTATTAGTTTGAATCCATAGGCTCAGACCATGTTTAAGAAAAAAGACGTTATTTCTCTTTCAGCGAATGACAAAAATCAGTCATACAAGGTAATGAGATTTTTTGTTGCTAAAGGAAAATTCAATTGTTAAAGAACTAAAATTAAAATGGACATCAAAAAACATGAAAAAGACCAGCGACGGCACAAAAATTCGAGAAACTCTGCTGAAGTGGTCTTTATTTTTAAAAAAGTTTTTGCATTTTCTGGTATAGAAAACATGCTATTTAATGTTTAAAAAAATTCTATCTGATAATGTGAAGATTTTATTAAACAGTAAAGTTGAAATCTCATCACCGTTTTCTAACTTCGTTCGAAACCTTAATAAAATTTTCACATAAATCTCTGGTTCTTCAAAAATATTAGTTAAGAGTTTGCGTTTCCCCTAAAACAGTTTGGGCAGTAATCCTATGACGAGAAAATTTTGATTCCGCTTCATCAAGTACTCGCTAACATTACTAAAAAAATGTGCAATAAATTACTCTAAATACGAGGGGTGCGAAGCAGTGCTACGAAATTTAAAAAATTGTGCGAAGTAAAAATGAGAAAAATTAGGAATTTATGTCCAGATTCGGCTTTCCCCTTTATAAGCTACAAAAGCGAGCTTGAAAAATGAATTTATGGGACCCACCCCACAATTATATGAGTTTAAGAAAAAAATTATGTCAGTGGAATTGGTTAAATTCACAATTTTTCCATTCCTTGGAATTAAGATTATACCCAACTTTGAAATTTCACTTATCAAATTGCTCCACAATTAAGAATAAATTGCATTTACGTTTTACAGATTTTGAGAGCTCGACCACCTTGCATGAGTTACCCAAGGCTTTATAAACAAATTTTCTAAAATATGAACAATGAAAAAATAGGAAGGCAGACGCAGATTCAAATCCAGTAGTTCGTAGTAGAAATAGGGTTAACGCATTAATAGCATCGTATTGCTGGTCAAGAAAAGTTTCATGTTGACAATGAAATATGAAAACTCTCATGAGCAGCAAACCAATGCATTCGGGATTAGGGTTTATCGAAATGGTTGTCATAGGGGTTGAATAGAGTTATTTATCAGCAGCATAGTAGCTCACGATTCAGTGGAATACAGACGAATAGTGCAGAAATACAGTGAGGACGTAATCAAATCGAAGCACTCGTGAAAGAGGCACTCTGGAAGCAACCTCGTCCGCGCCGAGAGGCGGAGTCGGGCCGCCCAACTGGAACACGCCCACCCGAAAGGTGGTGTTTCGTGAACCACGAGCGGACTAAATTGGAGGGTGGGCGTGTCGCGTGTTGCGGCGCGACGCGTGGGGGTTTCGAGGCAGGGGCCTCATTCCGGTTTGTTCTGCGACGGTGGTTGGTGACGTCTTATTTCTCGATGTGTTTATTGTACCTACGACGTTCATTGCTGCCCGTTTCTTTGCCATACGGCGTTAGGTTCGTCTAGTATGGTGTTCGACGACACTTGTCGGTCTAGTGGGATGATTTTATAACGTACGAGATAGGTTTGGCGTTGTTTACTAGCTTATAGCGATAGATTTTCGGACTGGTCGGGACTAAAGATACGTTTCAAGTCATAATTTCGTGGCCAGCAGGGGATTCCCAGTCTAATTTTTCATGGTTCTTTATATTATTCTCGCTTATCGAGACTAAGACTTACAATTTAATCGCTTCTTTCCACTCCACTCTTTACACACGTTACTTCCCCTGCTGGTCCTTTTTACATATTTCTACATTCCGCAATAGAATGCGACGCTTGTTTTTGATCAAATTCCGTACTTGGATACGATTATTGTTCTGACACGATTCCGCACTCGGATGCACGGAGAATATTAGTACAAATGTTAGTGGTCAGTATCATTCCGGCTCGCCTATAGCCGAAGAGATGAATTCCTGGTTCCCGTGCCAGATGATTATGTTTTCGCAGACAGTAGTTATTTCGAGTTAGATGCCGTGCTAGGTTCAGTATAACAATATTCCGCAAAAAAAACATGCTGGTTTTTGATAAAATTCCGCATTTGAATGCGATGATTGTTTTGATATGATTCTACATTTGGATGCAACGAAATATTAGTGTAGTTATAAGTAACAGCATTATTCCGACTCATTCCATAGCCGAAGTGACGGATTCCTTGTTCCCGTGCCAGATGATTATGAGGTGTTGTGTATAACAGTGGTTATTTGTGGGTTAGGTGCCGTGCAAATTTCAGTTCAGCAGTATTCCATGACTGGTTGCGATGTTTGTTTTTATAAAATTCCGCACTTGGATGCGATGGTTGCTTTCGGTGGTTCCACACTTGGATGTGACGTTCAGTTTTAATCCGCTCTCCACCCTTGGTTGCGAGGTTGGATTCGGCACATGGGGGCGGCGTTTAGCTTACACGGGTTCCGCACTCGGTTGCGAGGTTTGGTAGATCACACTCCCCTCCAGAACGCGATGTTGATTTAGTCAGATCCAGCACTTGGATGCTATGAGAATATTCTACGGGTATGGGATTAGTGCATTAAAAGTGATCAGTATTGGCCCGGCGCATCCATAGCAAAGACATGAATTTCTGGCTCTCGGTCGGATGATTCTGTCGGTCAACATCTCGAAAGTTTTCGCTAGTTCTCGTGCCAGAAAATCATGAGACTGGCTCACTCGTTATTGTGGTGAGAACGGTGCTAACTGTAGCCAAAAGATACCGCGAAGAGTCAGTGCCATCAAATGCCCCTCAGGGACGTACCCCTTTTGACAGTTGCTACAGATTCAGCACATCTTGCTCGCGAATAAACTTTTTTATCTAGCTTCCGTTCTGATTTTGCTCGCTCATTATTTTGATCATATCTGGATATCCATATCGCTGGATTTTGAATAACGTTCCCGAGCGCTTCCCCTAACTTCTCCAATAAAGTGCTTTCAGTTATTTAAGAATGTTACGTGCAGAAATCAATCTGCGCCATTTCCATTAAAACATCGTATTGAGATCGTATTCTCGCACGATTTGCAGGTTCGACATACTAGGAGCGATCATTGTACGGTGCGACCTACGTGGGTAGTTGACTGGCTTATTCCGTCTACGATCAAGTACGTAAGCACATGTGATTCGCAGCCGTGACCCGTGAATTTGGTAGTAGCTGCGGTTCCTTCGGATAGGATTTTCGTTGTTAGATAAGGCCTGTTTACGCCGATTTCTATGCAGTTAAATGCGAAACTTTCGATCTCGCGCCTTTAAGTCACGGTTTAAATTCAAAATGTCTTCAGCCATCATAGGCTAAGCAGGAGGGCAAAGTTCGTTTATTGTCACGAATTTTCATGCCGAAGTTCCATAGTCTCAATTTGATGAGCGTTTCAGCTTCTCCGCACCTCATATTCAGCAGTGAGATAAGGTGGCCTAATAGGTCAACCTTTGCGTAAAGAGACTGACACTTTCTCCGTAGATTTCCATGGTCATTTTCACTCTCCAGTGAAGAACCTCATATCGCTGGCGCTTCTGGCCCGACACCTTCACGATTTTGGATCGGGTACAAAATATAAGAGGTCAGAACGATCTGCGTTGCCTCTACAGTGTAGATATATTGGCTTCGTTTCACCTCTTTCTATCAAGCTCTTCTAGTACAGTTGGGAGTTGTCGGTCATTGTTTTCGGTCTCAACTGTCATTCGGGGCGCTGTTTTTCGTCAAGGGCACTGATTTTTTATATACAGCAATGGCGTAAGCCATTCACAGAAGAGTAGGCTGAGCTGCCCCAACAGCAAGGTACTGCCAAGGTTCTATATTATAAATGTTTGTGCAGCGTTAAGATTGTTTGGGTGCCTATAGCCTGGATAAAGAAGCGGTCTGAGCTACTAGTTTTCAGGATTTAGGCAACCGGGTCAATTCCTATCCCGTCCTGTTGTATTCGTTTGAAGTGGAGTCAATTCAGGGTGGACTTGTTGTCTACAAAACGTCTGATTCCGAATGCTGGTCCACAGGTTCTTTTGTTATATAGGAGGCGCATTTATGGCATCTAGCAGAGCGTAATGGCTCTAGCAGGCTCGTTCGCTAATGGGCTCTCTCCTCATTCGATTCAGCCACACGGTTGCTCAGTTCTCGCTGGGTAGCTCTCGCCTCTCGTTTTTCAGACTGAGTCGATGCTCAAGACCTTATAAGGTTTGTAACGGGTTTCCCAGTGTTGCTATATAACTATCATTCGCATACTGTAAGGTGTAAGGGTAGAGCTATGTTGGTCCGTAGGACTGGTATAAAACTGAGTCATTCAGAGGCGTGCCGTCGTCGCCGTCGTCCGCATCGAAGCCTGCGAAGAGAGAGGAGCCATCAACGTCCCACGAGCCGGCTGGCGGTTCGTGGGCTCTGCCTCCTGCCTACCCACCTCGTCCGCACCTCCAGACTCTGCGACTCCGGGCCGATTCGCGATTTGGTTGTTATGGTCGCTGATTCGGATAAACTAGTCTAGTTTGTATTCGTGTGTCATGCTATGATTATTCGTGGGGCGCACCTTCAACAGGCGACGCTTACTGGTAGCAGCGAGTGGTTCACCCCTCGCTGGAGAGAGGACGAGGCAGGTGAGTAGGTTTTCTTTTTTCCTTTTCGGCCTGGTTTGGGCAATATTCGAAACTGATCACTTTGAATTTGCCCCTTTTCGGTCGCCTTGTTTGCTTGAAATTTTGGCAGAGCTTCTCTCGCACCCCGATTACCGTACTTCTTTGTGCTCGCTTCTAGTTTTTCTCCCTTGTTTTCTTCTGTGGAATTTCGAATTCGTACGGCGAGCTCTTTCTCTTCGCGCCAAGAAAGAGTTCGCTGAAACAAAGACTAGCAGCGCCAGCCGAGACATGGAACTTTCGTAAGATGACTAAGAGCAGTACTGTATTTGGGGGTGAACACATCTAGCCAGAATTCCAACCCCAGTAGGGGGTGGGAAAAACAAGCAAAAAAAAACAAAAAATAGGAAATATGGAAATGTCCCCGGGGACCGGTTTGGTCAGTATTCGAAATCCATGGTGAAGTAGCCTCAAAGGCCAAGTTGTACTCCCTCAAAAGGAGGTTGAGTGTACTCCCTCAAAAGGAGGTTGAGTGATGCAAGGTACCCGCTGCATATGGTCGACGAACAGACCCAGAGAATTTGGTCGACGAACAGACCCAGAGAATTTGGTCGACGAAAAGACCCAGAGTAGATGGTCGCAGTACAGACCCAAGTAGAGTTCGACGTTGCGCAACGGAAACAAGGTTTTTCTTTCTTTCACTGTTGAGGCTCATATTTTGAAGATATGGTCCGTCACGACTCAGACGGAGGGCTGGTTTGACCCGTTTTCGGATTAGATGATTTTCTTCAAGAAAAAGGATGGAGAGCAAATAATTACAATTTGCCGATTGCTGTCAGAACAGTGTGATTACAAAGGCGTTAGTATCGAAATATCAAAAATGACCACGCATCTAGTCTTTCCACGTTTGTTTCTTTTCCCTAATCTCGTCTGTCGGATGAATTTTTGTCAATTCCTTTTTTTTTGTTCTTACTGCCACGTTTTGAGATATATCTGCTTTTGAATAATGGAGCTGGGATAGAATAACACATTGTCATCAATCGTCGTGACCTTGTCTGCTCGATCCGCCTGGAGAGTCAATTAACGCGACATCCAGGCACTCAAAGCCACTTATCCCCTTCCCATCGGCTTATCGGTATCTGTCACAGGTTAGCGCCGCCCCATGTCAACCGAAACATTCTAGGATCATTCGCCAGGTTATTCTTTCGCGCTGGTGATACGTCTGCGTTATTCTCTGCATTTTTCGGTGAGTTCCATGTCAGGAGTATAATTTTTCTTAATTCCTGAGATATTTTTTCCTCCGATGAATTCCTCGAATATATTTTGCTTTCCTCCGATAGAGCGTAGTGCTTGGGCGCTTATGTTTGTGGTTCGGAAAATCATTCCAGCGCGCCTGCGGAATGCTTTTCTCAGCTCATCTCCGCCGCAATCATAAACATAGGCTCGGCTCTCACACATTCTTAACGCGATAAGGGACGGCGAGCGAATATCATTCTAGCACGATAAATATTTGCATTGAGCTGGGAAACGGCAAGAGCTTTTGTTTTTCTTTTCAGTATATTGTCTGAACTCTGACCCTCCTCCGCCTTCGGCGCACAGTCGGAGAAAGCTCTGCCCCACCGCATCTTCATTCTACTTCTGTACTGTCACTGAAGACAACGTCTACTCGTTTATCGCTTATTTTTGTCTGGTATGGGTCCCCCGGTAACCCGTTCTCGGGCTGATTCAGTCGACTCTAGGGCCGCTGCCCTGTATTCCACCTCCGTTTCGATCACCGACCCTTTGGTGAACACACTCGTCAATCTGCAAGATGACGATACTGTTCATGGCAGGGACGCCAAATCTCTCAGAGACGCTACAGCGTCAGTCATCCACGAAGTGTGGAATGACGCTCGTACGTCAGCCTCTTCGTTGACTCGGAAAATCAACGAGAGCAACTCTAGCCTCCTAGCCAACCTGAACGATTCCTTCTCCGCGGTAGGTTCCCGTATTGATTCCATTCCCGTGGTAGCAGCTGTGACTTTAGGAGAAACGTTACTCCCTAGAATCCCCACTTTCTCTGGTCCGGGTGACGAAGCGGCCCAATTTTCCATCTGGCTGAGGCGGTTAGAAGATATTTCGCGCATGCGTTCTGCAATTTCCACTTCTGAGCAGAAAGCCAATTTCCTTATTGGCCACTTCGAAGGGGTTGCCAGAGAAAAAATTGAAGAACTTTCGATAGAAGCAAGATTGAACTACGACACGGTCGTAGCTCACCTTCGGAAATTCTTTGAGGGCCCTCAGCATCGCTACATGGCTAGGCAGTCTTTGTCTGTAGTTCAGCAAAATTCGAACTAGCCGGTCACCACTTTCGCTAATTGTGGTGCGCGCGAAGCGCTCACCAGATTTGGCTTTAACCCGGCCATGCGCAACTCTGCGATTTCAAAATCAGCGTTCAGAGTAACTGTGGAGATGCGGTTTTTTGTCCATTAGGAAGAGCGTAAAAAGTTGGTATATGTACCAAAAAATGGTTTGGAATGGTTTCTTGGCGCTCGAGAAAAATGGCGAAAACCACGTAATTTTGGTCGGAAAACTGTTAATCTTTTTTTTTCAGACGGTGTTCACGATCTTGTGTAACCAGTTAAAATTGAGCTAGGAAGCTAATTTTTTGGCAGGAGGCTGGAAATGGATGCAGCTAGCTCCTATTCAATTTTGGAGTTGAAAGCTCAATTTTAGCGGACCCTCAAAATTGAGGGTCGAGACCGGTAAGAACATGTAAACATGTTATTGTAAACCATCCGACGCTCACTGAGCTTCGAAAATGAACTAATGAAAAAACAACACAGCTAATGATAGGCTTCCGGCCAAGATTGTTCTCTCTTTGAGACGGTTGGTGCAAATAGGATTTGAGGAGTGCGCAGGACTCCGCAGAAAATGTACGGGACTCCAGTGGGGGTGCGCAGGACGCCGTAGAAAGTGTGCGGGACCACAGTGGGAATGCGCAGGAAGCCGTAGAAGGTGTGCGGTAACCCAGTGGGAATGCGCAGGACGCCGCAGAAAGTGTGCGGGACCCCAGTGGGAGTGCGCAGGACGCCGTAGAAAGTGTACGGGCCCCCAGTGGGGGTGCGCAGGACGCCGTAGAAAGTGTGCGGGACCACAGTGGGAATGCGCAGGACGCCGTAGAAGGTGTGCGGTAACCCAGTGGGAATGCGCAGGACGCCGCAGAAAGTGTGCGGGCCACCAGTGGGAAAGCGTAGGTTGTCGTAGGAAGTGTGCGGGACCCCAGTGGGAGTGCGCAGGACGCCGTAGAAAGTGTGCGGGACTCCAGTGGGAGTGCGCAGGACGCCGTAGAAAGTGTGCGGGACCCCAGTGGGAGTGGGCAGGACGCCGTAGAAAATTTACCGGACCCCAGTGGGAGTGTGCAGGACGCCGTAGGTGGTGTGCGGTAACCCAGTGGGAGTGCGCAGGACGCCGTAGAATGTGTGCATTCCCAAAGTGGGAGTGCGCAGGACGCCGTAGAAAGTGTGCGGGCCCCCAGTGGGAATGCGTAGGTTGTCGTAGAAAGTGTGCGGGACCCCAGTGGGAGTGCGCAGGACGCCGTAGGTGGTGTGCGGCAACCCAGTGGGAGTGCGCAGGACGCCGTAGAATGTGTGCGGGCCACCAGTGGGAAAGCGTAGGTTGTCGTAGAAAGTGTGCGGGACCCCAGTGGGAGTGCGCAGGACGCCGTAGGTGGTGTGCGGCAACCCAGTGGGAGTGCGCAGGACGCCGTAGAATGTGTGCATTCCGGCCCTAGAGTCGACTGAATCAGCCCGAGAACGGGTTACCGGGGGACCCATACCAGACAAAAATAAGCGATAAACGAGTAGACGTTGTCTTCAGTGACAGTACAGAAGTAGAATGAAGATGCGGTGGGGCAGAGCTTTCTCCGACTGTGCGCCGAAGGCGGAGGAGGGTCAGAGTTCAGACAATATACTGAAAAGAAAAACAAAAGCTCTTGCCGTTTCCCAGCTCAAGCGCAAATATTTATCGTGCTAGAATGATATTCGCTCGCCGTCCCTTATCGCGTTAAGAATGTGTGAGAGCCGAGCCTATGTTTATGATTGCGGCGGAGATGAGCTGAGAAAAGCATTCCGCAGGCGCGCTGGAATGATTTTCCGAACCACAAACATAAGCGCCCAAGCACTATGCTCTATCGGAGGAAAGCAAAATATATTCGAGGAATTCATCGGAGGAAAAAATATCTCAGGAATTAAGAAAAATTATACTCCTGACATGGAACTCACCGAAAAATGCAGAGAATAACGCAGACGTATCACCAGCGCGAAAGAATAACCTGGCGAATGATCCTAGAATGTTTCGGTTGACATGGGGCGGCGCTAACCTGTAACAGATACCGATAAGCCGATGGGAAGGGGATAAGTGGCTTTGAGTGCCTGGATGTCGCGTTAATTGACTCTCCAGGCGGATCGAGCAGACAAGGTCACGACGATTGATGACAATGTGTTATTCTATCCCAGCTCCATTATTCAAAAGCAGATATATCTCAAAACGTGGCAGTAAGAACAAAAAAAAAGGAATTGACAAAAATTCATCCGACAGACGAGATTAGGGAAAAGAAACAAACGTGGAAAGACTAGATGCGTGGTCATTTTTGATATTTCGATACTAACGCCTTTGTAATCACACTGTTCTGACAGCAATCGGCAAATTGTAATTATTTGCTCTCCATCCTTTTTCTTGAAGAAAATCATCTAATCCGAAAACGGGTCAAACCAGCCCTCCGTCTGAGTCGTGACGGACCATATCTTCAAAATATGAGCCTCAACAGTGAAAGAAAGAAAAACCTTGTTTCCGTTGCGCAACGTCGAACTCTACTTGGGTCTGTACTGCGACCATCTACTCTGGGTCTTTTCGTCGGCCAAATTCTCTGGGTCTGTTCGTCGACCAAATTCTCTGGGTCTGTTCGTCGACCATATGCAGCGGGTACCTTGCATCACTCAACCTCCTTTTGAGGGAGTACACTCAACCTCCTTTTGAGGGAGTACAACTTGGCCTTTGAGGCTACTTCACCATGGATTTCGAATACTGACCAAACCGGTCCCCGGGGACATTTCCATATTTCCTATTTTTTGTTTTTTTTTTGCTTGTTTTTCCCACCCCCTACTGGGGTTGGAATTCTGGCTAGATGTGTTCACCCCCAAATACAGTACTGCTCTTAGTCATCTTACGAAAGTTCCATGTCTCGGCTGGCGCTGCTAGTCTTTGTTTCAGCGAACTCTTTCTTGGCGCGAAGAGAAAGAGCTCGCCGTACGAATTCGAAATTCCACAGAAGAAAACAAGGGAGAAAAACTAGAAGCGAGCACAAAGAAGTACGGTAATCGGGGTGCGAGAGAAGCTCTGCCAAACATTCAAGCAAATAAGGCGACCGAAAAGGGGCAAATTCAAAGTGATCAGTTTCGAATATTGCCCAAACCAGGCCGAAAAGGAAAAAAGAAAACCTACTCACCTGCCTCGTCCTCTCTCCAGCGAGGGGTGAACCACTCGCTGCTACCAGTAAGCGTCGCCTGTTGAAGGTGCGCCCCACGAATAATCATAGCATGACACACTTGTGTTAGGCACGTCATATAAACATACATTTTCATTGCTAGAACAGTTGCTTACAAGTGAACTACTAATAGCCACACCAACCATTTCACATAAGATGAACTTTTCTAGAACCAATTTTAGACGTAGAGTTGGAATATGCCCTCCGCAGCTGCCTGAAACCACTGGAAAAAGTGACGCACGTTTTTCAAATCCTGGCGGCAAAGTAAGGGGACCCCCATGAAATTTTTAGCGTGTTTCGAAAAAAATTCGGGTTCGGCTCAAAACTTGTATGCAGGGGTAATCTAGGGTGCTGAACGCGAATCTGAAGTCTGCTTGTCGAAATTCTGAAGTTTACTGTTGGTTACAATAGGTGCCATGCCATTTAGATGGCAAAACCTACCTTAGTAATTCGAAAATCGACAAATGGACATTAAATTCGTATTCACCAGCCCGAATAACCTCCGCATACAGATTTTGAGTCAAATCTGAGACTTTGACTAGACTACACGGACTTCCCACCGTAATCTATCACAAGCTGTCAAAAATCGATAAACTGACCTCAGAATCGTGTTCAGTGCTCCAAATAACCTTAAGAAAAACAATTTGAGACATATTTATCGTAGCATACAGGGAACCGTCAAAAGTCGCGCTTTACCCTCAATTTTCCTCCCGATGGGAGGCTATTTCTCGGTCCAAACACTCAGAGTACTCGGGGTGTTGAATACGAATTCGATGTCCATTTGTCAAGTTTCGAATTCCCAAGGTAGGTTTTGCCCCTAAATGGCATGGTACCTATCCTAACCTACAATAAACCTCAGAATTTCGATAAAGGGACCCCAGATTCGTGTTCGGCACCCTAGAAACTACATACATGTTTTGAACAAAATCCGAAAAATTCTCCAAAACACCCTTGAAAATTGGCTGATGACCCAGTAGTAATATCCTAGTCAGTGTTTTTTTGCGCTCATGATCCCTCTCAACATCCATTAGATTTTTCATCTAATCCAATGAAACAAAAATTCCATAGTACATGGCGTTTATGATACTGCTTGTTAAACTCTTGCGTTTTCAGATTTTTTTTCGAATATTCGACTTTTTGAATAATTCGGGAATCGGCTTCTCTCGGATATTCGGTTTTTCGAATAATTCGGAAATCGGCACTTATGGAGTATTCGGTTCTCCGAATAATTCGGAAGATGGCCTTTTTCGAAAGTTCAAACGATTCGAAGTCGACTTTTTCAGTCGAATGATTTTTTAAATCATTCGATTCGGTCAAAGTTATAGTGCTTTTCACCGATTTTGTTGCCCAGGCCAATATTCTTTTGATGTTACGTATTTGATTAATGAGCGTGTGACATAAAAATCTTTTTTGTGATAAAAAGGGTTATAGTAAAATGGCGAATACCTTGAAATACGCTTCGAAACCATTTTACCCCTCACATAACGTGCAAAACACCTATCAAGATGCTTTGAAGAATTTGCGCGTAACGGTGCACGTAGCATGTGTGACTACACCAGCCAATTTAGCCGACGCCTAACTGCAATGACAGGTGCGTTCAAACGGATTCAGCTCAGATAATTTTTGGGCACGACGCCTCGGCGAAAGAGGGGTTTTCGGCGGAGCCTCGTCAATGGTTGGCGACGCCTCAACCTTTTTCAGCGACGCCCTGGGGTGCGTTCCAAGAACGTTTCCACGACACCGTGGGAGGAAAAACAGTCTTCCCATGGACAACTTTGCTTTCCATGGATGCGAATTATAATTGAAAATTGCTCCCACGTGGCCGTGGCTACGTTTCCATGGACGCGTTTTGCCATGGGAATGTTCTTGGAACGCACTCCTGGCAGAGGGGATCGCGGGAAGTTTCAAAATATGAAAACGGGTCGACGCCTCAGTGAACAACGTGTTTTGTTGATGCCTCGCCCTTGTTCAGCGACGCTTCGTCAATAAACTCACGGCCCTTTAATTATCAATACTGATTCAACAACAAACATTTTAAGAAGTAGACTGTAAGCAGCCGGTGCTCTTTTCTTGATTTCGCTGTTGCTTCTAACTTATCCAAAGCTTTACAAGTGCCAAGGGCACCACTCACCACCTGTTTTTGTTTCTGTGTCTGGTATCCGATTTTGTGTAATTTGGAAATTTGCAGCTACTACGCAGTCATTTCTCTTATATGCCTGTGTCTACTTTTCGATTCTCCTATATTTGCGAAAGCCGCCCGGTTTTCCGAAGCAGGACCTGCAAACCGAAGACAGAAATCTTTAATCTACTTAATTAAAGTATCTGGCATCGTCTCGAAAGGGTGAGTCAAAACTTCTTCTTTTTAGTTTTCGTTTGATTAACCTTTTCTTTCGATTGTTTCCTTTCCTTTAGATTTCAAGCAAACTAATATACTAATATGCTCGAAACACACAGAAAGGCCGCTGACGGGGTGTTAGTATTTTTCTCAAATTGAAAACATTTCTCGACGCAAAATTTCATGAAGATTTTGGAAGCAGCTCCGTTCAAAGATCCATCTCAAAGGGCAAAATGTTATGAGCGAAGAACACTATGTAGTTTCTCAATAATCGCTTGGAAATTTTTTTGAAATTTTCCGAAAAACCACTTCGTACTCTTGTCTGCCCCTGTGCCAAAAAATGATTTGAACTTCACTTGTTTTCAGTGTGTATTATGTATGATTGTTCTTTCTTCCCTATATGAGTGACAAAAATCAACCATGCCGCATGCTTACGCCGATCAGTGATGTCTGACCCCAAAGGTACGGTACCATGTGTTTTTTTTTGTATGAGAACTGCACCTTTTCTGGTTCAGGAACGTCAAATATTGTGAGATCTGGTCCTTTATGCATTGGCATATCTGGTAATGGAAGCGAAACATGATCATGCTTGGCTGGAAAAGAGGGAGAATCGCTCTGAGGAGATGTCCTGTCTTGCACGGAAGGTGTGTTAACCGACATTTTAAGAATAAGTTCCATGAGAGATGCAGAATACAGATTTTTATAGAATTATCTTGATGTTTAGGATTGTTTCCATTTTCTTGTTTGTGCGGCTAAAAAGATAGAACTGATTCCTTCCTTCTGCTGCAGACAGAGCAAAGCGTTCACTTCAGGGTGGGTTTTTATCCCATTTTCTTTTTCATATTTGGCCTTTGCTGGTACTAATTTTACTACCTCAGATAGACTACAACGCTAGATAGTTATATTACATGTACAGATGTTGCACAGTGATTTGCTGAAATTTTTCTCCCAACTCCATATATGTAATATCAACATATCAACGAGGTAGGTTTTCTGGAGCTGAAACGTTGTTTGACGGCGATCTACTCATTTTCTGTATTTCAGAGCTTCCTCAATACATTACGCGATGGAGCTATAGATTACAATGAAGGATCGTGATGAAAAATGAGGACTGATGCAGATTTTAAGCCTTTTTCGTCGATTTCGTTCCCCACTGCCATCTTGGTCACTGGACATTATCCTTGATTATGATTACCAAGCTCACAAGAATTTTGTTTACAAACTGCTTTATTTTAAGCCACAAATGTACCATTGTATTGAGCGAAATTGCTGTTATAAAATGTTATGGAATAAATAAATACTTGTAATATTTCTGTTATGGTGACTTGGGGGAAATAAGGACTTGTATTCGGAAAATCTGAGCAAGTTCGCCGCTTAATGCAGGTTTCGGAGCAAAAATAATAGGAACGAAGGGAAGGAGCGCAGCGAAAACAGTGAAAAAGCGCCTATCGTGCTCCGATGAGAATGCCGCTGCAACCGCGACGCGCCCGACGAAAATTTGTGCGGGTGTAGTTAACGCGCTCCAATGACAACATTTTCGACGACGCCTCGGCAAATGGTCGTCAACGGTTCCCGGGGAGGGGGTTTCGGCCGCCGACCATTTGCCGAGGCGTCGTGCCTCAAAACTATCTGAGAGCTCAGGCATTCGCAGCGTTGAACTTTGGGGGAAAACGACGTTCGAATTGAACTACTGAGACTATTCTGTCGAGGAGTTGAACTGATGAGAACGATGAGTTGAACTGCTGGGCTTATCGCTGGGCTGCGTGTCGCGTCGCGTGCGCAGTGCCGACAGACGACGCCTCCGACGCAATGTTGAACGCCGAAATCAAACCAGCGGTACATACGAGCCGTCTCGAGGTGGGCTTAGACCTAATCACTTCATTATCAAGTATTCACTCCTCGAGCTCTGCCTTCGAGTTGAGTGGGGGTGCGAGTGCACTTGCCTGCTCCTGCACCAACTCTGGTGCTCTATCGTGAGAGCAGGCAAGAGGCGGAGCACTCGCATTTTGATTGATTTTTGATGAGCACAGAAAGTGCACACCTGGTTAGGGACCAGGTGGGGTTAGGTAGATTGAAATGACATTCAACCGTAGGGAGAAACTAGGTCAAACGTGCGGGAAAAACCCATGCAGAAATTATTCGAAATTCCCTCCGATCAGGGGTGCGTTCCAAGAACATTCCCATGGCAAAACGCGTCCATGGAAACGTAGCCACGGCCACGTGGAAGCAATTTTCAGTTATAATTCGTATGCATGGAAAGCAAATTTGTCCATGGTGAGGTTGCTTTTACTCCCACAGCGTCGTGGGAACGTTCTTGGAACGCACCTCAGCACTTCTGTTCAACTTTAGTGAAAATCCGTATGAACTACCGAACAATTTCCGTTGAACTTGTTGTGTACGGGACACAAACGGCGTGCAAAAGTTTATTCAAGAGGTGCCACAACGCAGGTGGCTAGGCAAAAGTGTACAGCAAGAATAACAGTGAGTAGTACTCAGAGAAGTCCAAGGACGATCCGCGGCGCTTTTGCAGGATCGTCCGCGGCCGACGACCGGACGATCCTTCACCGAAGCCGCGGATGCGCCGACAATGCGCCGCGGACCATCCTGACAGCGCCGCGGATCGTCCTGCAGGCACCCTGGATCGTCCTGAGAGCCGCCGCGGATCGTCCTGAGAGCCGCCGCGGATCGTCCTGAGAGCCGCCGCGGATCGTCCTGAGAGCCGCCGCGGATCGTCCTGAGAGCCGCCGCGGATCGTCCTGAGAGCCGCCGCGGATCGTCCTGAGAGCCGCTGCGGACCGTTCTTTTGAAATAATGTTATCCAGCCCACCCCGATCGACTCATTGGCCGTGGGACAGATTTTGGCATTGGAGTACGCTTTTCGCGCTAGCATTCCATACACTCGCGACCAGGGATGAGCGGAGTTCCACGTTTCGCCTTCCGAAACCCGCATTTTTGGCATTCCGCGTTTCGCGTTCCGAAAGCAGCATTTCCGCGCATTTTCAGGCGTTTCGCGCCCGATTTCCGAAACCCGAGAAAAAAATTTTTGTTCCGAGACCCGAAAACCGATTTCCGAAATTTCGTATTTTTGTTCCGCTCATCCCTGCTCGCGACTATATTTCTAAACCTCGGGCCGAGTTTTCATGGGCGTGGCAGGGGCGGGGCGTGTAAACTCACCCATTCCTATCGGGACCCAGCGCCATTACAGCAACTACTGCTCGCCCTTCAATCGATGCCGCTTGCGCCCGAATCAGCTGTTTTCTCTCAACTTGGCCCGATTCGACGTCTTTATCCAGTTTTGCGGCCCGTCTAACGTTTTCTGCTGCACTTTCATCGACATATTCTGGTCCTGCTGTGGTGGTGCAGTACCCTGTCGAACTTTCTTAAATATTCTGGGCCTACTATATTATTGTGCTGTATCATTCTAGTCTTCTCTTTCTATTATTTGGTGCTGGGCTGATTATTCAACATTTTCTAGGCACCTTTTCTCTCCTTTTGTAGTTTTTACTTATTGTTAGTGTTAATCGTGATTTCAGTCTGCTAACCCTCTCTTAAAGAACAGTTTGCAATTCGACCCCAGCTGTTAAACCGAAATCCTCGTTATTATTTTATTTTGGAGAACACTGTTCGAACTTTTCAATTAATTATTTTAAATGATATTTACTAATTGTATCTGACATGAATATTTAATTTTGAACTGTTTGAAAGATTAGTTCATTTTATTCTCTGAAATTCTGGATTATTTTATGCCATTCCTCCCAGTAACTGTTTGAAATTGCAAAAAGAAAACAGCATTTTTGCATGGCACTCCGCAGATAATAGTTTAGCATAACGAATCTTTCTTTCGTGAGTTACTGTTGAATTTCACGGCATATTTCCAAGCGCCAGCGTGCAACTGCCCCTCCCATTCTAAACATTTTCTCCCTCCCTTTCCTCTCTTTATGTCACACGCAGTTTCCGATTGATTATTATTGAGACACTGGTAAATTCAATGTCTCTTTGATAAAGTCTCTGTACGCCGACAAGATTTGCTCCCCCCCCCCCCTTCACCACCCCCCACCCCCCTCCCACTTCCTTCTTTTTTGCTCTTGCTGCGGACATCGTCATGCTACACTGATGAGTAGAACAGGGAAGCTAATCGCAAGGAAAACTCTGCGAATCTGAAAGAGTAAGTCGTTTTTTTATAATTTCTTTCAAGTTAGTGCTACCTCTCGTTACCGAAGTGTGGATTTCGGAGGATCTGGAATTAGAGGCTGATTTTCTTCTTCTTTGTAGACATACTGCACGGGCTTTCATCCAGTTTTACTGGTGCGGTGTCGAATCTCGCATTTCCATTGAAAATTTCTCTGCAGAGAGCGGCGGCTTAGCCATTATATTGTTATCATGCACGCGGAGCGGTTCTTTGGTGGAAAAATGCTTGAAATGGAGAAGTAAATGCTGTTTGCTGCGAGTGCCCATCCAAGAGCCGCATGCTATTGTGTCCCCCGATTGTCGGAAATCGAGTCGTCTGTGATTGGACCTTGGGCCAAATTGTTCAATAACGTACAAGGCTTGCATCCCTTGCCGGGATAGAATAGCATACGGCCCCAGATTACGATATTTTTGCGGCGACACAACCAAATGCTCGCGCTGCGGGCCGACCCACAGCAGTGCCACTCTGCCGAAGCTTTAACTTTCTTTCCATTACCCTATCCTGTCTCCGAATGAAATTTACTGTGCTTCTCTGGGCCAAATTCCGCACGCGCTCGAGTCAGTCGAGTTGCCAGCGCCAAAGCCGGCTCGATGTGGCTTTTCTATACAGTTTCATCCAATATTTTTTAGTTTTCAGTTTCCAAAACCTACCTAGAGTCAACAGATCGGCAGCTGCGGCGCTGGAAACTCGAAAGCGCGCGGCCGCAAAGCTTGTCGAGACGCAATCGCGGACCGGAGTGTGGCCCAGAGAAGCACAGTTTTGCATTCATCGCGTGCGTCTGAGAGCGTACGCTGCATCTCCTTCTCCCCACACTTTCTCGCTGTCTCTACCATCGCTCCGCACAAGCGCGCGAGGGAACAGAGGCCGGATTCATCATTGCGTTAGGCATGGGTTTGTCGATTTGGGTCGGGTTTAGCTGGTGCACACCCCGTTGTGAGTGATGAAAGAAGTCGAAATGCGCCCTGTACGCACAATCGGCGTCCTCTCAACGCAACACATGGAGAGGAGGGCCAAGAAACACCCGGCGCAATGCTAGATTAGGTTGAGTCGGAAAAGCTAGGCATCGGCATTCAGCATCGTACCGGGTGTTTCTTGGCCCAGATCGACAGCTACGGCTGCTCTCAGCGAAGTCGCTGTGTTCTGCGACCGCGATAGGCCTTTCGTGGGATATAAAAATGGCCTATGATGTCAGTAGATACCTCGAGAGCGAAGCATTATTTTTTTCAATTCTTGCATATTTTTTTCACAAAACAATTGTTCGGCGTCCATGGTAACGATATAATGACCGAGTCGTGGCTCTGCGAAGAATCCGCGTTGGAAGCGCAAGATTCAGCACTGGATGAAATTTGGTCTCAAATTCCAATTCCACCGGTTTCCACACACCGCACAGGGGAGATGGCACTAACGTGAAGAATGGATTTCGAAAAAAACGACACGCTTTGAGAATCGCAGCGTTTTCCTTGCGATTGAAGTTTACCAGCAGAACTGATCCGCGTGCATGACGATGTCCACAGCAAGGCAGGAAGAAGTGACGTGGTGGAGGAAGCATATCTCTGTCGGCATACACCGAGACTGTATCAAAGGGTACACATTGTGTTAACCAGTGTCTAAATGATACAGAATAGGAAACTGCGTCAGATACAAAGAGAGGAAAGGAAAAAATAGAGAAAAGGAGGGAGAAAATGCGTAGGAAAGGCTCCTGAAAATGACAGGTTTAATCCGGCAGAAGCCCATCGGAAAAAAGGTATTCTAAAAATCTTCTGCAGAAAACCATGCAAAATGATCCACAGTTTCACAAAAGTTATGTATAGAAAAAATGGAACGATCAGCGGAGCAAAAACTATATAAATAAGGTATAGTGAATAATACTATTATATCAGGTGAATATCTGTAAGAAGACGAATAAACAGTACGAATCAGGATCCAAATAGAGCGGCGACGGTAGGGGAGGGCAAAATAGGCTTGAATATTGCAGCAGAGTACTGCACCAGCACAGCAGGACCAGAATATATCGATGAAAGTGCAGCAGAATAGTACGTTGGACGGGCCGCAAAACTGAATAAAGACGTCGAATCGGGCCAAGTCGAGAGAAAACAGCTGATTCGGGCGCGAGTGGCATCGATTAAAGGTCGAGCAGCAGCTACTGTAATGGCGTTGGGTCCCAATAGGAATGGACGAGTTTACACACCCCGCCCTGCCACGCCCATGAAAACTCGGCCCGAGGTTCGGAAATATAGTCGCGAGTATTCCATACTCCTCAGAAAGCCTCAATATCACAATTTTGAAGGACTTCTCCTTCGTACGAGTAAATTTCAAGAGTAGAACAGCTGGATTAACATGCATAACTGGTTTCGATATAGTTTAGCTGTACAACTGTGAAATGTATCGCTGAAGAAGTATTGTGAAAATAGTATATTTTATTGCAATCTTTTAGACATCGGTGATGTATAATTATCATTATGAACAAATGATTAATGTATGATCATGAGCTGCAAATTCTCGAAATCGAAAGCTCATATTTTATGACTCTTAAGCAACAGCTTTGTAATATTAGTTTGGACTGAAGACCTGTAACACTTAGTTATTGCACAATCAGTTATTTATGTTACCATGGGCATACATTGCAATACTGTAAACTGAACAAGTCTTCGAATGCACACCGAAACCAGTGCTACATGTCAATTGAGCTGTTCTACCTCTGAGAATAAGTCGTACGGTAGAGCGATCCTGCGAAATTGTGATACTGATGCTTTCTGAGGAGATAAAAAAGCTAGCGCGAAAAGCGTGTTCCAATGCCAAAACCTGTCTCACAGCCAATGAGTCGATTGGGGGTGGGCGAACTGACTCTGTTTCCATCTAATTGACCATTTTGTCAGAGAACCCATACACCAGTCAGCGGCAAGATCGGCAGTTGCGGCGGCGATCAATTTGATTTTCTGGTTACTGTAAGCGGCACTGCGTGCATTTTAATTGCGTAAGCAAAACATACTGAGCGAGAATGTAAGGACTGCGCTCTACTAGAATATCCCACTCGATGGAAACAGAGTTCATGTACTGTGCTTCTCTGCGTCAAATTCCACTCCTCTGCGTCAAATTCCCTTCCGCAATTGCGTATTGAGACGCTTCGCGGCCGCACGCGCTCGAGCCGGACGAGGTTCCCGCGCCATAGCCGATCAGCTGATTGCAGGTGTTTTTCTCATTTTCTTCAATTTTCTTGTCTTCTGTGACTAAACCCGTCCTTCCGTGTTTCTTCATATATTGACTTACTTACTTAATCGGTTGGCTTTCGCCTGACGCGGTCATTCCGCATCTTCACCGAGGTGTGCCGTCCTAGTAGTCAGCCGTGTCCCTTTTTCACGGTCTTCAGCCACAATTTGAACACATTCCATCCAGCTGTCACTATTCCATTTCCTGCGAAACGAAACATCGCGCCTGAACTGTCTTTCGATGCCGAGTGACTTTAAATTTTCTTTAACCACATCCGTACAGAACTTTCGCCTACGCCCAGGTGGCCGTTTCCAGACAGGATTTGGAAGCATTTTTAAAGCGTGTTGTACGAGACGATCCGGCGTTCTTCTTAGTATATGCCCGAGCAGTCGAAGTCCACTTTCCATTGCTGCTTGAGATGGCGTTAGGAGATGCTGGCACCTCCCTCGTGTCAAGCGTTGATGTACTGCGTCGATTTCCTTGTAAAGGTCTTCGTTATGGCATACACGCGGCCAGAAATATCCAAGCAAACGCCTAAAAAGCTTCCTCTCCGTGCAATCCAACCTTTCCATCTGCGTTTTCGGTGCTGCCCACGTCTCCGATCCGTACATCATGATAGGGCGAATAGCGGATAGGTAGACGCGCAACTTGACTTCCTTCGCGATGGTGGTAGACCACAAACACTTGGTTAGAGAATTGAATGCAGACGTAGCTTTCGCACATCGTTGTCGAATATCCGCTGCATAACTACCATCGTTCTTCAGCAAACAGCCCAAATAACCGAAATCGTCCACCAGTTCGATACGTTGTCCGTCCACACAAACTCCAGTTGAAGGCCTCTGAGAGACCCACATCTGCTTGCATTTGTCGGGACGAAGACGAAGTCCATAGGCTGCGGCATACTTCGAAACGAGGTTCACAATCCTTTGCAGTTTTGCGTTGTTTTCAGCGAATAACACAATGTCGTCGGCGTACTCCAGGTCGACAAGGGAGCGTCCTGATGGTGTTAGGATCACATCCGCAGGAAACTGTTCTGCAACTCTACGCATGATGTCATCAACGGCGAAGTTGAAAAGAAAAGGTCCTGCAACGGCTCCTTGCCTTACTCCTGTTTTCACCTCGAAAGCTGACGTAAATCCGACAGGTGTACGAACTGCTGCTGTTGTTCCTTTGTTCATGTCCTCGATTAACCGAACATACTTTTCCGGGACTCCATCTGCTCGCAGAGCATTGAGCAATCGATCACGATGAGGAGAGTCGAACGCGGCTTCAAAGTCCAAAAAAGCAAGCTGTAATGGCTTCGAAAACCGCTGCCACGATCCAATTACTCTTCTCACGACGAACACTTGGTCGATGGTCGATCTTCCAGGTCGAAAACCGGCTTGCTCATCTCTGGTCGTTCCTTCACGATGTTTGATAAGTCGCTCGAGAATGATACGTTCTAAAACCTTGTACATGACACGAAGTAGAGAGATTCCTCTGTAGTTCTTAGGATCCGTGACGGATAGCTTCTTGTGAAGAGGTACGATGATCGCATGTCTCCACGAATCGGGTATCCTTTCGCTCATCCATATGGCACGGATGGTGTTGGTCATTTCACGAATCCCAGACGGAGGAAGAGCTTTCAGCATTTCAGCAGTGATGTTGTCATCTCCACCTGCCTTTCCATTCTTCATTTTCCGGACACAATCCAAAACTTCAGACTCAGTCGGCGGTTCCTCACTGACATCGTAATGTGCTCTCTGAACATGCGGGAGCTCAGGTACTGATGGCGCTGGACGATTCAGTAGTGAACTGAAGTAATCCTTCCATATTGGCAGCGTCGCATCACCAACTGCAACTCCATTGGTAGTGTTCAAGACAGGAGAACATCTCTTCATCTTCCCGCTATACTGTCGCAGCAACGTGTAGGCTTTCTTCGGATTCTTCTCCTCCCAAGCCTTCTCGAACTCCTTAGCTCTACACGTCCACTCTCGTTCGCGGTCACTTTGAAGCTGCCGACGCAACTTCCTCCTCAGACGCTTCTCCTCCACGAAGTTTCCTGCAGTTCGGAGAGCACATACTCTGTTGTAGGTGGATGTTGTTTCTTCTGAGACGTAGGCGAACTTCTTCTTAGGCTGTACAACCGGGAGTGCCTCTTTCGAAGCGTCCTGGATGCACTTGACAAAAGAATCCGCGTCGCAAAGTTTCTTCTTAGTCCGTACTCCGATGTGAATAGAAACGCGTTGTCGGAAATTCCTTCTGCACTCTTCATCTCTGAGACTTGTCATGTCGATCCTCTGGAGAGGCTGAGCCCCTCGCTTCCTCTTATGAATCCTCGCAGTGAAGTTCAACAGAACAGGACGGTGATCCGAATCGAATGCGACATCCCACACAGCTCTTGATCTTCGAATGTCCGATACTGGAATATTCCTCGTTAGGACATAGTCAAGCTGTAGTTTCAAAGTTGTCATCTTCCGCTTCCGCTGCTCTTCTGGAGATAGCCGGGTTGGTCCCTGCCACGTAAGCTGATGGCGGCGATGATTCCTCTTGAATGTCGATGCAATAATCAGACCACTGCGTTCACAAAAGTCGACAAGGCGGTAGCCATTGTCCGATGTTTGCTCCACTGGGTAGAACCATTTACCGAGTACTTCGGATTCCTGATCAAGTCCCATCTTCGCATTTGCGTCAGTCCCCACGACAACAGCATGTTGACAAGGTATCCTGGCCAGCAACGTATTGGAGTTCCTCATAAACCGCATCCTTCGAATTGTCTTCGGCGGTTTCAGTGGGCGCATGAGCACTCACTATCCACAGATTGAATCCTCTGTGATCCCGCAGTCGTACGAATGCATTCCGACACGACGTTGAGCCGAACTCCTTGACCATACCATTGAAATCCTTCCTTACAGCTATTGCACAGCCTCCAACTCTCCTATCGTCAGCGTTACCGCAGTAGATGGTGTACTCTCCGACGCTGATGACGGGTCTATCCTTGAGGCGGGTTTCCTGCAAAGCAGCAAACGGTGCATGGAAATAGCTCAGAAGTCTGGATAGCGCAGTTTTTTGGATATCACTCGACAGCGATCGACAGTTCAGGGTGGCGAAATTGTGGCTTGTGGCCAAAGACTCCATGACTCCCTAGGTACGGATCCTAAGGTGTTATGGACCAGAGGCCTTAGTGTGCCGGACGGCGACACCTTTATGCAATGTGCGGGATACTTTCGCGATATAGTTGTGCACGCTATATCGCTCGAACGTTCCCTGTGTACACTCAAACGTCTGCTGGGTTCAGTAGAAGCAGGGGCACCAACGAGCAGGTACCAACAGACTTGTATACACACCCCCCTTCATATATTAAAGTGTTATATCTACATGCACACCAATGTTTTCCTTCCAGATGCCTCCGCAACAACTTCTCGGGGAGAAAAAATTCACGGTGGTATTTAATTTTTATTTCACGTTTATTTTTGTAATTCTCTCTTTTTTTCTTCCTTCTCAGACAAAAATGCGGACTTATCGCGAGCAAAAAGTGGAGTATAGAACTGACCGCGCGCTGGAAGCGCGACAATAAATCAATTACGACTGACAGCGAACAATTTTGCGAACTGGGCGGAATATCGCGGTACAACCGCTTCGCGATCCGGTTGACCGCGCGCAACTTTGCAAAACGGGCAGAAGTCGCGCCACTTTAGGACCGACCGCGCGCAGACGTGAGGGAAAATGTTTGGTGTGCACGGGCCGAGAACCCGTCAACTTCACGCCTGATTTCAAAATATTTTTGCTGCGGTGCTTGAGTTTTTTGTTTTACTGATGTTTTTGTTTGCTTTTCTTCCCCTCCGCGTCATCCTTCTGTGTTCCCGTGGTATTTCCTATGGTTCTACTTGTATTTCTTATTGACTGCATTGTTTTAATAGTATTAATAGTGAATATGACAATGCTGTGTATTGGAAACGACTAAGTGTGTTGAGCGGGGTTGTTGGTCGTGGGCACTATTGTGTTAAGTGTGCGAGGATTCGGGCAAATGACTAGAATTGTGGAAAGTGCTCTACAGGCGTGCATTTAAAGGGTGTGAAGTGGGCGGGGCTTTGTAAGAGTGCGCACAACTGCGAAAAAGTGCATAGGGATTCGAAAAAAAGTGCGGATCGTTGTTGGACATGTGTAAGGATTGCGTAAACGTGTTCAGAGTTCCCGAAAGTGGGCGGGGCTTCGGTAGGAGTGCGCACATCGAGAAGAAGTGCTTTAGGATTCGAAAAAGGTGTCGGGATTGTTGTTAGACATGTGTAAGGATTGCGAAGATTCAGAGTTTCGGAAAGTGGGCGGGACTTAGGAAGGAGTGCGCACAACAGCGAAAAAGATATTTTTGATTCAAAAAAAAGGTGGAGATCGTTGTAAGACGTGTGTAAGGGCTTCGAACACGTGTTTGTGCTCACAACGGAGGAAACATGCTCTCGAAATTCTAGAAGTGTGGGGATTGGCGCTTGAGGTGTGTAGGGGAAACCTTCTGAGCTGGGAAATTTTTTTCTGAAATTTCTATGATCCCCTTCCCGATTTGAAAAATCCCTTCTCTCGGGCCAAAAAATACAACGCCCCCCCCCCCCCCCCCACCCACAGTGTTGAGCAGGGTTGCGACTTGACGCAACGAGGGTTTTACCCGTGATTCCTACCCGAAATTATTATATGTCGCGCTCTTAAGTGTTTAAACGGAAGTATCATAATTGTGCTACTCAAATTTGCCAAAATTATATATTTTTTGTAAACCGTTGTGTAATTTTCGCATATCAGTCCATGTTGTTCGCAAAAAAATCGATAACAAATTTTTTCAAGAATTGTGTGTTCAAATGAAGTATAGTTAGGTCCGTGGCTTGTTTCCTCAAGGAAAAAATTTAAATCTCATCCACGGCTGGCGCGTGAGGTTTGAACCTCACCGGCGGCTGGCGGTATGGTAAGGTGATCAGCTGCGCTCTTCTCTCGGCCTGAATCAACTAGCGGGCCGGCGCACGCGTTCGCCGCACCAGCAGAGCGTGAGATTTGAATGTTTTCTCTTAAGGAGACAGGCCACGGGCCCAACTATACGCGGCCGTATACCGTCTGTTGGTGTTATTTCAGAGAATATGGGATGCCCTGTTGCCTGAGCGCGTCAGCGATTGATCGATCCGAAACAGTCGAAGAAGATTAGCCACTTACAGTGATTACCCTTGCACCACGTCCCGTGCTTCGAACGTGGCGTCTGACGTCGTCTGGGTTGGTGGAGATAACGGACGCGAATAGAGCTCTGATGGGAGCGTTTCTTGACAAATCGAAGACCGCGAAGACGAACTGCTCCGGCGAGGGCAATGTGAGTAGGTGGTTCTTTTACTATTAATTAAATTGAAAATAGGATGATTAGGGGAAAAATTGCCGCGAAGATTCGGCGTGGGTTTGTTCAGAAAAGGGGCTTTCATAGTGTCGTCGCAGCGAAATTTTCTGACGCGGAGATTGTACAAAATATGGGGAATTCTACGCAGGACTACGTGACACTCCTCATCTTTTGTAGATTCTCTACGTCAGCGAAGTTGGCTGCAACGCCACTCTGGAAGCCCATAAAGTCTTTGGTCGTTGATGAGATTGCGATAAAATTAGTTTTTTTTTGTATTCTCAGTCCGCAACTCTGATTTTGCAATGAATTGCCCCTAATGCAGAGAAGTTTGTTTCTCACAAGGGAACCATTATAAGTCATAGTAGCCATTCCAAATGAAAAGTACTTTTCTCGAACCATTTTTGGACGAAGAGTCCGAATATGCCCATCGCAGCTGCCTAGACCCACTCTGAAAGAAGCTGTGAGCGTTTCTAAAGCTTCGCAGCAAGGTAAGGGTACCTTTTCCCACGGAATTTTAGGGTTTTTTAAAATTTTTCTCCGGGTTCTGCTAAAAACGTGTATGTAGGGGTTATTTGGGGTGCTGAACACGAATCTGGGGTTTGCTTTTCGAAATTTCAAGGTTTACTGTAGGTTACGGTAGGTAACATGTCATTTAGGAGGCTAAACCTACCTTGATATCTCGAGAATCGACAAATAGACATCGAATTCGTATTCAGCACCCCGAACAACCCCCACATAGAAACTTTGAGACAAATCTGAGACTTACCAAACTACCGTATATCCACCGTAATCTACCGTAAGTTGTGAAAAATCGATAAACTGGCATCAGATTCGTGTTGAGCACTCCAATTAATCTCTAGATGAACAATCTGAGCCACTTCTGTCGCCACATTCCGGAAATTGTCAAAAGTCGATTTTGCCGTCAATTTTCTCTGCCAGTGGGAGACTTTGAACAAATTTAGTCGAAAACTTTGGAAAAACGACAAATTAATCTCAGATTCGTGATCAGTACCACAATAACCCCCCAGGACGAATTGTAAGTCAAATCTGGAATTCTTTTCTAAAACGCTTCGAGAGCCCTTCAAAGGCACTGTTCGCGATAAAAATCGCTTTTCTGTTCTTGCCTATCTTGAAACCGGTCCCATTCTGATTCCAATGTTGCTTCCGAATGGAGTTATGGTCCCTTAAAAATTGAGCTACGGAAAATGGTGGACGAGTTGTACGAGGCTTGTAACTTCCGTCTTTTGCAGAAGTTAAGAATGAAGGGAAGAACGGGGCTTTTGATCGGAAACCATCGCTCATCTCACGATTTCGAGTGTTCCTTTGTTCACGTCGAGGGGCGGAAAGAGGCGGCACTTGCCCACAGTGGCGGGGTTTGCGCACTTTTCTAAGCCATTTTGCGGCTCCTGGGTAGCTTTTCGTCCCATTTTTTCGACGCTGTTCTGCTTCCGAGAGCCACGAGAAGCGTTTGTCATGAAAAGTTCGAGAATGAAGTTTATCGCGAACAGTGCCTTTAATTGGTATAAATAAACGTCCGACCGAAAATCCGTACCAGCCCAAAACGCTGTTAGTCTGCACAAAGTTTGGAAAATGTTCCTTTACCCTAACTTTGCCTAAGGAGGTTGTTTTAGGCGCTGAACACGATTATCAGGTCTGTTTCCGGATTTTCGTAATAATAATGCGCTTTTTGGAGGCTACAATAGGTACGAAAATCAAATCAGAGAAAAAGCTCCTATAACTTCTTTAAGAGTGGGTCTAGGCAGCTGCGATGGGCATACTCGGACTTTTCGTCCGAAAATGGTTCTAGAAAAGTACTTTTCATTTGGAATGGCTACTATGACTTATACTGGTTCCCTTGTCAGAACACAGGTAGCTATATATATAAATGTAGTTCTGAAAATGAAGACAATTATTTAGTGTAGCTTGTTCACAATGCTCACGTATACAAAATGGCGGTAGCTACTTCGACGCAGTTTTCACAGCGGACCCCGAAGAGCATAGCGCCCATCCTGAAGTCAACTAAGATGAAGATCGCTTGCCAGCTGCTCTTTCGGCAAACTACGGGGTCTTGTACTCAACCCATCGCAGAGATTTCATAAAAACACCCAGCAAAAGCAGGCAGTTTTCAAAGCCAAGTTCAATGTGTTAATGGCGCTGGAAGATACATCATATGGCAGCAGCAAGGAAACTATTCTGACCACGTATTGCATATAAATTTCATCATACAAGCCAACCACCCTTCTAGGAGGGTACATGCTTTTACTCCTTTCACCAAATATGTCTTTCTGTACGCTTATCGGCAGCCAAAAAAACTACATTTGTCTCAGCTCGCGTCTGGTGGTTCGAGGCAATGTATATTCGTCGAAGACCTACTGGAGGAAGCTATTGAAATTACAACAACACGTCGTCTACATGCTGGGAACCGAGCACATCATAGGATTCGTGGTTTTATTCTTGTACGCCGAAACTGATAACACGATTAACGTCCTAATCGAAGAGTACAAACTGACCGACCCATTTTGTTCTCTCGTTCTGAAATCAGGTAGTCTCGAATCCCATTAATAGGTAAACTTAGACAAAATAACGCATTCTTCTTCAATGTTTCCATAGGCTCGTTGTCTGTCCGATCCGCTGATCTCATAAAGGGTCCAGCTTGCATACTATCTTTTGAGAATATGAAGTTTGCCTCTGTTTTGTAGTCCCCTCATTTACAGCTGCTCATTCATGTTTTTATGCTCTCTGTTTGTTTTCATTTCATGTGAGGGGTTTCCGGTAACAAATTACGGTAATAATAAAATTCCCCCAAAATGGTTGCATAACGTATAAACTGATAACGATTAACGAACAACTGAATATTAACAAGGAATTTTTACCGTTATTTGGTATAGGGAAGTCCAATATCCGCTTATCCCTGCATACGATCTGCCATTTAGTTCAACATATTTCCGTACATTTGTTCATGCTGAGTACTCTGGCAAACTGGGGCGTCGACAACAGGTTGATCCGCCCACCATGAGTCACCGCTGGCCAACGCGCCGATATTCGGCCGGGTCGTGGCCGCGAGTTATGCTCTGGTCGATGTCGAGCTGTTGCACAGCTGACGTTCTAGATACAAGGGAAGTATACGACGCATTTTTCAGGCATGCTGTGAATGATAAAAGCGCAGCCGGTTCAATTACCCAAGTTTGCGGTACATTGGCTCCGCCCAGCATCTGGAGGTCCTGCCTATCCGGTGGTGACAGAGTGAAGGCTGGGCGACCCAGCCGCGACGCGTGTTGATGTGCCTACCGCGACGCGTGTGGGAGTGCCGACCGCGACGCGTGTCGGTAAAAAGTAGTACCTAAGCTAGATGAAACAGTCCTGTATGATGTGAACTGCTGCTAAATAGGCCACTAAACGCGACACATCGAGTTGTAAACAGCCCGACAACAGGCGGACGTCGCTGGGCAACGGGCTGGTCTCAGGCTGACAATACGCGCGATTTGACTTGTCAATAGGGAGCGGTTTATGAGATGACAACTTATCAACCTGTTGTCGACGCCCCAGTTTGCCTGAGTAATTATTATGATATGTTATTGAGCGTGTATGTGATAAATTTGTGGTCTTTGTTACAAATGCAAGCGTGAGTTAATAAAAGTGTTATTTATATGCGGAAGCTGAGAATTGAAGTAGAAATCCGGGGCTCCTTTTTCGTTTTGAGGGTCACTCGTGGTCAAGCGTGCATGCATGGGTGCCCCCATCTCGTTTACCGTGGGCAGGGACCGTATGCATGAACGCACGCGACGAGATTCGGTAACGTGCGGGAAGGTATTGACCAGTGACGGAGCGCCGCTGATCAAGGGCGATTGATCAGCGGCGCTCCGTCATTGGTCAGTGCCTTCCCCGCACTTTACCTAATCTCGTCGAGTGCGTTCATGCATTTGACCCCGGGGATTAATACGGCTGAGGCTTCTAAGGATACTCGCCATAAGTCCGATTCTCGTGTATGCGGACCGACCGCCTAACATTTTAGCGCTAACCGCGCACAAATCGCGGGTTGATCGCCGTTGATTACGCGATCGGCCCTAGTCTTGATCGCGTTAAGTCCGATTCTCTTCTAGGCGGACCGACCGCCTGGCCTTTTAGCGCTAACCGCGCACAAATTGCGGGTTGATCGCCGTTGATTACGCGATCGGCCCTAGTCTTGTTCGCGTTAAGTCCGATTATCTTCTAGGCGGACCGACCGCCTGGCCTTTTAGCGCTAACCGTGCACAATTTGTGGGTTGATCGCCGTTGATTACGCGATCGGCCCTAGTCTTGTTCGCGTTAAGTCCGATTCTCTTCTAGGCGGACCGACCGCCTGGCCTTTTAGCGCTAACCGCGCACAAATTGCGGGTTGATCGCCGTTGATTACGCGATCGGCCCTAGTCTTGTTCGCGTCAAGTCCGATTCTCTTCTAGGCGGACCGACCGCCTGGCCTTTTAGCGCTAACCGCGCACAAATTGCGGGTTGATCGCCGTTGATTACGCGATCGGCCCTAGTCTTGTTCGCGTTAAGTCCGATTCTCTTCTAGGCGGACCGACCGCCTGGCCTTTTAGCGCTAACCGCGCACAAATTGCCGGTTGATCGCCGTTGATTACGCGATCGGCCCTAGTCTTGTTCGCGTTAATTCCGATTCTCTTCTAGGCGGACCGACCGCCTGGCCTTTTAGCACTAACCGCGCACAAAATGCAGGTTGATCGTCGTTGATCACGCGATCGGCCCTCGTCTTCTTCGCGGTAAGTCCGATTCTCTTCTAGGCGGACCGACCGCCTGGCCTTTTAGCGCTAACCGCGCACAAATTGCGGGTTGATCGCCGTTGATTACGCGATCGGCCCTAGTCTTGTTCGCGTTAAGTCCGATTCTCTTCTAGGCGGACCGACCGCCTGGCCTTTTAGCACTAACCGCGCACAAAATGCGGGTTGATCGTCGTTGATCACGCGATCGGCCCTAATCTTCTTCGCGGTAAGTCCGCTTTTTTGCCTGAGTTACATTCCAGTTATTAATATGATTGTTTGGTTTCCTAGGGTAGATAGTTTCATGCCGAAATCGATCGAACTCGGGATCAAACCAGAACTATTTTTGGAAAAAACACATGAGGAGAATTACGAAACCAAACAATCATAAAAATTATTTGAATGGAAAAGATCAGAGGTGAATCCCAAAAATTAACGAGAATATGAAAATCTACCACCGGGAATTTTTCTGCTCTAGAAGTTGTTGCAACGGCATCTGAAAAGAAAAATTAGCGTGCATGTACCCTCAATAAAACGTCGTAATTCACATCATTCGAGGCGCGAGCGGCGCGCACGATCCCTGGGCCTCCGTCTGCCCTTCGCTCTCTCACTGTCTCTAACCTCCGCTCCGCACCAGCACGCGTAAGAGCCATGTGAATTTCGCCGTTTTATAGCCTGTAGATATAACGGTTTGGCGAAGTTATAAATACAAGAAAGTCGGAGTCAGCGGCTGAGAAATTGTCTTGAGACCTTGGGGGATGAGGTGGTGAAGTCGTTCCATCCAAAAAGAATTCAAAAATATATGTGGCTGCTTCTGGGCGATCGGTATCGAGATGGTGCCGGTGCGCCCCGAAAGCACCCTATCTAGAACACACAGCGCCGCGGATCGGCCGTTTGACCATCCCACTATCAATTGTGCCGCGGATCAGCCGTCAAGCGCCGCGGACCGTCCGGAAAACTCATCTCCCGCCGCGGACGAGCCGTGAGTTTCTCTGAGTAGTGAGGCGAGTGGTTGGCTGCTCGGTGTCGTCGTGGTGGCTTGGCGTCGAGGCGTCGTGTAGTGGTGGTGCAGGAACGGAGTGGCGGTGGTAGACGAGTCCAATCGGATCTATAACAGTGCGGCGGCAGGGGTTTATATAGCGTGGTGGGTGGTCTGTGATTGGCCGGTTTTCGCGCCTAGATCAAAACCCACTCACATGGTGATCAGTCGATAAATCAACTGATGTTTGATCTCCCATCACAACAGAACTAACGGGGAAATTCTGCTGATTTCCAGTGTGGACATTAGTTCAACGGATTTTCTACGGTAGTTGAACCGTCCTAATGTCGGAGAGCTCCTACACTGGCGGCGGTCTCCTACGGGAGAAAACGACCACCGTGGTCAACCGCAGGAGGTGTTTTGTTGTGTGGATGACCGGACCAGAGAGAAGCGGTCTCCTACAGGTCATAGTGTCGCATTGAGCGTCGCGCGCGGTATATCGGGCGTCAATTATGCTGCGGCAGCCGTCGCCGACGCAGGCAAGCATTTTATATGACGTCTTAAACCAAAGAACGGCCAATCAGACATACGTGTTGAACAATCAATGCAAACTCGCGCCGCATACGAGGCGCACAAGGATGGGGTGGACAGACAATGGCCATGCGTCAGAGTCCCGGAGAGGACCAAAATTGAGTGAGGAGATCATGAGGTCTGTGTTGTTGACGCGACGAAAGTGAAAAGAGCTTTGATTTGGCTCAACCCCGAAGGCAATTTTTGAATCAGGCAGACAAGTAGCCATGGGTGAGCCATTTTACGCTTCAAGAAAAGTTATCACGGAAAGCCGAAAAATTTGTCTCATATTCTTCCTTAAAGCCGTATTTGAAATTCCCTCCAAAATGAGATTTCGTTCAACTGCTGCGCAAGGTTGGATCTCCTACAGGAGACAGATACTCAGAAAAATGAAAACATATTACATGTAAAATAAAAGGCCTGAATTAATAGACATGTAATATAAATTGGCCAATGTATATTACTTGCAAATTATCTCCACCGATGTATGATACATGTAATATATCGGTCTCTCGCTCGCAGGCCAAAAGTCTAACGTAATATGTTTTCGATGGTGAAAACATAATACTTGTAACATAAGGAACGCTTACAATATTCTTGTAATACATCTCCGTCAATGTAAGTTACATGTGAATTATCACTACTCAAGTAAATTACATGTAGTATAAGTGTAACATAATTCAATTATCTCCAGCAACTGAGGGCCCATGCTAAACACCTTCTGCAAATCCGCACAGCATACGGGCCGCCTCATACCCTAGCCATGAGCGCAGGCCATTGCATTGAATTTCGACAGGGTGGTCACTCGCCCTGGCCGAGTCGTTGTTTTCTCGCTCCTCATGGTCCGTTTAAATCGTGTGGAGGATTAGAGGGAGCGACATACAATATTTTTTGAGCAAGCTTAAGCCCGCTGCTTCTTGTATGAAGCTGTGGGATCCAAGCTAGCTACTTCAATCATGAAGCAGCAAGCTTTAAGCTCCTGCGATGTCCAAAAGAGCCTAAAGGTCGCTGATTCGTACCCGAAGCGGTGGCCTAGAACTTGCAGCTCCAACCCTTAAAGCATCGAGCTTCAACTTGCAGCTCTAATTGAGCTACATGAAATTTAAGTGCATGTTACATGTAATATAAGTGTAGGTTACATGCGATATAAAGGTAATATACTTGAATGTCTCAAGTATATTACACTTTATATTACATGTAACATGTTTTCATTTTTCTGAGTAGAACTCCTACATGTGACAAACAGGAGTCCTATAGCTGATGAGGCTAGGACTCCCAGCCGACTCCCGTAGGAGACCGGTGCCAGTGTCGGAGAGCCCACTCAAATATGCCGTCAAGTATAACGTGGTGTCTGCATCTCATCGTCCCAACCAGGGATGAGCGGAGTTTCGCGTTCCGCGTTCCGAAACCCGCAGTTTCGCGCATTTTTGGCATTCCGCGTTCCGCATTCCGAAAACCGCAAAAAACGCTGCGGAATGCGAAACTATCGGGTCATCAGGGAGGAAGAAAATGTCAGATATTTTCTGAGTTTTTCCGCGTTTCGCGTTCCGAAACCCGCATTTCCGCGCATTTTCAGGCGTTTCGCGCCCGATTTCCGAAACCCGATAAAAAAGTTTTAGTTCCGAAACCCGAAAACCGATTTCCGAAATTTCATATTTTTGTTCCGCTCATCCCTGGTCCCAACACATTACATTTGACAGCTTTCCTCACTGAGCTTTCCTTTTTCGATCTCCTCCGTTCAAAAACTACCCTTATGATAGCAACACATTAAATCCGCTTTCAGCGACTACTCATCTCCTACTCAGAAAAATGAAAACATATTACATGTAATATAAAAGGCCTGAATTAATATACATGTAATATAAATTGGCCAATGTATATTACTTGCAAATTATCTCGACCGATGTATGTTACTACATGTAATATATCGGTCCCTCGCTCGCAGACCAAATGTCGCAAGTAATATGTTTTCGATGGTGAAAACATAATACTTGTAACATAAGAGACGATTAAAATATACTTGTAATACATCTCCGTCAATGTAAGTTACATGTGAATCATCTCTACTCAAGTAAATTACATGTAGTATAAGTGTAACATAATTCAAGTATCTTCAGCAACTGAGGGCTCATGCTGAACACCTTCTGCAAACCTGCACAGCATACGGGCCACCTCATAACTTACCGATGAGCGCAGGCACATGGGATTGACATTCGACAGGGTGGTCACTCGCCCTGGCCGAGTCGTTGATCTCTCACTCCTCATGTTTCGTTTCAATCAAGAGGGAGGATTAGAGGGAGCGACATGCAATATTTTTCAAGCAAGCTTAAGCCCACTGCTTCTTGTATGAAGCTGTGGGGTCCAAGCTTGCTGCTTCAGTCATGAAGCAGCGAGCTTTAAGCTCCTGGGATGTCCAAGAGAGCTTAAAGCTGGCTGATTCGTACCTGAAGCAGTAGCCAGGAACTCGCAGCTCCAACCAGTAAAGCATCGAGCTTCAACTTGCAGCTCTAATTAAGATACATGAAATGTAAATGTAAATTACATATAATATAAGTTTATGTTACGTGTAATATAAATGTATGTTACATGTAATATAAGTGTAGGTTACATGCGATATAACGGTAATATACTTGAATGTCTCAAGTATCTTACACTTTATGTTACATGTAACATGTTTTAATTTTTCTGAGTATTGCAATTTTGTCCAACCAGCGGTGGCCATCAGCCGGGTGCGACGTCGCGTTGCGGCGAAGGAAGTCCGCAGCGCTATTGCAAAGATCACTTCTTGCAAAGCGAAAGTGATTAACCACCGGAGGCCGGCTGGCGTGGCGCGTGCGACGCAAATCTGCGGCGCGCGCGTCGAGCACGATTGGAGCACGATTATACACCACCGAAATCTTATACAGGCGAAACGAGGCCTAGCTCTGCTTAATACCCTACTGAAGAGCCTCGGTAGGTAAAAGTAATGCAACACGTGGTATGAACACTAAATTTCACACTTCTCAAAGGTTAAGAGGCTTTTCCTATTTGCCTCAGAGATTTACACGAGATTTGCAAAAGTGGGCATTTCCATAGCTTTGCCAATAGAAGAGGGGCACACGAATGAAAATTTTCAGAGCGTTCAAAAAAATTGCATTGAATTGAACTTAAAACTTATTTCTAGGGGTTATTTTGGGTGCCGATTACGAGTCAAACATTTGTCAATGTTTGAAAATTCTTTCTGAGTTAGTCCGAAGCTTCAAAACGGAGGAAATTTTGCTGCCCAAATGCGACTTTTGACGCTTTCGAGAATCCTACGATCAAATCGCCTCAAATTTGTAC
Organism: Aplectana chamaeleonis; assembly: GCA_029168955.1. Taxonomy (NCBI): domain Eukaryota; kingdom Metazoa; phylum Nematoda; class Chromadorea; order Rhabditida; family Cosmocercidae; genus Aplectana; species Aplectana chamaeleonis. The sequence continues at coordinate 1,230,249 of JAPDOI010000124.1, read as the reverse complement.
GAAGGGATTATTCGGGCCGCGTAACACGAATCTGCAACCCGTTTATCGATTTCGATAAATCACGGTAGGTTACGGTGGGTAAGCGGTAACTCGGTCAAAGTCTCAGATTTGACTGAAAATATCACTGTGGGTGTTATTTGGGACGCTGGACACGAAATTGAGGTCCATTTTTTGATTTTTGAATCTATAAGGTAAACAACACCATGTAAAATTCATTATGACTACCGCATCCCACAGTAACCCTAAGTCTGGCAAGGAATAGGCCCCAGATTCGGGTTCAGCGCCCTATATAACCCCCAGTTTAAAATTTTTGAGCCGAATCCAAAATTTTTTTCTGAAGGTCTGAAAATTCCCTGATGCGCTTGCTTTTTTGTGACGCAATGAAAACTCCCGTTTTTAGAATCCCCGCAGACATTTAGGAAATTTCAAGAGCGGGTCATTTATTTGAGGTCAGAGACCTACAGCAACGTCAGCATTGTTTTCCAAATCGCCACCGGAAGGTGGAAAGCCTCCCTTCTCAGAGAGTCGGGGGGTCCTATTCGGCCACGATAAGCTTTCAATTTTGACTACTAAGCGGTTGGACGACGATACGGCCACGTACTTTCCGTGCGCCACGAGGCCTAATCGTCGTCCAAGTGAGAAGAACGTGCTGGAAATCATAGCCGTTTCACTCGGCCACGATACGCTTTTGATTCGACTACGATGAGTTTGGACGACGAACGAGCCACAATGCCCATGATTGAACACGTTGATCGATCGTTTCAGAACTGACCCGGCGCATATCAGCCGCACAGCACGTATGTAAGGGGCCCGATTCCAGAGAGAGTCCGCCTTTTGGGGATGCTCCTGGAAGGTGACTACGAGTCACTTTCTCGACGATTTTTGAACCGCTAAGGGGTCTCCCTCCGCGGTCCTCAGCGAGGGGAGGTCCCTCGTTGTCGACCGTTGCGAGGGTGATGTCCCTGTCGCGGACTGCTGTGGGGTGATCCCCTGCTGCGGGCTGTGACTTGGACCGTATCCTTGATGGGTGAGACCCGCTCCCATTGAAGAGGTGGGAGCCTACCCCAGCGCCACGTAGTCCTATCGAACAGGCCACGTGCTGCTGCGTGGGAAACGGGGGCGCGGCAAGGGGTTTGTCTCTCTGCACCATGTAGTCTTATCGAACAGGCACGTGATGCGGCGTGGGAAATAGGGTGCGGCAAAAGTTTTGCCTCGCTGCGCCACGTAGTGCTATCCAACAGGCCACGTGCTGCCGCGTGGGAAATGGGGGTGCGGTGAGGGTTTTTTTCTATCTGCGCCACGTAGTCCTATCGAACAGGCCACGTGCTCCTCGGAGCAGCACGTGCTGCTGCGAAAGTTCTTTCCAACTCGACTAGGTACCTGATTGGAAAACCTATTGGACCCCCCGACTCTCTGAGTTGTAATAGAACCCACGAGACCAATCCCAACAACTGTTCCAAATTAGTCTATTTCTCCTCATCTGTGCTCGATTTCTCTTCTTGAGACGATTCCTCACTGTCAAGTAATAGAATGTATGAAAAGCATTGAGCGAATAGCGAATATTGAATGTTTCCTAACGAATTGTTTGTCATGCTATTTCTAAGGCCGTGAGGCTTGGCCTACAGTCGAAAACCTCGAAATTTACGAGTAATACCGGAGCTTTGAAGGGTAAGGGGTGTAATTTTCGAGGTTTTGCTCCGCAGAAATGTTCCTCAAATCTATCAATCGAATCACCCAAGTTCCGCTAGGTTGTCCAAGTTTGATGTTGTTACGTGCGTGTTCTATTCGACCTCATATCTCATCTCCAAGGTTGAAATGGAACGAACTTAACCCATTCACGACCACGCCTAATTTTGGGTGGCTGCACGTTTGGACCGCGTGCAATATTGCGTCACCGTATAACGTGTCCCGCCGGTGGGACACGCTGGCTTGAATAGCGTCCCACGGGTAATTCCTTTTTTCTTTATTGTGTTCATATTGTAGCTAGCAACGATGGTCGGACAGTATCAGGGTTTGAGCTTCCGAGACGCTTTTTTTATCGAGAAACAATTACTCAAAACCAAAACGGGGTCAACTGAGCTGCAACGCTTTCAGAAAAGTAAACGAGTTCCAAACGATAGGTTTGTACTAATCAACCTTAAAGCTAGAATAGGAGGAAAAAGAAATCATTAGGTGCTTTTAAAGCTGCTTTACAGCCGTTTCTTCCTCTGCTTCACCTGATTTCAGGAAGTTCTAAATATGCTGTTGCATTTGACCTACTGATGGACCACGAGGTTTTTATTTAGGTCTTGGGTAGGTCAAGACATTGATCATATGTAGGTAACTAGTAGTTTAAAATATTCCTCTGTAGTCCTAGGACTGATTAATGACGGTTTTTTCCTTGCATGAGTGGAATCACTTACTTGGCAATTGGAAGAAGACGTTCTCCCTGAATCAGCTCAAAGGATGTTATTAATGGTCTGTTCTATACACTTTGAGCTTCTCATATGCTGTTGAGATCGGTCTCGCGAGTTCTCTTGGTGATGTTGCTTCTGTAATAATGAGAGCTGAGACTAGTTTCGCCTTCTACCCTTAGATAAGTGTGAAATTTAGTATTCATACCACATATTGCATTAATTCCAATTCCCGAGGCTCGTCAGTAGTGTATTAAGCAGAGCTAGGCCTCGTTTCGCCTGTATATCACGACCTTGATAGCAGACGTTCCTGATACAAGTTGATTGTTTCCCGGTGTGCGACTTTTGCTAATTTCTGCTTATAAAAGATCTCGTTTCTTTTCTTGGCAGAAATAGCCAAATTAGTTCTCCTATGTAATTATGACCATGGAGCAGAATTCATTAAAAAGCAGAAAATGTGATAAAGAGCTAGTAGAAAAGTTTGCGATTACACAGCTAATATCAGCACTTTTTTTTGCCTGAAAAACTCTGATTTCACTGCTATTCTCTCACTGTACCTGTTCCAGTGACAAAGGATGCTCCGTTTGGTGCCGAAGTGGTTGGCCTACATCTTCGCACGCCCATCAGCTGTAACACCAATACCTGCCGTTCCTATCAGACCGCTTGCTCCCCACGATAAACTAAATAGCTCATTTCTTGACTGGTAGCTTGCTTCATGTTCCTCATTAATCTCCAGTTCAGGCTAGTGATGCAGAGATCCCAGGTGCTCACAAAACTTGCTCGAAAACCTCACTTTCAAAGCATTTTTTGTCTCATGCCCACTCAGCAATCAGAAAATTAGCTATTTGGGCTATATTCTAGAACTTAGAGGCTCGAATTACAGGAGCCTTAAGAACTCTAACGATCACTTTATTCAGTTTGGGTAGGCTGTTGTCCTCGGTATTAGTGCTCTCAAGTATTTTAATACATTCTACGTGCTCTACCTTGTACTGCAGTAAACACATATAGCGATCTGTAGAGGCTCCCTGCAAGCCATCGCCTGGGGTGCGTGTTTAGTTTAAAGAGGTTCCTCAGAGCCCGCCCCGGTATGGCTTCGTCCAGTTGCGTGCTTGCATCTACCCGGGAATAGCCTCCGGTATTCGCTGTGTAGATGCGGTGTGTAGGTATGGCTACGAATCACAAACATTCCAAGGGAAGCTTTATCGGTCTGCACCTATCCCAAAATGTATCCTTTGATAGTTGGACTCTAATTGCTTTCTCTTGGAAAGCAATTAATTTCTCTGCTAGCTGATGCTCCCAGGTCATGTAAGACTTGATTATGTCCGGCGCTGATTTTATTTTATTTGTGTTGTTTTTGTGTTTTTTTTTATATTTTTGTTCCGTCTGTTTGCCATTTGAGCACTGATCTTGAATTTTTTTTGTTCTTGGCATGCCCGAAAGGGCGTATATAAATAAATAAATAAATAAATCCTCTCGCCTGTATTGAATTTTGGTCGAGTGTATAATCATGCTCCAATAGTGTTAGACGCGCGCGCCGCGAATTTGCGTCGCACGCGCTGCGCCAGCCGGCCTCCGGTGGTTAATCACTTTCTTGCAAAACAACCCTCCCTCTAGAGGGCGTGTCCTCAGAATCATGTGTCCCGTTTTATCCAACGGCTCTTTCCTTTCCCTTCTGTCTCGTTCGGATTACGTGATTTTCGTTTGACGGCCATTCGATTTCCCCTTTATTCTAGAATGTCGTTGGTTTCATCTGCTGTACGCCTCGCTTCGAAAGCGCGACCAGTGGCTGTAGCTGCTCGGGCAAATTACCACGAAAAGGTGAGTGGTTTCTATTGTGCTGAGTCCTCTTTTATTCTGCAAAAGTTATGTTTTAGGTAATCGATCACTACGAAAACCCGCGAAATGTCGGTTCATTGGATAAAAACGACCCAACTGTCGGCACTGGAATAGTTGGTGCTCCGGCTTGCGGTGATGTGATGAAGTTGCAGATCAAGGTGGGTAGTTGTGTTTAGTTTTGCACCCGATAAGGGGCTACAACTTCACATCTGCGCGCAACATATGAATCTACGTCAAAATTGTCGTTAGGCTGAGATGTCTTGTGGGAAGGAATTTGGATACCATTCCACCTTCTTGAGATCCTGATTACGAATGCGATATTTTTTATTGATATCAATGGATGACGGAAGGCTACGGGAGGTTTATCGTCCTTCGGCGACAAAGAGCCTACCGCATCCTTTAAACAGTTTCTCAAAAAAGCCCCAGCGATGAAGTTTCAGACAACCGAACGTAATCGTGTTCAAAACCCGTAAAAAAAACGAAAATTTGGACGAATTTTGTTTGGTCACGAGTCCGAAAATGGAATAGTGCCTATCGATCACCAGGTTTTCATACTCGTGGAACTACGGAAAAACCGCGCTCATTTTGCGGTGATAAAGGGTACGAACGTATCATTCTTCCTCTTCACAGAGTAATGCGACCAGCAATGAGCGGAATTTCGCAATCCCGCAGGCGCGGATACAGGGGATCGTGAGGTGCGCTGGGCAAGGGTCTCGACGGAGTTTCGACCCCACAATGTGTTTTTCAAAGAAAATTCATCATCCTCTCTGTAAGAAATGCTGTCATCTTTAACATGATTTATTTTTCATCAGATTTTTTTCCTTTCAACCTGTGTTATAAAAGAAGGCTGCATGGCATTGCTCACTCGCTTGAGTACACGTCGCAGTCGATTGATTGTCGCGAACGCGGAAAGATTATGATTGTGTGGAGAAGCCTTCAGCTCTGTATACGAGGAAACACTCATGGCTAGTGTCATCAGGATCAAGCGGGATTGTGAAATTTCTCAAGGGGGGGGGTCGCAAAAATTTCGAACCAAAAAGGAAAATTTTTGGAAGCGATTGGAGAGCGAAAACAACGGTTGTTGGACAATCCTTCACCATAGCGTACCCTTTCTCGACGGGTGCGGGGAGGGTTGTCCACGCCGCGCGCGGCGAGGACAAGCGACGCGTGTTTCGTCGCGGCGTATCACCTTAGCTTCATTGATGCACCGTGGAGTCGACACAAAAAAATGACTGCCTTTCGGTTTAAGAACCGTCTTTGGATGCTAGGACATCGCACCTCATTGTTAATAACCCAGAAATATGGCATTCTTTGTGATCTCTATTAGAACTTACCCTATTCACAAAAATCAGGCGCCAAAGAAGTCCTTCTTGAGGTGCCGAGAGGCACTTGCTTCTGTGAACCTCATTTATGTTAACTTCCTGCACTGAACCTATCATATGAGTGTTTCCAAACGTCTCGTTGAAGGGAAATGACTCAAGCAACGCTTGGGCCATTGTTATACTCTGCCACAGCCCTGTCGCGGTCGCAGACCAGAGCGACGTCGCAATCGCTGAGGGGCAGTCGTGCTATGCCATATATCACGCCAACTTACGTCTGACACGCGCTATCGCCCGCGCAATTGCAGACAAATCAATAACCCAGAATCAACAGCAAATAAATTCAGTTTCAGTTCTGCGAAAGGCAGACTTTGAGATTTATACGTTTAAGATAAGGTGAAGACCCCAGGAGAGAAAATAAAGAAGGAATTACAAAAAGAAAGATGGAAAACAGAGGTGCTGCCGAGATGTCGTACGTTCGTGCCGTGGCAGTGTGGAGGAAAGAAGATCGCCTCCGTGCAAACCGACGTCATCCCCTCCACAAAGAGGGTTTTTGTCATGGGAGAGGTGCTGGCCGGCCGCAGCTCTCCTTCGGATTCTCCTGCAAAGGGCCGGCGTGGAGAGGAATCCTGGACCCGCTCAGAAGTACCTATGCGCCACGAGCGGCAAGGATGTTACCAGGAGACATACCAGCGTCCAGTGCTTCGGATGCCAAAGGTGGGTGCATGTCTGCTGTACGGGTCTCAGCTCTGTGAGGCATCATAACTCTGCTTTTCGCTGTGTTTTATGCTCTTCACCTACCAACTGTGATTCCTCTTCCTCAAATCGCCCCCTTTCCATTGTGCATATCAATCTAAACGGCCTTCGTGCCAAGATTTCTGAACTCTGTCTCTTCTCACGTATTTACCATCCAGACGTGATCATGATTTAAGAAACCAAGCTCTCTCCATCCCCTACCTATCCTCATCCCAATATCCCGGGCTATACTTCTTACCATGCTCCAAGGTCATCTCTCGGCGGAGGAGTTTCTACATTCGTTCTATCCTCACTTCCCTCACACCTCATTCCCAGCACCCCCACTGACGGTACTTTCGAGTACCTCCCAATCCATCTCCCCCTAAAAACACCCCTTTCTCTTTTCAACATATACATTCCACCTACAACTGCATGCCCTTCATCTTATAATCCTATCCCACTTCTCAAGCAGCTGAGCGACTGCTCCCTCTCATCCTCGGTCGTTGTCGCGGGTGATTTCAACGCTCACACCTTTTGCTCGTCTCTCGGTCCTGATGATAGAGGAAATGACGTCGAAGAATGGGCAGATGAGTGCGACCTGGTCATTTTAAACGATGATCAGCCCTCGTCTCCCTGCCAACGGCCGATCTTCTAGCCCAGACATATCTCTTGTCTCGTACAACCTTTCTAGCTGCTGCACATGGTCTACCTCGACTACTCTGCCAAGTGACCACGTTCCTGTCTTTGTCCACATCGATCTATCCAATTCTCTCGCTCCCTTTTCTGGTGTTCGCCAACGTTCTTATCTTAATTTAGGCCGAGCAGACTGTCGCCTGTTCAGTGAAGTTGCGCTTCGCCTATCGGCAGATTACCCGTGGAATGAAATCGTGCACCAGAAAGAGTTCCATCTATCTGACGCAATCCGCAAGGCCATGAATGCGGCTATTCCTATCGGTCGCGTCAAGACGTTCTATCCAAATGTCAACAGAGACATCTTCGACAAAATTAGAACGAGAGATGCGAGGACCCCGTGGTTGCTGAGCTTGACAGTGAGATCAAAAAGGATTTGGACACACAAGAAAGAAGAGTGGGGGAAGTTCACCGGACAGATGGACTTTAAAGGCTGTGGTCACGATGAAAAACGTTATAGAAAAAACTCTAAAAATCAGCTTAGATCAAAAACAGCTGAAAAACTATGAAGGTAGAGCGGTGAAAAACTGGCTAGAATTAGAGTTTCTAGGGCCCAAAGAAGCTGTTTCGTGCACATGTGCACAGCGATGACGAAAAAGATCGCCGTCTCATGCCGAGCAGTCAAAAATCATCGACGTTCCGAGGACGAAATAAATGCAAATTTAACGAATAAAAACAGTTGAACAATGAAAGCATCACTTCAGTCAAAGTTTCTGACTAGATGTGTACATAAACCCAAAGCTTCATTGATTGAAATTCAATTTCGAGCCAGCTGATGTTCTTGATATAAGAGGTCACCGATGCCGATGATGTGGAGTGGGCTCGTCCACCATCAAAAGACAAGAAAGTTCAGGTTTCAAATTTGGCCCAAAACAGTGGTTTTTTCGCGATTTTTTCTTAGAGGTCCTATTACTCGAGACCAAGAAAAGGGTTTAGAGAGAAAAAGACGACAAGCATATTTGAGCGCGACCACTGCCTTTAAGACGGACAGTGCAGCTACTTGGAAGGTTTTACGGAAGCTTTCGGGTAAAAGCTCACCCGCCACCGTCTCCACTATCGAATTCGACAACGGCGTATTCAAATCAGGAAAGGAAGCCGCTTATGCGCTCGGGAAAAGTTTTTTCATCACCAGTGCTAAACGAGGTCCGCAGAATAGAGTGACTGTAAGAGAGCTGTGCCGCCTCCCGCTTATGAGCACGGCCGAAGCATTTACTACGACGCAAGTTGAGAAGATCATAAAGGAAATGCGGAGCTCTAGAGCTATTGGTCCTGATGGGATATGCCCTGCTGTCTTGAAGAAGATACCCACTGACTTACTACCGCTTCTCACTAATGTGATAAACACCTCGTTTAAGTCGTGTACTATCCCGCAGAATTGGAATACGGCAAACTTCGTTCCGCTGCCCAAGCCTGGCAAGCCCCAAGCTTCAGTCAAGGGATATCGGCCTATTAGCTTGTTGTCTTCTTTTGCTAAAGTAGCTGAAAAGCTGATTGTCAAAGACCTGACCGAACACAACGAGAGACAGGTGTTTCAGCATGGATTCAGAAGACTGCATTCCACCACGACAGCTTTGTTAGAAATTACTAGCTATGCAATTGATGGTTTCAACGCCTATAAGCCGCAGAGAACTGTTGCAGTTGCCTTGGATCTCACCAAGGCCTTCGACACAGTGAATCTTGGCATCTTATCAAACAGCTTACTGGAGTCATCAATCCCGCCATGGCAAAAGCGCTGGATAGCTGCATTCACTAAGGGAAGACGGGCTAGAGTGATGTTCCAGAATCATGTCTCAAACAGCATTCCGATTGCAGCTGGAGTCGCACAGGGCGGCGTATTGTCGCCTGCTCTCTTCAGTCTGTACCTCGAAGATATGCCCGCCCCTCCCCAAGATATCAAGGTGGTCGCTTACGCTGGTGATATGACTGTCTTGTGTCGTGATCGGGACATAAATGTGGCCGCCGCTAAGATTAACGGGTACCAGGGCTGTGCGTAATTGAATTTTGCAGTTTCGTAAATCGTAATTTTTAAAATTCCTCGTAATTCGTAAATCGTAATTCGTAACTGATGATGAGTAATAGGCCCACACATAGCCAAACCTCATTCGATGTAGAAACACCTCAGCACTTCAGTGATCCTGTGTTTCCATATCGAAGAGGTTCGATTTCTGGTTTCAAAATAACGCTGTTCTGAACAGTACTTGAAGAAATTCTCAGTGTACATACGTGTGACAGAAACGACTCAATCAGAAAAAAATTAAGCCAGCTTTGCCCTATATCTGAATCTGAAATTAAAAAGAGCCATCACTCAATGGAAGTCAGGGAGGGAAACACTGAGATGAAAAAAATGCTGTACGAGGGTTTCAGGCTAGATCTGTCAAGGAAAGGCTAATTGTATAAAGTGGCCCCTTCAGAGGAAATATCCATTTGCAAAACCACTTTTCGATGCAGAAATCGAGTCTGCCCTCTATAATTGTTAAAGGCAGTGTTCACGATAAGAATCGTTCTTCTGCTTTTCCGCCTATCTTGAAGACGGTCCCATGCTGATTCCAATGATGTTTTTGGAATCGTACAAGATCTTCTGGGAACGGAGTTATGGTCCCTCAAAAATTGAGCTAAGGAAACATGGTGGACGAGTTGTCCGAGGCTTATAACTTCCGTCTTTTGCAGCCGATGTATGCGAGCTGACCTGAGTAAAGAGAGAAGTTGGGAATGAAGTGAAGAACGGGGCTTTTGATCGGAAACCATCGCTCATTTCACAATCTCGAGCATTCATTTGTTCACGTCGTTGGGCGTGGAAAGTGCATCTGGGGTGTGACGAGCTGACGGATGTCCAACTTTGAGCCCGAAGGGGGCCGTTCCGAGCTCATTTTCCTTAGTTTTTCAACGTTTGGGTTGCGCTAGGCCCCGTAGCTGCCGATCTCCACCAAAAAAAAAACAGACATGGTTTTTATCGTGGACACTGCCTTTAAGCGGTATCCTGAACGGCGTTATAAGCGTTCCTCTGCATAGTCATGGGGTTGCTGGGGTGGAGACAGCCGTACGAGAGATAAAGGTTGTTTAGGAATCCAAAATGCAAGAAGGTGTAGGCTCCCTCCAAATCTCTGATTCAAAAGAAATAATTTCTAAGCTTTCCTTTCCTTCGCACCTGGAACTTTCTTGATTTCTCAATTCCAAAACATTCAGTACCTTTTTCGAAAAGGTACATAACGTCGGCATGGATCCTAATGAGGCTTCGCGTTCACTATTGAAGGTTGGTGCAAACTCGTTGCCATATGCTCTTACTTAGGTGCACCGACTTTGCGCCAACCTCCAATGGGGAACGCAAAGTCTCATTAGGATCCATGCCGGTTTTACATACCTAGGTGACTTTGCAGCCATATTTTTGTTGAAATGTTCCGAACCGTATTTTAAAATTACCACTTTTCCCCCAAGGCTTAATTGCCTTTGAAGATAGACCTCGATCAAACGTCATTTCGGGAAGCCCAAAACTCTGCGTCGAATAGTGTTTTTAGGCTAGAGAAATATTTCCCGACCCCTCAGCAGACTTTAATTCACGAAATACCAGTTTTTTGTTGGTGACTTGACCAGCTGGAGATGGATGCGTGACGAAGGTTGTTTTCGAGATCTCCTTGGAATTCTGCAACAAAGCGCATATTTTTCAATCTGATTGCTCCATTAGCCAACCAGATCTTCAGAGCCCAGCCCCATATTTAATGTTCACATCGATGTGGAATTCCTGTCCGCAGTTGCAGACAGCCGCTTCTGCAGACCGTAGCTGGGTGGTGGTCGTAATGTTTCCTCACAGCAGAAGAGGCGGGAGGAAACAGGGGAGGAGCGAAAAATTAATTTTCAGATTTTATGCTTATCTTGGAGAGAGTCACACGCTGATGACAGTGGTATCTCTGAAATCTTCCAGGATCCCCTTTGAACAGAGTTAGGGCTCTTCAAAGATGCCTAGATTTTGAGGGTGAAAAACTGGTGGACGAGTTGTCTCAGGCCTGTATTTCTCTTCATTTGCAATCGTTGCGGGAGAGAAAGCCAGGATAAGGAGGCAGTCCGGTAATGGACTGAAGAACGACGACTTGTTAGAATTCATCCATCCATTGAGCCGCTATCGAGTTCGAAAATCTGTTAGGGGGTCGGGCCTGTGGTGGTGAGCGAAGGGGGTCGGGCCTGTGGTGGTCGCTTATATCTCGCTTATTTGGAGGAATTGAGATCTCGAATTTGGCACGTGTTATACAGGAGAAGTCTTCTACACAATTACATGAAAATCTCAAAACTCATATCTGAGGGTGTACTGTGCCTTTAAATGGGAGAGGCCTGAGAGCTCAGAGCGCTCGAACCTTCTCGCGAACGAGTCCCTTCTACATTGCGATGAGTTCTTCTTGGATATTCGTGGAATTATTGACTACCTTTCCGTCTCTACTGCCGCCCAGATGATTACTATTTCTCTTATCCACGGGAAGCTGTCCACGAGAAGGTGCCCACGCCAAGCGCTCTAGGACCCTCCCCCCCACATTGGAGTGCCTACTTTCCCTCCCACATTCCATGGAGATGAATAACTGTTGAGCTGGGCTCCGCCGAACTGTTGGAACCCTATTACAAGGTTAAGCCGGCTGACGTGAGAAGCGGAGTGTGCGGTCGTATCGGATTCTCGTGATCAACAATTATATTTCGCCATAGCCGACCCCTCTGCTGGTGACTATGCCCGGCTGGAAATTTTGGGCAAAGGTTTCAAAATTGAATTCGGAAAGATTTACCAAATTTCAGGAATGCAAAAAAGTGGTGAATTTACTATGCTCTAGGCAGCAAATTTCCATCCTCAGGCGGTTCTCCGCCCCGAGCCGCACCGAGAGGAATTGGAACACCTGACAGTCTGGTTTATTCTCGCAATTTCCGGGCCACTGCTTTTGCTGTTCGGGCGAAGTGGAGGAGCCCGGACAACAGAAGCAGTGGCTCGGAAAGCAACAGCAGTTGCCCTGACAGCAACAGAGTCCTAATCGCAGAATGGGAGAACGAGCAAACTGTCACGCGGCTCGGGGCCGCGAGTGGCCTGAGTTGTTCCCTTAACCGCATTTTTGCGATTTCTTACGATTTGCTACGATTCATTACGATTTTGGGCCGAAAATTCGTAAATCGTAAAAAATTTGCCAAAAACACCCGTAATTCGTCAATCGTAGGAGATCGTTTGCCTGCCGCCCGCTTCCCAAAACTTCTCGGACTCGTGCTCGATCCATCGCTCAAGTTCCATAAGAACACGGAACAGAAGCAGGCTATCGCTAAAGCGAAGCTTAACGTGCTTAGAGCCCTGGGCGGTACAACATGGGGTAGTAGCAAAGAAACCATTATTACGACGTATAAAGCGATTCTCCAGCCTGCACTAGAATACGGCGCACCAGTTTGGCAGCATCTAGTTTCGGAATCCTCTTGGACTAAGATGCAACGCATACAGAATGCGCCTCTTCGAATCGCCACCGGATGTGCAAGAAGTTCCCCGGTCGATCACTTGCATGCTGAGAACCGCTTATTACCAGTAAGGGAGCTTTGTGAGCTCCAGGCCCAACAATTTTTCATCAACATTGTCAAACAACCAAATCACCCCTCTTGGAGAGTGCTAAACCTCGTCAGAGAAAGAAAGATCAGAAAGCCATTCGCCGATGCTCCCAGCAAAGTCAATCTGCAAAGATGGCACGACTCACAGCAAGAAAGACTCCGTTTATTGCGCGAAGAGCATACTCAGTTCGTACGGTGCCATCTGGAAAAGGCGGTCATTAATCCCATATTGGAGGTAGTGCCGCCCCAAGTCTGTACATCCGAGGCTCAACTCGGAAGAAGGGCCAGGTGCACCCTGGCATCGCTGCGCTGTGGTCGTTCAACCATGCTTATGTCCTACGCCAGCAAAATAGACAGCAGCAAATCAGATGTCTGCCCAGACTGCGGCTGCCTCGGCCATGACACTGCACACCTCTTTAAATGTCCGGAGAGACCCACCACGCTGACCGTAATGGACCTATGGACGAATCCGTTACTGGTCGCCCAGTTCCTCAACCTATGACAAAACTCTCAATGTGGCTGCAAAGAAGAAGAAGGAAACAGAGGAAACCCGCACTCAATCAATTACTCTGTCGCTGTCACAGGCACCGGTCGCAATGCGCCACACTGCGACCGATGCCCGCGACAGCGACCGGCTGCGGCACGGTTTTAAAATTTGAATGTATTCCACCCATCTGCAACCGTGCGCCGCGACCGGCGCATGCGAAGTATTCCCGCGACAGCTCTTTTCATGGTGAGGGTGTGGGTCCCGACACGATTCGTATCAAATGAGCGAACCTGTCGCGGTCGTTGACTGGAGGTATAACAATGGCCTTGCTGGTACGCTGCGACGCGACACGCAACGCATGCTCCCAGCCGTGCGCGGCGCACCACCTAGCCGCCGCCGCCCTTTCTCGACTCATATTTGGATTTACTGAGACGCGCCGACTATTGAACCTACAGTTGACCGCGATGTTAAAAGGACATGGTGCGGTTGCGGACTCGCACTAAAACTACAGTAGAATCTGGCACTGCTAGATTTCGTCATCGATCGGCGCCACAGCTGATATTCTCGTGAGCAGAGAGACGACGGTTGGGATCGTGTCTAAAAATCACAGAAGCCTCTCTAACACACCGGTCAACGCTTCATGGTTACGGTAGCGTGGCGTGTTGCACCAGAGTGTACAAAGGTGTATGGGCGGCGCTGTTATTAGAGCACGTTTCCCGCATCGATTATTTCATGCGTGTTTCATGAGAAAAATGTACGATTACGTTAAAAAGAACTTCATTTGCTAGCATTTGCAATGCCTTTGTCGCTGTTGTGGTTCAGATGAGATAAAGCAAGGCTATTTATATGATTACGTCAGCCTATTTTCGGCATCCTTCGTAGAAACAGTGCTTCCTGTTGTAGTCCCCGATTTGTGGCTTGAAACAGGGTTTTTTTGCTGACGGTAACGTAGCAACGTGATGAATATTATACGTAAAAGTTCAAAACAATCCTTGCCTTCAGGAAAACCGTGATTTCAACAACTGATACGCCACCCTAGGCTACAACGTTCATTCATACAGCACCACTTTCAAGGCGGCAGCAACAATACATTAGGATTGAAAAAGTCGTCAGAAGTAAATACATTCTTGATACCACTTCATGACAGCTGAAAAGCATCATCTGAAACTTTACCCCCGCCAATCATGGAGAAATGTTTGGAAATCCCCTCCCTCTGGCAAACGGGGTAGCAGCAAGGGCGGTAGGTCCGCCTCCAATCCCACCCCTCCGAAGGTTCAGGAGCAAGTCTAGAGCGGCGGCCTTGCTGGCGTGAAAATTCTGATTGGTCAGCTGCGGAAGTGGGCGGAGACTGGGCGGGGACAGATATCCGCCCTTGGTCCTGCGAGCGAGCGAGCTTGGAGATGTCCGCCCTTGGACCTGCAGCGCGAGAATCGACGCAAACGCTCCACCCTCCTCGTCTGCTATTGGTCGAATTCAAATGCCGCTTCGCGCAATGGACCTGTCGGCAGCATCGATCGGTCAGAATTCAACCAGACGGCTTCCGGCCGCCTTTTTTCATTATTTTTTTATTTTTCATGATTTTTCGCTGGATTTCTAAATATTTGTCAGCTAATCACGGGAAGAGTGCATTTAACTGTTTGAATGCGTGGGCTGAGCAGTTTATCTGATCTACTTGTCATTTCTGCCATGAAGTGTTGTGTGTTACGGTTTGCAGATTTCCGCGTGTACGATTTTGCATATTTTTATCATTGCGCCTGTGCAAAATATGTGTCTCTCTTCATCTCCTCCATAGTCAAGCGCTAGAAAAACGTCAGGGCTACGCCATTTTGAATTCTCACGGGTACGGCTTACGATTTTAAGAACTCTTTCTCAGAAAATCCGTTTGCAGATAGGAAAATGTTTCACATCCTTTTTTTAATTCGTTTTCACAGCTTGTGAACATTTTGAAGATATCTTGCCGCTAAAAAATTGAAATCTCACTCCTGATTTGCTGTTTTCTGCTCGTTCATCTCTTCATCCGGGTTTACATGAGTTTGAAATGTTTGGTGTTGCATAACTGAAAATATTTCCCACTCATCGAAATTCTCATGACCTTTTGCCAATTATTTCGGAATTTCAAAATTTTTGTGAATGTTTCAATGAGGGAATTTCAAAAATGTTGTGAATTAAAGTCTGTCTGAATGAGAGTGTCTGCCCAGGCGGTCGGCGTGCGTGTCGAACGGAAGTCGAGAGGGCATTTGTTGGACTACGTGACGACCGTTCAACACACAAGCCGACCGCTTGGGCGGACCTTATCATTCGGGCAGACCTTACATGTACTGTTCAGAAATGTTTTTTAATGTTTAACTCCGTTTTCGTAACTTCTGGAGTTTTATCATGTTACACCGCATTTCCATTTCTCATGTCTGAAAACTGCCGTGATTGCGAGCTTGTCGTTGACTATTTCCAGAATGCTTTCCTGCAGACTGACGCCGTCTGGAGAGGTGTTGAATGTTGAAATCGTGGAGTATGGGCCACGTGCTGCACAAGTTCTCCGTTACTTGTGGGGCGACAAAAACTGGAGGTCAGTTGTCACATGCAAGCAAGACTCACATGAACATGATAAGCGGTTTTAGGTAAGAGAATATGTTTTTTTCAGACTCTGCACATCGAATACTGCTCGATTTCGGACGACGATATTGCTGCAATCCTGCACCCTGCTCCGTCCGTGAAGTACGTGTGCTTGAGGAATAACTTTCTGGAGCAACCGTGGGCAGCTCTGGCGGCAAAGTTTCCAAATGCCGTTTTCGTGGATTGCAGAGGAAACAGGTGTGTAACCTTCAATGCTCGATATGTAGATCATAACAGCCCGATAGAACTAGTATTCTAGGCTGCTGTGCCCGAGCCTCGAAGATGATGCCGTGATGTCGAGACCTTGCTATTGAGCAAGTCGTGGCCAATGAGTTTTTTGAGTGTGTTTTGAGAGAAGTTTTTTCAGAGAGTTATTTTTTGTATATTTTGCGTTTTATATGCTTTTGATCTTTGTTTTTCTTGTTCTGCCCCCGTTACTCTGCCTACGGTTCGATGAATATGCTTTAAATTCAGTTTATCTCACTTTTATTCTAGTGTCTTTCCGTAGTTTCATATCTCTGTATCTGCTCATCATTCTGAACCTGGTCACCTCTGAACCAATCTCACGGATATTGAAACTAACTCTTTTAGACTTGGTGAATCTTGTGGTCGTCATGCATGTATTGTGTTGTAGTGTTATGGCATAGTCTATAGTTTTGATTGCGTTTTCCGTAGCACGGTTTTTTTTCGCATCTCAAACATCAGATCATCATGAAGTGCCTTCAAAGGCTTTTTGGTTACACGTTAAACCTCTATTGTAGAAGTGATTTCGAGCAATAAATTTGCATTTGTTAGTACTTGTAGTTTTTATTATGTGTTGCTCCAGAATTCTTTAGCGGGCTCACTCAAGAGCCAGGTTGTAATGGAGCGATTTTGGATTTACGGCGAATTCAAAAGGCCGCTCTGATACAACCTGGTCTTGGGTGAGACCGCTAAAAAGAATTTTTGAGCAGTACGGGTGTTGGAGAAATCGCTTTCAAGGGCGTATTAGGACTGGAGGAAGGGTGAATATGAAAATTTGCGGCAGTAAGGGCGTAGTGTCAGGATGGACGAGCGGCCCTAGCAAGGCCGGTCACCGCCCGTGCAAGGCTAGCCACCTGCCTTTCCCCTCGGACTGAAATGGCTGGTTTTCCCTGAAGTGTACTGCTTTGAACGGACGGAGCACGGACGGAGGCTCCGCCCCAAACACGCCCCTTATCCACTATCAAGGGTGGGGCCCGAACCGTGAACCTGCCCTGCGCCCTCCTTCCTGCTGCACCGTTTGCCAGAGCCGTTCTCCTCTCAACCGACTGATAACGAACTAGGCAGGTATATTCTCCATGGGAACCTCCCCACCAATGCATCAGGGAGTTGTAAAGGGCCGGAACACTAGCGAATCCAATGATAGCCCCGCGCGACTAGCCGCGACGCCGCGCGCGACGTGCGTACACCTCTGTACACTCCGCTGCAACACGCCACGTTACTTTAACCACGTAGCGTTGACCGGTGTGTTAGAAAGGCTTGTGAAAATCACCCATCCCATGCGGGCAGTCGCGTCGCATTGCTGCGCGCTTTCTCTTCACTGCAAAGTAGTTTCTCGCCTGTATTCGATATTGCCTCAACTACTCACAGTGTAGTGCGTATTTTCTATAAGCGAGTACGCTTACGAACACCGCTGAACTAGCACAGAAACAGGATCGTTGCATGGAATTGGCGTGAAGACATCTGGCTTTCGAGAAAATAATTACAACTGCGACCAAGGTTTTCTCTGAAAATGGGGGCAACCTTCGAACTTTCAAGCAGGCAGCAGGCACAAGCGGTTGCAGTCCCGCAGTACAATGGCGGGGATCTAAAATCCCCCCCCCCCAAAAAAAAACTCATAGTTTGAGGAACGTGAAAAAGTCTAACCGAAATTGAAAATGTCGTTTATGGCCTTGAATGTAGAGATTAAGTCCATCGCTTGAGTTTTTCCAGTCAGGAGAGTAGTGGTAAATGCAAAAACTACAAAAATAAAGGGAAAAGTTACAAAAGTTGAACTTTTTTCTTTAAAGTTTCGGTTTTCAAAATGGGCAAGAAAATTCACTGATGGTAGGCCGTAAAATTCTTCTGTCCTTTTCTCGAGAATTTTGGTTACCAAGGTAGGAACATAGCTGTTTGGACGAATAGGACAACGGCCTGCTGGATATATTTAGTATCCGAGTCAATCCTTTTCGTATATCCGACCGGATATCCCAGATTTGGATAACAAGTGGCTAGTTAGTCAGAGTAGAAGTTTTTTTGTATAGTTGCTTTGCATACTTTTTACTAGCTAGTTGACCGGAATCAAACCTGTGTATGGGTTATACTGCAGCTCGCAACGAAGATATAGTAGCTGAAGATTTGTTCACATATTTTTATTAATATGCATATATAAAGCTTGAAGTTTGTATGTTAACATGCTGCAACAGCAATGAAGTACCACTGTTTGTCAATTATGGGTGTTTTCAAAAGCTTGCGTTGAGTACCTGGTTTATTTTTCACCGTTTTACCTCAACTTTGTTGCGAAAATATCCGAGATTATCTGAAAGGATATCCGTACCCGAATCACTGGAAAAATAGCATTATCTGAATTGATCCATCGACCGAAAATTTGATGAAACGCATTATCTGAATCCAACCAATTTCCCGGGAAATTTAAAATCGGCATTATCCGAATCGTATTCTTCGGATAACAAGTATACTGCTGGACCCTGTGTTTAAAGGCAGGGTCCTGGCAGAATTTCGATTTTGAGATTTCCTGCTGAATCGGTGCTCTTGCTACAGGTAGTCCCAATGAACATGCGAAAACTGCGTAAAAACCGGTCTTCTTTAAGTTATTCCAGCAGATTCCGTCAACCACATCGTCCATATTTTAGCGGCCGTCCACGCATTCTTCAAAACTGCAGTGTAAATATCGGTCATTCCAGCCATAATTATCATGCTCTAAATACCGTAATCCCTGACTTTTAGGCTGTTTTCTCCAGAACTAAGGACTCAGAGTTTGTGAAACGTTCAGACGATGTTCAGCTAGGCTAGCCCAATCTATTTAACCAAAATTTCGGTAGTGGCAAAATTTGACCGGACCTTGCCTTTAAGACACCATCACGTCTACAGTATAGTATATTATACCAGTATTGTTATCAAATCAACTGGGCACTATACTATAGCCTTTTGCATCCGAGGATTACGGTTAGTTACGGAAGTACCGTGTGATTTAAGCTCTTGTCCAACGATAGATTGAGAAAAGGCAAGAGAAAGCACTGCAGCGGCGAGAAAGCGCGCTGCAATGCCACGACGCGACCGCCCGCATGGGATGGATGATTTTTAGACACGATTCGACGGTTGGCGCCGATCGATGACGAAATCTGGCAAAGTGCCAGATTCTACCGTAATTTAGTGCGAGTCCGCAACCGCACCATGTCTTTTTAGCATTGCGGTCAACTGTATTTTCAGACTATTTCGTATATTTTGAGTTTAAAAAGATTTACAGCTTGGGCAGATCGCGAAATTTTGGATCTTGGAAAAAATCTTGATGGAAGGGGGTTGCTCCGATTTCACCGATTTGACCCTGAGTGGCATGAAATGAATGCAGAAAAGTGAATAATGCTCCAGGACACAGCGAACTACTTTATTTCACCTAAATGTAGGGATGTCGCGTCGTCGCCCATTTCGCAGCTCGCGACGCTCACCGACCGCGACGCTGCACACACGGGTGAGCAATCGGTGAGTGTCGCGCGCGGCGAAATGGACTGACGCGAAATTTTTGCAGTTGGGTGAAATCAAGTAAATTGACTTGTCCAGGAGTACTTGTTATTGTCCTGTCTTGATTTCATATTACTAGCGATACCCTTTACCTCGTAGGTCTTCCACACACATTAGTGGATTTTACGCTTTCGTCGCGCGTGCAATACGCACCGGACCGTGACGCTTACGCACACGAGTGAGCAATGTATGGAGCCCGGTTTTACGACCTGCCATCACCCCTATTCTTTTATCACAAGTGTTATATCAAAGTGGTTGTGTACCCCTGTCAATAATTATTCATGTTGTTCAGGTGGATGAGAATGGGAAAATTATTGATGCCAAGTTCAAGACGTTTGGATGTGGATCAGCTATTGCATCGAGTAGTTTGGCAACGGAATGGATTCATGGGAAAACGGTCGAGTATGCAGCTAATATCAAGAACGATCAAATTGCAAAGGAGCTCTGCCTCCCTCCTGTTAAGCTGCACTGTTCAAGTGAGTAACTACATTGCTAATATAATTTAAAAAAAAAGTATTTTACTGCCTAATTTTATATTATTATCTCGAAGAACGCTTGACTAGGGCTTGTTGTGCCCATATTGTGATGTTTTAGAGAACTATATTTTGGATGGTTTATGTATAGTCTTACGGATGAATAATCCAACGCATTTATATCCTATCGGTGGCTGTCATTTGAATTCCCGCGCCCGCCGCGCGAGGTCGCCGCACCGCCGTCGCGACGCGGCGGCTGCCGGCGTGGCGCAATGCCAAAGAACTGGGTGAACGATGAAAAGCGCGATCTGGGTGGGGTTTGACGGCTAATCGACATAATTCGGACGTATTCTACCTGGATGACTTTAGTAAGCAAGCTACTGCCTATTATTGGACCTAATTGAGGTTTGATTATCCGCCTGGTCGCCAGTTTTAGGTCTGGTAAGTTTTCTGAGTTCACATCTAACTTTTACCTGTTGTCGGACCGCAACGACACTTGTGAACGTTATTTTGAAGTGAATAATCGCTTCAATTCGCATGCGCACTACTTTCGCTGTATACAGGTAAATGGTGTGGTAGTAAATGGGTTTTCAAAGCGAGATGATCGCCAAGTTTTAGCACGAAATTAACACCCCGAAATGTCGACCACTACCATCGACTGCCCTGTTCGTCACACAACCTCGTCGATGATTGAAAACTGCGAAATTACCTCCAGGGCCTTTCTTCAAAATCTTGTTACGCTGGGATACAGCGCTTCCAAAGGCACATCCTTACCAATCCTTGCCAACGCAAGTTTGAGTTAGTGAGGAAGATTGTACTGGATAGGCTATTTTTTCCAGATTTTTTTTCAAAAAAAATTCATTGTTTTTCGTGCTTGCGGGTGCGGAGTGAGAGAAGAGAACGATGAAGGGAGGAACACCCTTCGCGCGGCACGCACACAATGGAGCAAAGTGACTTTCGCGCAGAAATGCGGAGCGTATCATGCGTACGAGCCTTGCCTGCGGCACGCCACTGAACTTGCGTGAGGAATGAGAACGAGGATTTAGCCAAACCTTCAAAGTTAAGCTATTAAAAATCTTCGGCTCCACTTCTTTATCCTCTGTTAAGCTGAGTAACAAACTGGATGAAGAAGCACTGTCATGATCATAGTTAGACTCTGTTCCAATACAAGTGAACTCTCGTTTTCGATTATCACAGCGCGGAGCGGTGGCTTTTCCGTCGAAAACTCCTTATCACTAATTATATTTCACCGAGGCCTACCGCTCCGCTGCTGGTGATAATCGAAACCGACAGGTCACTAGGGATGTACCAGAGCTTACCTTCTTATATTCCTATACAGGGGTAGAAAAGACATTGTCGATTGGTTGATGGGAGACACAAGCCCCTACCCTTACTCTTATCAGCCATGTATAGGTAGACTCTGTTTCATTCCAAGTGAACTCATGTTTTCGTTTATCACAGCGCGGAGCGGTGGCTTTTTCGTCGAAACCTTATCACTAGTTATATTTCATCGAGGCCCACCGCTCCGCTGCTGGTGATAATCGAAATCAACAGGTCACTAGGGATGTAACAGAGCTTAGCTGTATCTGCAACAGGATGATTATGTTGGGCAGCATTAAAAAAGTGTTTTCGATGAAAGCATTCAAACTTTGCGACGATTTTTGCCTCCTTGGAGATTTTCCGCAGTACGATATGGGTGTGCCGAATTCTCCGGTGAGAACTAGACGCATTTCTCTACCTCGTTACATTACACATCATATTCCTGCAAACGTATACACTCGAAATGGTGACGCTGTATGATGCAGTTACAGGCTTTTAAAGCATATCTTTAGGTTTCGACATACATATTTTCCTGATACAATGGTACGTAGTTAGCTAGAAAGAATGCTGAGAAGGAATTTAGTGCATATGAGGTTTACATCTGTCATATGCTTCAAACTACGTTTACAGTTGTGGCCCAGGTTCTAAATAGCTCACAACAACGGGTTAAAGTTTCGATGTGTAGACCTTGTGCACTCAGAAAACTTACCAGACCTGATACTGCCGACCCAGTCGATAATAAAACCTCAATTAGGTGAGAAAATAGGGAGTCGCTTTGATAAGCATTATCCAGAAAGAAACGTCCGGATTGTCTCGTTTAGTCGTCAAAAACCACCCCGATTGCGTTTTTCTTCGTTCATCGACTTCTTTGGCATCGCGCCAGGCCGGCAGCCGCCGCGTCGCGACGGCGGTGCGGCGACCTTGCGCGGCGGGCGCGGGAATTCAAATGACAGCCACCGATAGGATATAAATGCGTAGTGAATAATCCGCATACAATTTTTTCATTGATTTAGGGGATTACAAGAAAGGCAAAAAATTTAGCTATGCTAGCAAGAGTTGCAAGATTAGTTCAGTTTTCGCCCTTCCCGAAATCTCCCGTGGCATTAAAGGCAGTGTTCACGATAGAAATCGCTCTTCTGTTCTTCCGCCTATCTTGAAAACGGTCCCATGCTGATTCCAATGATGTCTCTGGTATCGTACAAGACCCAGGAACGGAGTTATGGTCCCTCAAAAATTGAGTTAGGGAAGCATGGTGGACGAGTTGTCCGAGGATTGTCATTTCCGTCTTTTGCAGCCGATGTATGCGAGCTGACCTGAGTAAAGAGAGAAGTTGAGAATGAAGGGAAGAACGGGGCTAAGGATTGGAAGTCATCGCTCATCTCACGATCTTGAGTTTTCATTTGTTCACGTTGGAGGGCGGGCAATGCGATTTCGGGGTTTGCCTTGCGCTCAAAGTGGCAACCTCGGGTTCTTATGAGGCTCTTCCTGGCCCGTTTCCATGCGTTCTTTCGACGTCAACGTTACAGTATGCCCCTCCACATTTCTAGTGGAAACTGAAACACATTTTTTATCGTGAACACTGCCTTTAAGTAAACTTTGAGCACATATTAATGTCGAGAACTATACTTACAACGCAGCAGAAAATAAACTCGAATGAGACAATTGCTCGTGCCAGGACTGAATCAAAAGCTTCTCTGTGGTTCGAATCTATTGCCTGAAGGAAAGAAATGCTCAGATTATTGTCCACATTGAAGAATATCTCTTCTTCAACTACAATTTTGTTCGAAATTCGTCAGCCATCATACCTTCTCGTCCCTGTGACTGTTATAATTATGCCACTTCATTCCTTACCATATATCAAATTTTATTCGCTTAAAGCGAGGACTTGTTTCTTGGAGCCACTTCCGAAGCTTCCGCACTCCTCATATTCCATGTGAGACAAGACAGTGTCTTTACCTATAGCGATGAACGACAAACGGCTGTAGTTGTTCTACACTCTCGATTTACTTGCATATCGACGAGGTGGGGCTACGGACTATAGTTATAGTTTGACTTTAGTCCGTATTCCCACCTCGTCGGTATGTAAGCAAATTGCGTGAGACGAGGACAAAAATTGTCCTTTGATAGCCCCCCCCCTTGGTCGCCCGCAGTTCTTCCCTGTCTCGCCACGATCGAAGTTGGTTCAATTATACCATTAAAACCATTGCGTCGGGTACAGCCTAGGCTGACTTATCGACGACCCAGAGGGGAATGTCTGCAGCGTAACGAGACGAGGATACACCTGGCACGCCTACCGAGCTCGGACTCGGTGTCGCATGCATTGGGCTGCACAGCTCCGAGAATATGGTTAACAATCGCTTTTGAGAGATGATCCTTCACGAACTGGGTGTGCTCCGCGCTCAAGAGGCGAAGCCATTATTGATTCGAGTCGGTCCATCTCTGTACATTGACTGTTAGGAGCATCGGCAAACATCACTTTGATCTCTCTCTCCCTCTCTCTCTCCCTCTTTTACGGGATTCATCAGTCTCCTCGATGGATGATTATGCTGCTTGATAACATAGATGAACATCTGTTGAGCCTGGAGCTAACAATACTTTTTCACTGGCAAGATGCTGGCCTCGGCGTGAAGATGCTCGATTTGGGGAGCTTTTTGCGAAACCTATGGCAAATCGAAGTCCAGCATTTTGAACTCGCTGCTTCTTCTTCTTCTTTGCAGCCACGTCGAGGGTACTGTCATAGGTTGAGGAACTGGGCGACCAATAATGGATTCGTCCATAGGTCCATTGTGGTCAGCGTGGTTGGTCTCTCCGGACAATCAAACAAGTGTGCCGTATCGTGGCCGTGGCATCCACAGTCTGGGGCAAACGTCCGATTTGGTGCTGTCAATCTTGCTAACATATGCCATAAGCATAGTAGAGTGACCACAGCGCAGCGATGCCAGGGTGCATCTGGCCCTCCTTCCGAGTTGAGACTCGGATGTGCAGACCCGGGGCGGTACCACTCCCAGGATGGGATTTACCGCCGCCTTTTCCAGATGACACCGTACGAACTGTGTGTGCTCCTCGCGCAACAGACGGAGTCGTTCTTGCTGTGAATCGTGCCATCTTTGCAGATTGACTTTGCTTGGAGCATCAGCGAATGGCTTTCTGATATTTCTTTCTCTGACGGGGTTTAGCACTCTCCAAGAGGGGTGATTTGGTTGTTTGACAATGTTGATGAAAAATTGTTGGGCCTGGAGCTGACAGTGTTCTTTTACTGGTAATAATCGTGTCTCCGCATGCAAGTGCTCGACTGGGGAACTTCTTGCACATCCGGTAGCTATACGAAGTGCGGCATTCTGTATACGCTGCATCTTGGTCCAAGAGGATTCCGAAACTAGATGCTGCCAAACTGGTGCGCCGTATTCTAGTGCAGGCTGGAGAATCGCTTTATACGTCATAATAATGGTTTCTTTGCTACTGCCCCATGATGTACCGCCCAGGGCTCTGAGCACATTAAGCTTCGCTTTGACGACGGCCTGCTTCTGCTCGGTGTTCTTATGAAACTTGAGCGATGGATCGAGCTCCAGACCGAGCAGTTTGGGAAAGCGAGCAGCAGGTAATCGATCTCCGTCCCACTCGACATGCGGGTGAGCGCTGTGCTCCGAAGGATCCGTTGTGAGTACGGATACCGACGATTTGGATGCAGAGATCTTTAGCATTTTGCGGTCGAAAAAGCTTTTCAGTGTGACCAGGTACTCATTGATCTTGGAGGCGGCCACATGTATATCCCGATCCCGACACGTTGTCATATCATCGGCATAGGCGACAACCTTGATATCCTGGGGGGAGCGGGCATGTCTTCGAGGTACAGACTGAAGAGGGCAGGCGATAAAACGCCGCCCTGCGGAACTCCAGCTGCAATAGGAATACTATTGGAGACATGGTTCTGGAACATAACTCTGGCTCGTCTGCCCTTGATGAATGCCGATATCCAGCGTTTCTGCTACGGCGGTATTGATGATTCGAGTAAGTTGCTTGACAGAACTCCATGGTTTACTGTGTCGAATGCCTTGGTGAGATCTAAGGCAACAGCCACAGTTCTCTGTAGCTTCTGGGCATTGAACCCATCGATGGCAAAGCTTGTAATTTCCAGCAGAGCTGTCGTGGTGGAATGCAGCTTTCTGAATCCATGCTGAATCACTTGCTTCTCACTGTGCTCTGCCAAGTCCTTTACGGTCAATTTTTCGGCTACCTTCGCGAACGTGGACAGCAAGCTAATAGGTCTGTATCCCTTGACTGAAGCCTGAGGTTTCCCAGGCTTGGGCAGCGGCACAACGTTAGCTGTCTTCCAGCTCTGTGGGATGGTGCACGATCTGAACGAGGTATTGATCAAATCAGTGAGAAGCGGAAGGATTTCATTCGGTATCTTCTTCAAGACAGCAGGACATATCCCGTCTGGACCGACCGCTTTTGAATTCCGCATATCCTTTATAACTTTCTCAACTTGCGTCGTAGTGAACGCTTCGGCCGTGCTCATAAGCGGGAGGCGGCACAGCTCTCGTACAGTCACTCTATTCTGCGGACCACGCTTTGCACTGGTGATGAAAAAACTTCTCCCGAGCGCATAAGCGGCTTCTTTTCCTGATTTGAATACACCGTTTTCTAATTCGATTGTGGAGACGGTGGCAGGCAAGCTCTTACCCGAGAGCTTCCGTAATACCTTCCAAGTAGCTGCACTGTCCGTCTTGAAGTCCAACTGCCCAGCGAACTTTTCCCACTCTTCTTTCTTGTGCCTGTCTAGATCCTTTTCGATCTCATCGTCAAGTTCAGCAACGACGGGGTCCAGATGGTTGACCGCTCTCCTGGCATCTCTTGTCCTGATCTTATCGAGGATCTCCCTTGTGACATTTGGATAGAACGTCTTAACGCGGCCGACAGGAATAGCCGCTTTCATGGCTCTGCGGATCGCGTCAGATAAATGGCATTCTTTCTGGTGCACGTCGCCATTCCACGGGTAATTTGCCGACAGGCGAAGCGCAACTTCACTGAACAGGCTCCAGTCAGCTAGGCCTAAATTAAGATAAGAACGTTGACGAACACCAGAATAGGGAGCGAGAGAGTTGGAGAGATCGATATGGATAAAGACGGGGACGTGGTCACTTGGCAAAGTGGTTGTGGTGGACCATGAGCAAGAGTTAGAGAGGTTGGACGAGACAAGGGAAATGTCTGGGCTGGAAGATCGGCCGTTGTTAGGGAGACGAGTGGGCTGATCATCGTTTAAGATGACCAAGTCACACTCCTCTGCCCATTCTTCGATGTCATTTCCTCTAGCGTCAGAATCGAGTGACGAGCAAAAGGTGTGAGCACTAAAATCGCCCGCGAAGACAACTGAGGATGAGAGGGAGCAGTCGTAAAGCTGCTCGATAAGTGGAATAGGATTGTAAAAAGAGGGGCATGAGGTAGTAATGGTGGAATATATATATATATATATATATATATATATATATATATATATATATATATATATATATATATATATATATATATATATATATATATATATATATATATATATATATATATATATATATATATATATATATATATATATATATATATATATATATATTGAAGAGAAAGAGGTGTTTTAAGAGGGAGATGGATTGGAAGGTACTCGAGAGTACCATCTGTGGGGGTGTTGGGTGGGAGGTGGGAGGGAAGAGAAGATAAAACAAAGGTTGAAACTCCTCCGCCAAGAGCTGACCTTGGAGCATGGAAGGCAGTATAGCCCGGGATGTTAGGATGAGGACGGGTAGGGGATGGAGAGAGCTTGGTTTCTTGAACCATGATCACGTCTGGATGGTAAGTACGTGCGAAGAGAGAGAGAGCTCAGAAAGTTTGGCACGAAGGCCGTTGAGATTGATATGTATAATGGAAAGGGGGCGATATGAGGAAGAGGAATCAGAGTTGGTAGGTGAAGAGCATATAACACAGCGAAAAGAAGAGTTCAGCTGCTTCACAGAACTGAGACCCGAATAAGAGAAGTGCACCCACCTTTGGCATCCAAAGCATTGGACGCTGGTCCCATTCCAATTGACATTTCTGTCGCATGTGGCACATAGGTACTTCTTCTTCTGAGCGGGTCCAGGATTCCTTTCCACGCCGGCCCTTAGCAGGAGAATCCGAAGGAGAGACGCGGCCGGCCAGCACCTCTCCCATGACAAAAACACTCTTCGTGGAGGGGGTGACGTCGGTTTGCATAGAGGTGATCTTCTTTCCTCCACACTGCCACGGCGTGAACGTACGACATCTCGGCGAACTCGCTGCAGAAACCGTCTGACACGATGTGCTGCCATACACGTATCGCATACTTCAACACAGGCTGTAGGATAGCTGTATAAGTAGTCAAGATAGTCTCCCTGCTGTATCTCCGAGACTTCCCTCTTAAAGCTCTCAGCGAGTTGAGCTTTGCCTTGACCGTTGCTTGCTTCTGTACAGAATTTTTATGAATATCCAGCGATGAGTCCAGAATGAGGCCTAGCAGTTTGGGAAATTTCGCTGCCTGCAAAAGGTCCCCATTCCACTTGACATCAGGGTGGGCGCTGTGTTCACTAAGGCCTGTTGTGAAAACAGAAGACTTTGCGGCAGAAACTGTAAGCATCGTCCTATCGAGAAAGATTTTGAGCTCGACGAGATGGTCGCTGATCTTGTTTGCGGCTACATGTATATCACGGTTGCGTTCAGCGTGCCACTCAGTATCCTATCCTTGGAAGTCCAGTTAAGTTGTATCACCTTGGAATTACGAGATTACCAAGTGTTACCAAGCTGGTAGAAGGAGTGATACGACGTGCCAAGCAATCAAATCATTTTCTGGAAGAGAAGATTGCAGAGAATATTTTCAGTGTTGGCTCAAGATGCGATACAGGCAGCGTTGAAGGACTACCAAAAGAAGCAGGGAAAGAAAACTACTCAACAAACGGATTAAGTTGCGAGTTCTGTTCATAATGATATGTCCGGGTCACTTGGTCCGTTGTTCGTAATATACATAGTTTTAAGATTTTCTTAGCTAGTTCGCTTGGAAAATAACTACTTGAGCAAATGTTATCGTGTCCTAATAATTCTAATTTGTACATTTTGTTTGTCGGCGACCTTGCTTCGACAATGACGTGGTTTGCATGACTAAAAGTCGCGAAATTTTCGTGGATAATTGCTTTGTGAGAGCTGGTCGTATTCGATAGAAATAAACACTAGAATATATGACTAATCGAGTAGGAAACACTTACGTCTGGCACTTTAGAGTAGTGTCTGATTCCACTGTTGTGCGAGAGAAGTTGGCGTGTAGTGATTTCCACAGTTTTCCCTTCGAACAGTTTAACAGGAAAGTCTGGCAAGTAGGTCTGAAGGCCAATTAATGGGGTTTTGTAGCATTCACGTTCTCTGACGATGAGTTTCACCTGTATTGGTTTGTCCAGGTCAAGCCTTCCCTGCTGGACCAATCTTGCTGCGATGGCGGCTGTTAGCGGTTTGCTAATGCTCGCAATTCGCATCACCTGAAAGTAAACCTTGACGAGGTGACATGCATACTCATAGTTTGGAGGAACGCACCGTTTCGCCAGTGCAGCGGCTTCCGCATTCCACATTGGCGAATCCAAATCCTTCGCGCCATACGGTTCGTCCGTTTACGGTAACACCCACGGACAGGCCCGGTATTCCCGCGGTCACCTGCAAAATACCATAAAGTAACATTCAAAACGCCAGCGAACGTTCGTCGTTTTCCCACACTGAACCATAGCGCGTTTGTTACTCATATTAATGCACAACTTGGGTTGGGAAAATCCCTTCACGCTACCACGAGTGGAGGAAAATGCGACGCGGGTACTGTCGTTCTCTGGGCCAAATTCCGGTCCGCATTTGCGGGCTACGGCTATTGCATCATGCGACGTGTTAATCGTGATGGGACCACTTGGTCCTGGCACGATTCACCCTTCTCCCAGCACGATTATCACGTGTCGCATGAGGCAACAGCCGTAGTCTGCAATTGCGGACCGGAATTTGGCTCGGAGAACGATAGTAGTCGCCTTGATCACCGCATAGGCTGCGTTCCCCCTCGCCTCAATTCGCAACTAAGAGCGCGGGTGTTGAGCGTTTGGGACGACTCGTCACGGATAAAAATCGATTCATATCGCTCACTGCTAATTTTTCCTTTTTGAATATTTAATGCCTTTTCTCGCCATGGTATATAATCACAAGATATCACAAGGTTGCTGAGTTGAATATAAAACATAGGTGTCAGGCAGGAATCGAAACCGCATTGTATCGCTTACCGGGCTAGGGTGTTACCATTACACACATGAACTGGGCACAACAGCAACCACCCGAAAACTGGTATGATCTGGTAAGCACAAATCGGCATTAAATCCAGTTAAGCTGAGGCCTTTTGGAGACAAATCAGGGTATAGTAGCACGAGGTGTGAGGGGTTCCGATACTGTATAGACCCTCCTCTAGCAAGGTGCCTCACCGCTGCCGAGATGTCGTACGTTCGTGCCGTGGCCGTGTGGAGGAAGCAACATGAGATGCTGGCTGGCCTCAGCTCTCCTAAGGATTCTCCTACAAAGGGCCGACGTGGAGAGGAATCCTGGACCCGCTCAGAAGTACCCATGCGGCAAGGATGTCACATGGAATAAAACAAGCATCCAGTGCTTCGTTGCCAAAGGTGGGTGCATCTCTTCTGTTCAGGTCTCACAATCAGTTCTGTGAGGCATCTTAACTCTGCTTTTCGCTGTGTTCTATGCTCCTCACCTCCCAACTCTGATTCCTGTACCTCCAATCGCCCCCTCTCCATTGTACATATAAATCTCAATGGCCTTCGTGCCAAACTATCTGAACTCTCTCTCTGCTTGCTCGTACTCACCATCCAGATGTTATCATGGTTCAGGAAACCAAACTCTTCCCCCTCTGCTACCTCTTCGCACCCAAATACTTGGCTATAATTCATGCCATGCTCCAAGATCGTCTCTCGGTGGAGTTTCTACAATCCACTCTTCCTTCTCACCTAATTCCCAATGTCCCCAAGGAAAAAAAACTCCCCTAT